>OY751123.1:9393452-9993452 GCA_963564075.1 Eupithecia subfuscata | reverse complement strand
TGTCTAGAGGGTCGACTAAGAGAACATACCAGAGGAAGGGTATACGCTTCTTTCTGTGTATTCTAATCTTAACGCCTCTACTAAGACCACAATTTTCTGTTTGCTATGCTAAGTCTGTTTTGGGCATATGTTAGTACCTACCTTATGTTACCGTTGTTCACATTAGCATACATAGATAGAAAGATAGAAAATTCTTTATTGCACACTTATCGATAGAAAATTTGAAACAATACAACAAAACAGCTTAAAATCTAAGTGACAAGTGGTGGTCTTAATGTCATACACATACGACATGCGTCCATTGCTGAACGTCCCCACCCCCAACGGGGGGGGTCACCATAATAACATCATCACGCTTGGCAGGCGAATAAGTGATCGCAGTTAAGGTGTTACAAATACACAAGCTGCTGCCCTTTCTCTGGTAGGTTCCCTGAGTCGACTCTCAAGACATCCACGGGATGAGTTGAAGGGGTCGATTCTTATGCCACGAATGCTACGGTTACTATTAATATGTACGTAATGGTAACGTAAATCCAACTTACCAGACAGCACTTACCAAACCGGGTCAAATAAATAAAGAACAAAGAAAAAATTTGGTTGTCCTTAGTAACGACTAATAACGGAAGGAAATGAAATAAGATCCAAAATTAAATAACGCAATTACGTCGCCTCTTGTATTTCTACGAGAAATATACAGGGTGGCTTTTTGGGATGGAAGTAGATGGCCAAATCCGCAACCATGAGAGTTAGACAACAGTCGTGAATGACGTCATGGGCTCAATTTATGATACAATAAAATTTGCACACATTGTTTCTATTTTTTGGAAATTTTCAACAAAGTTTACAAAATTCATTGGGAATATAATGTTTAAATTAATTCGGGATAAACCCCATTCAAATAAAGGCAAAGTATCCTGGCTAGTGGCAAACTTACTTGTTGTTCGAAAAGATTAATTAAAATTTTCACATGAATTTCACATTTTCACATTCAAAATAAAATTGTAAAAATAGCCTTTTGCTTTCATTATTAATATTGCAAACTATAAAGGTTACATTTGTTGAAAAATAGATCGTTTCGATTTCCTGCAAAAGTAAAACATATTAAGATACCCTAACATGCAGATTTTGTTTTCTCATTAATCCTTTCAGTCCCTGTGGTTACATGCAAATAGGCACAGATTATTAATGTACCCCAGAGGGGGGCTTATTCCTGTTTTCCCCCTTACAATAGGCCCTTAGAGGGAAAACTGGAAACTTAATTTGAAAAGTCCAGAATTTTTCAATGTTCCACTTTTCTCTCCGAGAAAATTAGGTAGTTAGGGGGAAAACTAGGAAAACTGATAGAGACATTTAATTATTCAGTTACTTTAGTATCATAATGTGGGTAGAACCGTCTTATGAAAGGATTTTCGGACACAAAGTCCCTTGGGATTTTAAGCAGAATTAGACTAAGCTTTAGTTGTGTCTAGGGACATGACCAGATGTAAACTAAGTATTAGGATTGCTAAGCGTCTAAACCTGGCCGTAGAGCATTTATGCCAATTTTAAGACCATCGTGATATATCTGTAATTCATGTTACGAAAAATAATCTTGAAAAATTTAATATTCAGAAATGAAAACTTTTCAAGTATTATCATCATACTAGCTTCTGCTCGCGGCTTCGTACGCAGCTATTTGGGATAAAAGTAGGCTTTAAAAAATCTAGCCTTAATTCAAATCTAGAACTACACGTGCACAAAATTACGGCCCGGTGGTTTTTCAGTGGTTTAGGGTGAAGGTAAACAAAAATTCAAAGAATCGCATTTAGAATATTAATTATTTGTATGTATAATATTAAAAAAAAAAAAAACAATTTAGCGCATACAGTGGGGCAATGCAGCAAGCGCGTCTCGGGGACGATATGGATCACTTGAACTATCTGTAGATTGTATGCCAGAGTCTGCAGTTAGCTCAATTGTTTCACTGTAAATACAAGGTCTAATTTATTTCTTCTATTTAATTGCACTTTTTTGTAACTAAAAGTATTACAAAAATAGGTAGGACGATACACAAAGCCAACAAGTTAGTAGTTAATAATGACGACACTAAACCAAACGCAATTCCCAAATTCCCCAACAATTGTTTTAGCAATATTAATCCCGTTATTAGATCACTCGGGAACGGCAGCACCTGTTACGTTATATCGGAAGTGGCTTCAACTTCCGGTGTAGATCACACCTACGTAACGTACGTTACGTGCGTTAGTAAATATGCCGTAGATTTATGGGTTGAGATAAGGAAGCATGCAAAGTTTTATTAGATTGTAATAGGGTTCTGGAGTTTTGAGTTGTTTTTGGAGTTTTCTAGGTGTGTGTTTTGGAAAAAGAGATTTTTTCGAGCAGTCGACGATGTTAAGGTGGTACGATGGTGTTGATAAATAAATTAATAATGCTGGATATGACACATAGCATTATCTAAAAAAAATACTAATTAAATAAATAAATAAATAATGCAGGACAATTCACACAGCATTATCTAGCCCCAAGGTAAGCAGAGCTTGTGTTATGGGTACTAGATAACTGATATACTTAATACAATACACTAAATAGATAGATATTTTTTATTATGCATAGAAAACATCCAGAACGCTCTGGACAAATGTCTGCAGATCGTGCAAACATTTGTCCCGAGGCGGGAATCGAACCCGCAACCTCCTGCGTCGCTGGCAGACCTTCGCCCGCTGTGCCACAGGCAGGGGTCGTCAAATTTGGCTAGGTACCTAATTTATTTACTCGGAGTCTCTCTGAAGGATTCGTAACGAATACATCCGACAGTGAAACAAAGTTATCGACATAGCTCTCAGAATTAGCAAGCTACAGTGACAGTGGGCCGGCCATATCTCGCGAAGAACCGACAACCGCGGCTGCAGTAAACGTGTTCTTGAGTGGAGACCACGACTCGGCAAACGTAGTGTAGGACGCTTCCGACCAGGTGGGATGACGATCTGCGAAAGATTGCAGGCAGATGCTGGATGCGGCAAGCTGAAGACGGGGCGCTATGGCGCTCATTAGGTGAGGCCTATGTCCAGCAGTGGACTAATATAGGCTGATGATGATGATGAATTTATTTAAATACAGGTTTATTGGTAATTCACTGTCACTGCATGAACTGCAGGTTCCGCCCATCATCAGTAGAAGGTCCCTCTATCCAATAATCGTTCTCTAAGGAGGCTTTATTTGAAAATGAACTAAAAACAGTTGTATTCTATTATCATGATTAAATAAATAATGCTGGACATAAATGGCACAGCAGTCTCTAGCCCGAAAGTCTAAGTAGATGGCAATGAAGAAAGCCCACACCTTCTTTTGTAAAAGAATTTTGCTGACGGTCATTAAGCACACCACACGCAGAAAACAAACCACAAAAAAACCTTCAGACTTTCCCTAGATTTCTTTTTCTACCGAACTGCTGACGCTACCCCCCCTTGATTTATGCGTCCTCGACCCGCTCCCCCCATTTGTCACCGCCGATAGGTTTTTATGCAAACCCTACCCTGAGTGATTACGCGCCATAAACTCGGCCTATCCTGTGGACGGGTTTGACAACTATTGGACGGGGAGGTTGACAGCTGGTTTTGGGTCGAGTTTTATTTACCAGAGAAACTGGATTAATTTGTGTAACACAATGTCTCGTAACGTCAAGATGTGGAAGGGGAAAGGGGACTTTTGCCAAAGGTGACAAAGAAGTACTTACCGCTAAAATTATCCGCTTTTATTATTTATTACTTTTATTTCGTTAAAGTAGTAGCTTAGTTTTAAATAAATTAAAATTATTATTTTCCTATTGGATTTTTTTCTATTGGAAAGCGCTGCAAGGTAAATAGTAATTATAATTTATTTAAAACTAGCTTCTGCCCGCGGCTTCGCACGCGTTGTTTCTATGGAAACGTTTTGAGGTTATTTTTATCCCATGGGAACTGATTTATGGGATAAAAAGTAGCCAATGTTTGATTCCAGGATTAGAATTACCTGTATGCAAAATTTCAGCCTGATCCGTTCAGTAGTTTTTGCGTGAAGAGGTAACAAACATCCATCCATCCATGCTGTGATTTGGTTTCTTCCGATGTGTAGTAAGCACCTACTACACATCGAATGAAGTAAAATACATAAGTAGCCCTTCCACAGCCCAGCCTCTGCTGTGAAGTCCTCTGTGCCCCCACGAAGGGCGCGCCGCGGCTCAAGGAGCGAAGACAGCACTTGTATTGTATGGCCGTCATGGGCAATGAAAGTGTTAGATGCATAAATACCATGGGTTAATATGAATCAAAATTTTCTTTGCGCATTACACTTTGACGTCCACTTATTCTATATCGTCATTTGAAAGCCCTTTGAATGACCTTTGTAATTTGCAAATTGTATGTCGAAGGTCATTGAAATGGCTTTCAAGGCCATTGAAATGGCTTTCAAACGTGCCAATAATAGGATGGGTGGTTTAATTTTACGTAATCGCACAGCTGGTCCTGCAGGCAGGCGGCACGGCGGCGGCGACGCCGCGCTCCTGCGGGTCAAGGTTGGGCAGTGAATGCGTTACAAGTATATCCTCTAGAGTCTGGCTAGACTATAACAAAGTATCTTTATCTTTGGCCATTAAGCAGTAGGTACCCTTTAAACAAAAGCAATCTAAAAGGCCAGGTACAACAGACAATCTAAATTAAACCCTCAGGTGATGCAAAACGTTCCAATTTCGCCCATGCGTACAGCGTATACAGGGTGTCCATAATTTACGGCGCTTCACAGTGTAGTGATTTGTAGCCACCCCGGGTTTGGATCAAAGTTTCGAAGCGTAACCTACCTGGGCTCTTACTAAGGTGCTGGGTTTTTTGTCGTATTAAAATTAAAATACAAGTTTAGATCTTGAAATATAATAATGAACTTAGTTTTTGTTTCTGTATTCGTTAAGCTACGAAAGATTTTATAGTCAGTTTAAAACGGTTTATTTAATAATCTACGGAAAAACAAATTTAATGGAACAAATATCTTCGATCCATATCAAAGGGGAAAAAGGTGGAACAAACAGTAAAAAAATGTTAATATAATTTGTATGAGTAGGGAAATGGCTTTTTCCCTGCAATGAGACAGCGGCTTAAAACTATTAATAAAACACCGTCTCATTGAATTTACAAAATCTGTAGATTGCTGCAGTTTCCATTTGTTATTTATTATTGCTGCAGTAAAACAAAATGAGAATCATACACGACCATTCCAAGAAGAACCTTATCGACGATGTTTTGACGTAAATAAAACTAAAAAACCGATTACTTTTGTGATCTATCTTTGCTTTTGTGCAGTTCTATAGTCATTATTCTGATGTACAATCGACTTACTTTCTAGAAACATCAGTAGGAGTATTTCCCAAAGGTCCCCCAAGAAGCTCGAATGTTAGTTTTTACTCGCATTGAGGACATTGTTCCTCGGAATAACTTCCCGAAGTTTAGATTGATCGACTTGTGATACGGGAGTCGCGACTTGCGACCAACATTTGAGTTTCACTTCGTTTTACTTGTTTTTCAATTTGAAAGTAATGTTAGGTTAAGGTCATAGCTCATTAGATCCACCCCGCACCCGATCCGCACCGCATCGCCTCGTGCGGTATTATTCTTTATATATATAATGGAACTAGCAGTTACCCGCAACTTTGCTAGCGTAGTAGGTAGGGTAGGGCATAAGACATCACACAGAAAAAGCGAATTTAACTATGACTTCTTACAAACGAAGCCCTAAAAAAAGAGTAGCCTATTGTTTAAGTTATGCACAATTTCATTTTGTTCTGTTCAGTAGTTTTGGAGATCCTAGGTAACAAAAATTTCACATTTCACAAATTTTCGCATATTTATAATAATATTATTGTATGTATGGATATGCGTTCACAACATCGGAACAGCTCGCCCGCAAGCGGTCCACGCGTGGACGACCAGTGGACCACTTGGTGTGTGCATGCTTGCGCATTGCCGCAAATTACAATTGCAAAAACCTTTTGAATAAGTTTAATTAAAACGCAAATTAAAATTAACATAAAACAACCACCGGAAAAAAAAATCGTCGTGATTTTACGAACCTGTTTTTTATTAATATTTGTCTCCGAATATTATAGAAAAAAATATAATGTACAGATGGCTGCAAAAATATGTATACACTCCCAAGTTTTCAATTTGACTAAATAGTAAGTGTATAGTAATTGTAATAATTTATGTACCGCATTCTGACAAGTACGATGATTACTTTGTCCAAAAAAACGTGTGCGTGGCCTTTTATTTGAAAAGTTCCGAGTAAAATAAAAGTTAAACCTTGGAAGTGTATACATTTCTGTGCAGCTGACTGTACCTACCTAAAATAAATAGAAAATAGCTCCGAAAAATACAGCTAATTACTCAGCAAAGTTCACGCAATCTATTCGGTTAACCCAAGCTTAACCGGAGTTAACCCGCATAATCAATCACTAATCTATGGTAATCTGCCATCTAAACTACCGTTCCTGCTCTTATCCCGATGGAAGTTGCCTAATGAATTCGCTTCTAATTTTCCGGTGCGGTGGACGTGTGCCTTTACTTCTAGATAAGGAGGGGTCAATGTTTTCGGTGGGTACACCGTAAACATCTTATGTTTAGATCTTGAAATAATTGGAATAAACCGGTATAATGGCCTAAGATAGTATCTACGTATTTTTTTTTAAGTATTTGTTTTAAATTGTATCGCAATAAAAACAGCAAATGTTTTGAGTAATCTTAATGTTAGAAAAGGGAAATGGAATTAGCAGACTTATCGCTTGAAGTGATATCTACAAGACAACCAAAAATATTCAGAAAGGGCGCTGAAGGTTAACAAAGTAATAAGGTTTATTTCGGACCTTACTTAACCCTTAAATAATAATAAATAGGTACTTAAATAAATAATGATGGACAATTCACACAGCATTATCTCGCCCCAAGCTAAGCAGAGCTTGTGTTATGGGTACTAGATAACTGATAATATACATAATAATAAACGAGTACATAGATAGATATTTTTTATTATACATAGAAAACGACCAGAACACCCTGAACAAATATCTGCAGATCGTACAAATAGTTGTCCCGAGGCGGGAATCGAACCCGCAACCTCCTGCGTCGCAGGCGGATCTTCGCCCACCGCGCCACAGAGGTCGTCCCCTTACCCCCCACTCACCCTTACTTTTAACCTTAACCTAAACCTTATTAGATTAAACTAAAAATTCGTAAAATCGTTTAAACCAAGCTTTTTTGCATATTTCCTCATAACCATGCAGGTCTAATACCAGCAAATCACATGTTTTCAATTCAAACCAGCAGTTCATTACACAGGGTCTCTGTAAACGTGTCAAACATAAAATGAAGCGAAAAAACCTCAAAATACCATTGTTAATTCTTTCACCAGCGTTAAACCCTTGTACAGTCGCGAACAACACAGTTATCGTCGTTTCCGGTGCTTCCGGTTTTGTGCATGCCTGTACTTTTATCACTTGTTACGGAGTATGGGTTTGTTATCGGCCGCGGCGTGTTGCGGGGAAGGGTTTTAATGGATTAAATGTTTTATTTTAAGTCGATGTCAAAAACTTTATGAGGAATGTTTCTTTGTATTTTATGGTCTAGGTTTTGTGCAACAGAAACAAAGAAAACGTATTACAATTACAAAAGGTAGGTACTTACATAAATATCATTTATTAGGTAGATGAGTACCTACATATTGTGTACAAGTACTTACCATCTTGTTTTTTGAGAAAAAATGTTAAGTATATTCTTTAATTCTTTATTGTACACACAATTTATACAAACGATGAACTTATTTGATAGGATATGTACATATGCGAGCTTAACCCTGAAAAAGAGTTTTCTTCCAGCAAACCTTAATATGTATAATGTTTTTCATGGAAAGAACTATGGTTCTATGATGCTATCAAAAACGGATTAAATGGCGGACATTTCAATTGTTTTTTTTGCAGATAAAATCAAGTTTATAACTTCCTATACTTATGCAATTTGAAAAAGTAACACTGTTAAATGACTATGTTAAGACTTTTGGGCCTAAGCCTGTATTCAACTACAACCGGATGTATGTAAAAACACATAAAAATAAACAGGAAACAGTTTATTCTGCACAATAATCCGATGTTATGAGCTTGAATGTAAATGCAGCATCGTTTCGTTTATATTTTCAGCGGTCGGACATTTCGGACGATGCGATACAAACTAGTTAAATAAAAGTAGGCTAAGCGCCAGGGGTGTCAGGCAAAATTATCAAATACTTAATAGTTTTGTGTAGTTGACATAGTATTTAGTATATACCAAATAATGTTAATTTGCATGCTGTCAAGCTGACCATGGCTGTGCCCATTCTATATTTTTATTGTCACCCTTGTAACCCATGTTTCGCAAAATAAATGAAATTGAAATTAGTTTAGTTTATTTATCAAAAAACAATTTAAATCGTGTATAAATCTAAGGTACATAGTTAATTATGCATGCAATATTATGGGCAATTATAAATTATAAATTCTAATTCATCTTTGTTGTCAACATAATAATTACATTCGTTTGATAAACTCTTCAACTGTAGTAGTAAAAACAGGTAATGACATTTATTCACAAAGAAAATTATACTAGTATTTACAATTGAAACAATTGAGCTAACTGCCGACTGTTGCAAACAGTCTACAGATAGCTCAACTGATCCATATCAACACCAGTCGGAAGCGTCCCCAAGACGCTGGCTGCATTGCCACGCTGTATGGCAATGCTGATACGCTGTGCCAGATATTCACCAGCTCTCGGGTCACGCGTCGCTTCGACCAGACGCTCAGATAGTTTTTTGAAAACCCGAAGAGCCTCGGTACCCCACGGACCTAGGGTCTCGACTCCAAGGGGAGCAAATGTGTAGGCTCTGTCGAGACCTGCATATTTGCGCCTCTTGAGATCTTCGGCCAAATCTGCCGCCGCACCCGCCCTCACGGATGTCCTCGGAAGATGGGAAGGCGCAAGTGTGTCGACGCATGTAGCGTCCCACACAATGGGCCTCCCCAACTCCCATGGGACTAGTGTCATACCGTCGGGCCTCTTACCATCGTCACGCAACAGACCATTCGGTTCGAGAATAGCTGGTACGTTAACGGTGACAAAGGCCCGCCGGATGATGTCGTTAAGGCTAGCGTGGCGAGATATCCGACCAGCGGCCCTAGTGCACGATAATCCGTGATGACCAAGCTGTTCGACAGCAGTACCGCACTGGCATTGATGAGGCGCGCAACACCTTGCACCCAACCGGAGACATGTTGCGATACGGAAAGTTACGGGATCCAATAAAGTACCAGTGTTATATGAAGGAAATGCTTGCAACCAATGTCCTGACTCCCATTTAGAAACGGCCAGGAGGCGGGCACGATCTGCAGAGCTGGAGCACGTTTGTAACAAACAGTTCCGTGTCAACTCACACAGAGGCCCGTCCCATTGCCGTTGGGACAAAAGTGATTTTGGGGGAGCAGCATCGGGGCAAGCACTATGCCAAGCCGTTCGAGCTTCGTCTAAAAATGAAATTTTCAATGACATTCCAGGTGGGACCAAAAGAGAAGGATTTAAAATTTTTTCAACTAAAGAACTAGTGCTGTAGACAGAAGACAAGAACGCTGGTAGGGCTACACTTGAAATTTTGCGTATACCTAAGCCTCCCAATTTGACAGGCAGGGAGGCCTGCGACCATGCCTTGTCATCTAAATCGATATTCAAAACCGATGATAATGTATTCTTTATTATGTTGTCTAAGCCTTCCAAGAGCTCGCTGTGTTTCCACATTTGACTACATCTCAAAGAATACGTAAATTTAGGTACAAATAGACAGAACCGAATAATTGTAAAAGCCATATGACTATTAATTTTGAGCAGTCTGTCCGAATTTTTGTGGAAATTTTGAATTTTCTCATCTACAAATGACTGAAAAGACTCATCAAGAATTGGTGAACCAAGGAGTCGAAGTGAACATTTATCAACAACTGTAATGTTGGGGGCTAATGTATTGAATTTCTCAATGATATTGTTTTTGTCTACACAAGAGTCCGAAATAAAAAGCTCACACTTTGAAAAATTTAATTCCAAACCTATTTGTCGAAATTCGTCTGTGATGATTTTTAGATCATCAAAAACTGCGTTCACTTCTCCACCTAATGTTCCATCATCCAAATACCAAACATTAAGCTTGGATTGGAGACGTTGAATTATGGGTTGGATGGCAAGGCTAAATATGGCCGGACCAAGAGGGTCGCCCTGCTGACAGCCAACAGCGGACGAAATGACTTTATTCCTGTATATTAATTTTGATGGCGAACCGTAACATTGCCAAAGAAATGGGTAAATTTCTGGAATTTTGTCTTTAATTTCTTTTAGCAAGGCGCCCCTGTCTACGGAATTGAAGGCGTTTTTGACGTCTACCTTCAGAATTACCTTCCCATAATTTTGGTCTAAAAATGTACGAAGGGAATGTACTGCGGCCTCACATCCACCTCGCGAACCAAAGCCTAGCTGAATTGGTCGGAAATAGTCGCCTAGATAGTCGGCTTCTTTCCGACAGCAGACTTTAGCTGCGAGGCGGCGGTAGGTGGTGCCCACGGCTATGGGTCTTATTCCGCCATCCTTCTTTTTGAGTGCACAAAGATTCGCACCGTAAAGGAGTTCTGTGATCTCGCTATTGACTCGGCCTGACAACATCAGGTTGATCAGAGATGTCAAATCTTTCAGAAGGACTTCACCTGCATGGCCAGACCCGCCAGATAGAAGATCTTTTAGATGCTGTGGAGTCACAGCATCCAGGCCGCCGGCAGAGCCACTCTGAAATGATGTGACAGCTTTAAGCACATCCTCGCTGGTCGTGTCCACGGCGACATCACTCTCTTCCGGTGGATCGGGGAGTTGAATATTGGCCCCTGCGGATGGATGCTTACTCTCAAGAGATATGAGGGTAGCATCGTCATTTGGTGCCATCGTGTCATTTGAAAACATAATGCGAGAGGCACCTTTAATATCACCATCACTGAGTTTACTCTCTACAAGTCTGTATATAGTAGACTCAGCCAATGGTTGATTAGATTTCGAATTTTGTTGTGTGTCCTGATCAACAATTGAAATAGGCTGTCCTTCGCGTGCAGTGTACCTAACACAATTTTGTTTTATTCTAACCGTGATTGATGATTTGTTGGCCGTATCTTTTTTTACATGAAGTACGTTGTAAGGGAAAACTAATAAATGCTCCCAAGCTCGCTTGGTGTTTTTTGATACAGCATTCCTAATGGCCTCTGAGAGAGCGGAAGCGACAGAGATGCGGGCACCTCGAGGAATTCGTTTAAAAATAGGAGTTGTAGCTTTGTACTCACTAAACAAAACACCACTTCAGCAAAAGTTTTCTTAAATTATTCTTGAAAATGTTTGGATTGTCAATTGCTTTCATTTCAGTAGGAAGAACATTAAAATAATTTTACTGCCTGATACCTACTGTCGTGCTTTGTACAGTCTCGGATATACCTACATAATACTTAACCGTCGAGTAAAACAAATAATTGGCAAAATGTTACCAGTTCCTGTAATTAGATATTACTTAATGTTGTAGGTAAGTACCTACATATTTCAATTTTGATTACAATTTGGTTTCATAAAAAATCTCTTATGTAGGAATTGTTTCTGTTGGTTAAGTTTAGCCCATTTATTACAAGAAGTCTATCTTTCAATTTTGTTTTGTTTTCTTTTGCGAGTAGATAGACAGTAAGTAAGTATATTGCTTTTAATTTATCTTTATAAACAGTTTGTACTAAATTTAGCTTAATTCTAGATAACAGCGATGGACTTGGCGGCCTTATCGCCAAGCAATTTTTTCCTGGCAATAAAATTAATTGATCTTTAGTTTATTAGTAAGAATTTGAAATAACTTCCAAAAGTGTCGCTCGAGGTAATGATACTGAAAAGTGAGCATATTTTATTCCTTGCGACCCTCTAATGAGAGATGTGGCAACCCTATTGTTTATATTATGTAAATGTTTGAGCTCATAACATTGCATCCATCAGGTCAGTTTGGCGAACATCCGATGAAATTAAATATTATTTTAGCTCTTTTGGGTTAAACGCATCATGTCCCACAGGCATTATTCCATAAACTACCTATGCAAATAAATTATCAACTTGATCGCTATAATGATCTGAAAATAACCTAATAATGATGATGTTAAAATGATTTTAAAAGTACTCAAATTAATATGTTGTACGAAGTATTTGAACGTGAAATAATTTAATCGTGATAATGGAAATCACCTCTATTCGGAATTATTTTTAAAAGATTCTAAATTGTTACATTACATCCAATCCCCAAAGACTATTTTCCAAATTCAAAATCTATACTTATAATAAAACTGTAACAGGTCCAATTCTGTACATTGAAGATATTTTGAAATTTTTTTTTGGAGGGCACTTTATTATCGATACTGAGGCCAAAACTGTAATTTTTTTCATTCATGTCTGTCTGTCTGTCTGTCTGTCTGTTTCTTAAACGCGCATCACGCCGAAACTACTGAACGTATTGCAATGAAACTTGGCACGGTCATTCTACGAGGAAGGACATAGGATACTTTTTATCCTGGAATTCCATAAGGTTCCCCTGGGAGAAAGGATGAAAGTGAAATTCTTTAACCGCGCATCACGACGGAACTATTGAATGAATTCGAATAGAATTCGGCATGATTTGAGTTCATACTACGAGGAAAGATACTTTTTATCCCGGGATTCAGTAAGGTTCCCCTGGGAGAGGGGATGAAAGTAAAACTTCTTCACCGCACATCACGCCGAAACTGCCGAATGAGTTGGACTGAACTGGTACGATTTGAGTTCATACTACAAGGAAGGACATGGTATACATTTTATCCTGGAATTCACTAAGGTTCCCCTGGGAGAGAGGATGAAAGTAAAATCCTTTAACCGCGCATCACGAAGGAACTACTGAATGAATTCGATTGGAAGTCGGCACGATTTGAGTTCATACTACGGGGAAGAACTTAGGATACATTTTATCTGTGATTTCAGTAGGCACGGTTCTCTCGGGAGAGGGGATAAAAGTCAAAATGTGTAAGTACTTAGTTGTAATTCATTAACGCGTCGTCCGATTTCATCCATTCTTTTTTAATAGGAACAGTTGAGCCGAGGTGCGCTTCGATTCGAACAATCGTGTGTTCCGCTCGCTCGAGCAACGTGTCATTGGAGTGAGCGGGATATATCAGTTTTCTGCGGCCTCACTGAAGATGACGCGAGGACCCGCGATTAATCGAAAGGAACTTCGTTCCATCCGGGTGTCCCTTGACACCTCTCAAGTTTTTTTTCCAAGTCGCACCCATTGGTTAGGTTCCTACCTTAGTAGGTAGGATCCTAACTAATGAGTGTGTCAATGCCTGTTTCAGGCAAAGTAAATGTACAAATGGTCCATGCAATCTTCTTAAACATGATATTTGGTGGTTTAGCTGTTGCAGTTAACTTCACCACCGAAGTTTGGTTGCAGTAAGTGTGCAGTAGGTTCAATGAAACTAACAGGACCACAGAAAAAATATTTTTTACTGTAGTACACAATCAACTGTACCTACCTACTAACGAAAAAAAAAATACGTTGATCCAGTCAAATGGATCAGGAGCCCAATTCTGCAATACAATTGCTTCACTATGGCAATGGAATCGTCGCAGAATCATCACGTAGAATCTCTAGATTAATAAAGCTCCAGATAGTGCGTGCGAGATAAATCAATAGTTTCAAACTTGACGCGTGTCTCTCCATCTGCATTCATCATAATTTCTTTTATCTAAGGTAGAATACCAAAACGTGTAATTTTGTGCTATAGTGAAGCGATTAGTTTGGCAGAATAGGGCCCCAGCTGAACGGAATCAGATGACAACATGCTATCCCCCGTAGACCCTGCACGATCTATACATAATTTAACTAGGTACTTACCTACCTAAATATAGATGCTTATACTACAAGTGTAAAAGGTCAAATTCTGCGCATTGAAGTTTTTTTGCACGGCGGCATTTCATTAAATGAGATAAACTGTGGTTAAATGTGAACTTAATTAGTCGGCAGGTATGGCAATCGCGAACGAAGTCGCGGGTACAGCTAGTGGCATCATAAAAGCACTACACAAAATTCGAATTTGGAATACGACGCAATGCCAGCAAACGTTCACAAATTCTCGCTTCTACGATATTTCGCTTTAACACCTACATAATAGAATTCAAAATTCCAAAGCTATTATGTTCCTAGTGCACTAGGAATCCAATCGTAGAAATGAAGGTCGTTGCAAACGAGAAACTTTATTGTGATAAGTTTGGTGATTTTATTATTTAGAAAGCAACCTCATCAGCACACATAACGTCCACTGCTGACGATGGCTCCTCAAACTGTAATAGAAGACGGGTTTCGCCATCATGAAAAAAAAAAGATTTGTTTTGTTAGTAAAAATTGATTAAAATGTGCTGTATCTTTTTGTGACGCATTTCTTTAACTACAAAACAAAAAACTTGTCAAAAACACAATTTGGTTGGCAACTTGGCAATTCTCGTTTGCAACGCCCCTGAACAAACGAAACCAGTAAAATGATTTCCTCCGCTCTATTATCCTCAAGCGATATTCAACCTTTGCTCCCTACACCGAAGATCTTAAATACTTTGCAGGCTGTTACTAAATATAAAGATTCTCAACTCTAATGCCTTAGGAATAAAGCTCAAAATATTGCTTGAAATTATTAGAGATGCGAGAGAATAGAGAATAGTGATAATGCCGAATACCGAGTATGTATTCAGCCCAGCTCTCGGCCGAGGCGCCGAGATTGTTTCAAACAGTCCGCTCAAATGTGTGTTGTGCCGGTATTTAATATCTACTATTTGTATTGGAATGAAGTTCCTTATCGCGCGTTGTGAAAGGGGGCTACTAGACGGAAAAAATTCATACGAAAAGTTGTAACGACGCTATAGTAAGCTAATTGTAAGCCGTGCGGCGGCGTGCGCATGTTTCTCTGTCTGTCTCTCTTTCTCTCTCTTATGAACTTCGTTCCATCCGGGTGTCTCTTGACACCTTTCAAGTTTTTTTTTTAAACATTTAGTTAAATGTACTTATGGTTTTTATACGATAATGATATTTGGCCTAAGCATTCAGCCGAATACAGAATATTGAAAAAGGTGGCCGAATGAGAATAGTAGCCGAATATCCGTGACATCTCTAGGTTCCAACTGGTGCATAGAAATGGTAAAGAGATTAAAGCTGTATTGTGTTAGAGATAAAGTTGAAAATGTAATGAAATCAGAATATTTGCATTTAGCAGTTGGTAATATTGTTATTGTGGATTTCCCGCGTATTTGGTCTTGAGTGGAGGACACTCAATGTCTTTAGATGACAATAATTTAAATAAAGATTCCTTCAAGTTTGAGGCACTAATTTAATTTAAAAAGGCATGTGGAAATTGTAGGGTTAGTACTGACATTACTTAAAAATCGTTTTTGACAACACTGACATTACCATCTATTTATATTATGCAAGCCTCTTTATTTGTAAGGAAACATAAAAACCTCTTTAAAACTAAGCAAGACATTAATATTGAATATAATCGACGGAATAGGAACAAATTAGTATTACCTCCAACTAAACTTAAACTGGTTAGCCAAAGCCCCTACTATAGATTGGCAAAAATATACAATAAAATAGGTACCTGAATACTTAAAAAATGAAGATAAAGATGAAACCTTTTGTAAAAGATAAAATTGTTTTTATTTGAAAAATGCTATTATTCTGTTGACCAATTCGCTACGGACAGACTAAAATGACACTAACCTATGATGAAACAATGACTTAGTTTAAGAATTCTGGCTTCTAGATTCAATTTACTCAACTCTATTAGTAAACTTATTTTCTGAGGGACATTAATGTTATTGTTTAAATTAAGTAGTATTTTTAACTCAATTTGACACGATGTAAATAAAGTAGGACGAACTCAGTTTTGCAGTGCCCTTCCAGGGTGCATGTACCTAGCTAGTGATAAGCCTATAACTAATCATTCACTTAGACCTAAGAATGAATGTACATGCAAGCAAAAATAAATAAATAAATAAACAACAAAAAAGCGCAAAGAAGCATCACTACTTAATGTAGGTAAGTACCTACTTATGTATGACGTAAGCATGGTCGGACTTTTCGCCTAGCAGCGATTATTCCAGGCAACATACACAAATCAATACGCCTACGTAACTCTGAGGTTACTAACCTACTTCCTTAGAAATATCTTCAAATAAACCAACTAAAGAAAAATCACGACTTGACCTTCTAAGGTCATATACCGAAACCTTAGAAGCCTTAAAGCTAATTCGTTCATTCTCAACCTTATGAGTAACGAAATAAGATTCAAATCATTTAGATACAAGGCTTATCCAATATCACCTGTCATGTCAAACCCTGAACATTAAACCACTTGCTCTTAGGGTTCCGTACTCAAAGGATGTCAACGGAACCCTATTAACAAGCCTCCGCTGTCAATCAGACGTCCGTACGTCCGTCCGTCCATCCATCAGTCTATCTGTCTGTTAGGTGGCATCACTACGCTGTAGTAAAAAACGAAAACCTAAAACTCTGTGTTTTAAGGTTATACTTAAGGTTTCTGGGCCAGGAAAAATTACGTTTTAGATTCTAAACGCAACGCTATAACGTTCATTTCAGCTTATAGGTACTATTCCGCCAGAGCGCTAAATGGCTGACAGCGGTCTTTCTGCGTTGAAATAGAGGACCTCTCTTTCTACACTATGCATACTGAGCGAGACTTCAGACCCGGAAAGATGACAGTCGCACTTGTTGTGTAAAACCAAAAGAACGATAAAAATCTAAGGTAAGACCACTATTATTTACTTCTGATCCTACAGGACTCTTGGACGAGTCAGAAATTTTAAATTCCTCGTGGTTTTGTTATTTTTTTTTCACCTCATTTACGTAAAAAGTACTAATAGTACTAGACGGTTGAAATTTTCAATGTGCATTTCTATTTCCGCTTTTTTTTCTTTTAGCTTTGTAAGATATATTTTTTTTCGATAGGTAAGTATTTAGTTGTTGCCGATTAACAATAAATATCGACATAAAATTAAAATCATAATTAGTTAAGTAAGTACAGAAAAAAAGAAAAACACGTTTATTTCCGCGTTTTTTGGTACCTACGGAATCCTTTGTATTCAAGTCTGACACGCACTTGGCCGGTTACTTCTAACTTTATTCCGTTGGGAAATCAACCTTAATCACATCGCGATAAAGTTCAACTTACATTGTTGTTGGCATAAACTAGTGATAAAGTTAAGGTATCTACCTGGTATAGTAAGTATTATATTAGCTGTGGCTAAGGTAAAATTTCCGATACAAAATTGGACCCTAAGTGCCTTGAAATAAGGCGTGTGAAACTCGATAGGAAGCCATAGTACATGGGATGTGTGGAATCGTTTTTGACCTACATCCGATATCGATTTCATGTCTGAGATTTTTTACTTATAAATTGAAGGAAGATGCAAAATTTCACTAAACTGTAAGTAGTAATTTAAACCAATTTTATTCACATACTAAACTTTAAAATTAAGTAAAATCAAAGAATAGAAACTACTAGTACCTAATTACAATTGAATCAGTTGAGCTGACTGCAGACTGTTGCAAACAATCTAGAGGAAGGTCAACTGATCCACCTAATAGTGTTCTACCTAATACATAACAAGCTAAGTAGAGGTACTAACTAGATGACTGATATAGGTACCTATACCGACTCAATACAATACACTAAATAGATTACTTTCATAGATAATACCCAGAACACCAGAAATAAATATCTGCAGATCATACAAACATTTTTTCCGAGGCGGGAATCGAACCCGCAACCTCCTGCGTCGCAGGCGGACCTTCGCCCAGAGCGCCACATCGGTCGCCTGAAAATAATAAAATGTCTGTCGCCTATAAAATCATCTTTAACACTTTAATTTCCCAAGATGCAGATGTCCTATTGCAGCTCAGTGGAGCGGCGGCGCACTGCCGAAGCAGGGCAGTGAATACGTTAAACAAAACAAACAGACAGACACGACGCGTTTGTGGTATTCCTAATAAAACACCATGACCACTGCCAAACGTGCCTCCCCACGAGGGGAGTTTTGCTATACTTAATCACCACGCTTGCGGATAGGTGATCTGATCACAGTGGAGGTGTTATAAATTTATTTATTTATTTACAAGAAATACACTATTCTTACACTGCTGCCCTTCCTCTGAGAGCTTCCATTAGTCAACTCTTACGACATCTGTTCTGTTGTTGAGTATAGTGAAATCGTACAACATCCACTGGCTGAGTTGTTACGCTACGCTAGCATAAAACGTTTACCCACATTTCACGAGGTCAGTAAAGGTTACAACAGTTCACGATGGGTGCTAAGGTCCAGCGAAGCGGAACTGGGAAGGCGGAACCCGTGGGAAAAATAATCCAAAAGTCTCAAGCTCTGTCTATCATTTACTACGGTGTAATTGCATGGGGGATTTTAATCGAGGGATCGGACACTTTTTACTTTTGGAGATAATAACTAGGAATATATCTACCCTTTTGTGGTTTTGTAGTTGAAATTGGTGTCTCCAAGTTGATTGTCTTTTTTGAGTCATTTCCGTTACGATTGTATTTGTATTTCATTTTTCGATTGCTGTTCTTGCATGTATTTTTGACGAAAAACAAGACATTTTTAGTAGCCGGCGTTGTCCTAATGCTTTGCAAAGTTTATTTTAACTTTTCCATGACTCACGCTCACCACTCACCAGCGACGCCACCAGACGATCCCAAAGCGAATTAAGATCGTCTCGGCGGCGTCTTCTAGGACTGGAAGTCTATTCGTAAAAAAAGAAATCGAAGTTTCTGGTTCGTTTTCGTGTAAACGCTATAGCAATACCAACTCGAATGTCATTTGGCTTTTGCTTTAAATTCTTCTTCTTAGTCATTATACTCTTGACAGAGTGGTCGTGGTCGTCATAACAGGGTGCTGGTACTTCTTACAATCTGGTGTCATTCCTCTCGCACCGCTGCCTTCCTGATACATTCATCGGGGGGCGTTCAGTGCAGCTTTAATTTGTGATCGTGAGAAGTGAGTAGGTACCTATACGACTTGGTCGATGGAAGAAAGACGGAGTATGACACGGAGTTCCTATATGTATACGTCTTGTTTATTTTCTGTCTTGTCTGTTTTATGGCTTTGAATTATAACTTGAGCACCACATATTCTAACCCATGTACTATATTTAAACTGACATTTCCAAGTGTGCCTTGTGCTCCTACGGCGCATAAATGAGTATGAGTATAGAAACGTTGCTTGAAATAGGTATCTATGCATAAATCACAGCTCTGACAGAACTCTGATATGAGTCACGATCGATTGTTGACTTAATTTTGATTTAACAATTTAATTTAACAATTAAAATGAACTACGAGGACGACGCCTAAACAGGAGGTCTACTCGAAAAACGAAAACCGAAGTTTTTGATTACCCCACTCAAACGTAATTTGCATAACTCTGACCAGTGCGTCAAGGCATTATAATCTGAATTTTCAATATTAGTTGAACTCGTTATAAAATAAATTAAATAGCCGAATCGAGAACCTCCTCCTTTTTTAAGTCGGTTGAAATGTAACTTAACCCGGAACCAAGGTCGTGAGCTCTACCTATAAAATACTTAAGCGAATTATCTGTCCGAAACATAGAACAAAATAGACACAGAACTCATTCTTAACAAAATAAGGATCGAAACCATTGAGCTGGTGTGAACAGACGGACAGACGATGTCTGATGACACAGGATGAGCTGGCCTTGACGTCGGGATTCACGCTCCAACGCGCACTCCTTGCAGGGGCTTTATAGTCTACGATACAATGTCTTATTAAAAAATTTAATCAGTTTGTAGTGTAGGTACATACCTAATGTACGACGTCACTCAATAACCTACTTAGAGATAAGGAAAAATAGAATTATATTTTATTAAATATCAAACATATCGGATTACTTACGGAGAATGTTTAGATTAGAAAATAGCATATCGAATTACAAAGATAAGCAATTAATAAATCCAAATTAGAGGTAATTTTCTTGTATAAGAAGCGTGGTTTTTCATTAATAAATATTCAGTACAGAACCAACTACAGTCGCGTTAATTACTCCTCCAACCAACAACATTTCAAGTTAAAATCAAAATTTATTTAACAATAACCGTTCCGCGGAATAGGAAAATAATAATTAGAAGTAAGTAATGACCACAACGAAAAGTGTCCGGTTCTGAAAATGTCCATTTCTATAAATACCCATTCTTGAAAGTTACATCTTTATAAATCATCATCAATCAACGTCTTTTATTTGTTTTATAATGTAGAATTTTTTCAAATAAGTACTTCTTTGACAAGTACATAGGTAACCGATAGTAATGTGTCGTAAGAAAACTGTTACGGTTATGGTATTTTGTAAACTACTATTCTCTAAGAGTGGATTTTATTCACCAGCAACAATTTCATACAATTATGTCCAGCGATGTCGGTGTCGGTACCGGTGCCGGGCCGGGCCGGCCAATGAAGAAATGCCCATTAGTGGCAGAATTTCAATTCAATTTTATTAATTAGTTTTGTTGACGTGACAACGTCTTATAATTCGATAGAGCCGGCTGCACGCACGAAAAAACATGACGTCATGCGGCGTTACCTCGCTCTGAGGCGTTACATGTAAGGCTTAAAGTGCAAGCGAGAGCGCTCGACATCCGTCTCTCTCCTACTTGAGTGAGCGATGCGTCTGCGTGGACAGCTGCTATACTATAGTACATTTACATGTTTTGATCGAGTATCAAATGCTACCATTCCATCAGTATTTTCTTAAGACGTTGTCACGTTCAACAGTTCAACGTTCAACAATCGTCAGTAAACCGACTTTACAGACAACCAATGTTTTTTGTTTAAGTTCTCATAAATTTCTCCGTCGTGTCGTGTGGTGTAAGTCCGACATAACCGTCGATGTGACCGCGTAGGATGCACGGCTCAGTACACACACCCCTCCTTACACTTTACCTTGTTTTATATTATTTTATGTCTGCTTACGTGTTTTGACAGTTGAAGAAATATGGCGAAACTTACAGAGGGAAGGAAAAAACTGATCAAATTCACCGTTATGTAAAAGGCTTGTAGTACCTACCATTAAGTTCTAGATTTTAGTCAAAAAACACAAACTTTTTTCTAATTTTTTTTAAATAGCGGTCAGCCGTCCTACGATACGCCGTGACGACTGCTTTCGTCCGTTTTGTCGTGATTTTTGTTTCACATTTGCACAAAAAATAGCAAGACAAAACTGTTGACAAATTTTGCCGCGGCGCGCATCAGATAACTGGTCACATGCTAATATTATATGTAGAACTTTTTTTTCGTATTTTTTACCCCTACGTTTCAGCAGGCTTACCCGCTGCCGGGGTAATCTTTTGAAATGTCATCGTCGTCGGGTAAAAAAATAAATCTTCACTATTTTTGGATATCATAGGTAACCAAAATTTCATATTTTACAAACTTTTGCACTTATAATAATTAGTAGGATACGTAAAAAGTAGGATAGTCGAAAGTAGGATTAGTAGGATGTATAATTCACTGTGACGATTCCGGAAGGGTCGGCTGTCTGTCACTCGACTGGCGGTTTAAACGACTTTCGCTAAATTAACTTTTATTCAACGGTTTTTTGTTTCTGTCCGATATAAACGTTATTACGGTCGATAGAATTTTATTAATACAATAGAAAACACACAGAACACCCTGATTTGCAGATAGTACACATATTTGTCCCCAGGCTACTACAGTGCACACAGGTATTCCTGAACCTGGAATAATACATAGGCTACTATTTATCCCATAAATCAGTTTCCGTAGGAAATAAATTACATTTTAACGTTTCCATAGAAACAACGCATGCAAAGCTGCGAGCAGAAAGAAACTAGTATTATGGGGCGAACCTCGCGGGTTTGGTTGTCAAACTGGGCCTAGATCTCAGTACCTACCTACTCACGGGATCCCCGTGGTAAAAAAGAAAGAAGAAAAAATGTTGAATATTATGTAAGTATCTTACATAATATTCAACATTTTTTCTTCGTTTCCTTATTTGGGAAACAAGATAGCGCAAAATAAGACGATTTTTTTTGAAAGAGCACTTTTTTGAACCTAATTTGGTCGAGATCTCAGGAACCCTGCGGTCTATAGAAAAGATTATTGTTTTGATTCGTAGATTATTACTAATTCTTTGGTTCCTTGATACAGTTTCTTCATAATTTGTATAGTTTTCTTGTAAATAAGCAAAAACATCATTTTCGCGCTTACGCCGTTCCAAAAACGTATGCTTCGTCCCGCTCCGATGAACGCGAAATCCTATGTCTATCCTCTTCAAAAAATAGCGCGCAATGCGCCCTCTTAAATAATTTCTATTGTATTATAATAAACCAAAGCAACACAGAACAGACACCTGTTATTCATCAATTACAAACTCCAAGAATTACAGGAACTCGCTACTTCCCTTTCGAATTGAAACTTCGCGGAACTTCTAATGTACTTTACAATACTCAGAAGTACATTATTCAGTAGGTGCCTACTTTATAGGTGTTCAGTTTACATTGCGAGGGTGATCGTTTCGGTTTGGCACAACATTTTTTTTGTTTTTTCGAATTTTAGAAGAAATTTGCTGCCAATCGTAAACTAACTTATGAAAAAACTAACTTTGATTCACTGTTATTTTAAAAGCATTTGGGAATATACACCATTAATAGGCTAAAATAAAATAAATAAATAATGCTGGCACAGCATCACCTAGCCCCAAGCTAAGCAGAGCTTGTGTTGTGCTTACTAGGTGACTGATATACATAATACAATACTTACTTAAAAATATATTTTATTATGCATAGAAAATACCCAGAACACTCGGAACAAATATTTTTATAACGTACAAGCATTTTTCCCAAGTTGGAAATCGAACCTGCAACCTCCAGCGTCGCAGGCGTGCCTTCGCCCGCTGCGCCACATCGGTCGTCAAAAAATCAACATATTCCCTGATTCTCCCAAAATACAATTGATACGAAGTTTTTTTATAGTAAGTTCATAGAAAATATATTAGGAATTGCGGCAAATCACTTTCCGTTATTGTTAATCATTGTAGAACGCAGAAAAAACTAAAAACCACAAAATAATTTGAATTCCGCGCCACACGACACGATCAACCTTTACAAGTTGTTTTACATAACAGAATTTGATGATAAATCCACTGTTCTCTTCCTAATGGTTTTATTGTTTGATAAGTTTTAGCGGAATTAGCGATATTGCTGTTTTACTTAGTTTAGTTTGACGGTGAATTTAGATGGCGCTCATAATTTTAAAACTTATTTCAGTGCCTTTGTAACAGACTTTTGAGATTCTTGTAATGAGTAAAATAGATTAATTCTTGTGTGATTTTAGTGTACCAAGATCACTTTAAAGGCTAAATACTTTTTTGTTAGGTTTTATCTAAAATGATATGTACCCACACTTATAAATATTTTTTTATAACTGTAGGTAAGTACTTAAATAGAAAAATTATAAGAAAAGCTTCGGAGTCAGCTGTTGCCCGTTGACTAATTAATTGACCAAATACTATAAAGTATGAACGATTATTTTATTACTATGTTATACTTATGCCATTAAATTTTATATTGCTTACCTTCCATTTTCTGACCGATTTTTACTTTGGACTAGTTATATGATTTGATTTGATTTTTTCCAATATTTTTATCACACCATCGTTTATAAAGTCATCAAATACAGAAAGCAATATATTTTTCTATGTTTATCCAAGTATGTACTCTGACAATACAATTTCCGTGTCAAAATCTGATTTGGCTCAGAAAAAACAACGGTTAATATTTTCCCCGAAAATTGGGGAATGCGTCACAGTATAAGCAGCTCAGAAGATAATCTCCAGCTTTACATTCATTCACACAAGTCGATCGCGGAGTTTCACGCGCCGGCGGGCGCGGAACACGCCTTCAATGTGACACAGATTTTACAGAAGTTCAATTCCATACAACCTGGGTCTCTTCAAGAAGATATTGAATGATTTACGTGTTTTCTGGACCTTCGTGAAACAAAAACAAGCAAAAACCACCAATCATATAATGACATTTGAAAGCCCTTTGAATGGCCTTCGTAATTTACAATATTTTACCGTTGTGGCCCATATAAAACAATATAAAACAACATTTAATACTCAACTGTGTATAAAATGTTTTTAACTTGCGTGTTTTCTTGTAAACAATATATTTACTGTGTGTGTATTAACTAGTACACCGTTGAAAATACATTGTTTACACGTAAAGAAGCCATTAAAATGGCTTTCAAATGTCAATTAGAGGATGGGTAATTTTTGCATAATCGCACATTAAGATGACATCCCAAAAAATTTATGTAAGTACTAGCTGCGCCCCGCGGCTTCGCCCCCGTGGAAATTTATGTTTCCAACTTTCTTAATTTTTTCTTTCATAAGAACCTTCTCCTGACAATAACAAACACAACAAAGAAAGAATTAGCGAAATCGGTCCAGCCGTTCACGCGTGATGCGATGACAACGGAAAACGGGTTTCATTTTTATATATAAGATTAGGTAACAAATGACTTCACAACAACGAAATCACTCCTCGAAGCTCCTTAACACGCATCACGGCCGCGTGACTCCACGAATAACGTACAAATCACTGTTACTTCGTAATTTCACTGCTATTCCGCTGTGCCGCTGTGAAATTGAATTGCCACAATCATTACGAACGCTCGTATCTTAAGGAGATTACTTACCGGCTTTATTTGCACTGCGTGTACCGTCTTATGATTTTCGGAAATAAACTTAATAATTGCTTTCTTGGAACTGGGGCTTCTTTGGTTTACCTTAGTTAATAGTTTTGTAGCTTGTTAGCTAGTTAGTTATTCTCGTGAGTTGTCTTGTCACCTTCTGCGGTATGTGAGTAGGAAAAGGGGGAGCATGAATAGGGAATACTGGCAGTTCTCGCAGCTTTCGTAAAACCAACAAATAAATCATGTTGCAGGTTATTTTCAAACAGCTTTTCATAAGTACTAATTCTTTTCATAATTATCTAAGTTTTCAAGCATGATTTTATTTTCTTGCAAGCTGCGGAAGCTCCCAGAATATTTTAATTCCTCTTTCACTCTTGTTTTCATACCATTAAATGGCACTACAGGATGATGCGATCGGTGGCATATAAATACAGGGTGTTAATTTTTTAGGATTTTAGTTTGTTCGATTACCGTACAAAACCAGTAGCTTTCAAAATTCTGTGAAAGTAGGTACTTAGTTTTTTTTTAATAGCTATCTTGAATATTTCGGATATCCCCTCCAGGTACCTAACGTTCGTTTGTACCACCCTGTATAATAGAACCGGAATAATACCAAAAAAATCGACTAACAAACTACGTCAAGTCATCGCCATCTTTAAAATTACCCCGCAATTAATCCTAAGCTCACCTTTTTTTATTTTTCTTGGTCTTCAAATTGTAAACCGCACTTGTGAATAATAGAGGCCGGGTCGCAAGCACCCTTGCGTGGAGACCCACTGAATAGCAAGGGTCCTTTAGACCCAGCATAGATATTACGGGTTAAAATGGCCGCCATTTTTTCAGATTTCGAATTCTGTATTCGAGCTAATTGGAGAGCCATTGTAGAGTTCAATATTATTCGCATCGTTTTTTATTGTTCTAGAAATAGGTTTTGTTGTGTATTTTATTGCACAATAGAAATAAGTACTTAATAATTCTCTGAGATAGTCGTTGACTCCGAATATTTGCAATTGCATAATAGAATTGTGATTGTTATGTTATCAATGGGAACCATTGCCTTTCCCAAGAAGAAAATAACAAAAGACTGTCTGTTGGTTAGTAAAAATCTGTTCTTTCATTTCTTGAATTGAATTTATTTTGTTTTGTTTACGATAAAACACGAGTCAGTAAAAATACAAAGGCCCAGTGATACTGTCTACCTGCCCGCTAAATTCCATTAAGATCCGTTCAGCCTTTAGACTAAAAGGTAACAGACAGACAGAACTACTTTCGCTTCTATAATTAATAGTATGGACTTTTGAATCCCCTAGCTACACCTCACCGGCTGCATCCTGTTTCATCAGACATAGAGCCATCCCCACTCTCCCCTAAACTGAGAAATAAAATTAAAAACTGCAACTCTAGTTTGTAAATGAGCTTTTCTGCTGAAAAGGTTTTGTGCCATTCAGGTGCAGCCACTCAGCGGCTGGAGGGAGACCTTGGACGGTATTGTCACTGGAGGACAAAATCTCAGGATAATATGAAAAGGCTTTTGTCAACAAGCTTTCCTGAATGTCGTTCTGCTGTTTTTTAAACAACTTTTGCTATCATGAATGTCGCTCCGTGGTTTTTTAAAAAATTGGTACGTAGGGTCGCTATCTACTTTTGTTCCTAAGCTTTTTTGAACGACACGCTCTGTTGTTTATAGAAAAGGTGCTGTAGAGAGAGACTATACGACTGGTTTTTCTTTATCGAGTATCATCATTATAATCATTAATACAATTCTAAAAGGAAACGGTGGACAAACATCCTCTAATAAAATACAACAAAATAGATACCTATTTTTGTATCTTTGTAGGGTATCTTATTATTATTAAGTACGAGTATATCAGTTATCTGGTACCCATAACACAAGCTCTGCTCAGCTTGGGGCTAGATGATGCTGTGTAAATTCTCCAGTATTAATTATTTTATTTTTAATTCGAATTTTCTCTGAGTCTAATACAAAGCGATTGTTTTAACTAATGGTACAGAAACGAAATCGTTTTTTTTTTCGGGTTTTAGATGGGTCTAGTGCAATGCTATGCAAGTTTTTTATCTATACTGATATTATAAAGAGGAAAGATTTGATTGTTTGTTAGTTTGTATTGAATTGACTCCGAAACTACTGGACCGATTTGAAAAATTCTTTCACAATTAGGAAGCTTACTTTTCAGGGAGTGCAGAACATAGGCTATATTTTATCCCAGAATTCCACGGGAACGGGAACTACGCGGGTGAAACCGCAAGGCGATCGTCTAGTTCATATTTATAAAATAGCGAAAAGACAAGATGACAAATCATCTACGCATTTTGTATTTAGTATAAAAATGCTCACTGTTAATATTCATGAATAATTTTTAATTGAGAACACGCACATAAAAATCTCCAACTAATCTTTTGTAGTTGTATATCTTGTTTCCTAACTAGGAATGGCAACTCCAGGGCTAGACCCTCCGTGGTTAATACCTTCGTCTATTGTGGGGATGATTATTTACCCTAGAGGGTATATTTTATTTGTTTTGGATTTCGTTTCGAGGGTTTTTTTTTGTTTTTGATTGCCCTGGCCTATTGGGTGTTGTAATGTATGATTGCTTTGCGATTTGGGACCCAATGTAGTGCTGAAATAGAGTTTGAATTAGGATTTCTATGTTAGTACTTACATGAGTTAAGTTTTTATGTCGACAACTTATATGTAAGTTATCTACGAAGTTAACTATTTTTCTTTTCACAATCATCTGAAATAAGAACAAACAAAAATGTTGTAATGACTAAAATGTCAAAAAAGTAGCCAAATAGCACTTGTACACAATTCATACTAATCACACTAATATTATAAATGCGAAAGTTTGGATGGATGGATAGATGGATGTTTGTTACCTCTTCACGCCAAACTACTGAACGGATCGGGCTGAAATTTTGCATTCAAGTAATTCTAATCCTGGAATCAAACACATGCTACTTTTATAGTTCATGATTTTATCGGGTATTTATTGCGTACCTTCAATTGCTAATATTTCCCGATAAAATCATTAACTATGTTAATGAATGGCGAAAGTTTAAAAAGTTTTATAATATGCTACATTTTATCCCATAAATCAGTTCCCATGGGATAAAATCACCTTTAAACGTTTATAGAAACAACGCGTGCGAAGCCGCGGGCATAAACTAGTATTATATATATGAAGGGAGTTATGTCTGTCTGTTATCATTTTACGGTTGAACGGAAAACAGAATTTGGTCCCATTAAGAGCAACTTCGTATTTCTGCCTAAACTATACAAAATCAAACTTTTAGAGAGGCATTGAACAAGCTTTTATGATATACAAAATCAAACTTTTAGAGAGGCATTGAACAAGCTTTTATGATAGGTATCACAAATTCCCAATGGATTTTTTAAAATTCTTTTGTGTAACGTTGAAACAATAATAAATAGGTGGCGGCGCTAGTGTGACTCGGGGATGTGCCTTATTGAAATTTCCTACCACGTAATATTAAAAATGCGATCGTTTGTGTGAATGTTTGTTACCACGTATCTCCGTATACCTGCTTAACCGATTTAGATGAAATTTTACGCAGATAGTTTAGGTTCTAGAATAACTTATAGGTAAATATTATTTTCAAAAATTAACCTCTGGTGGTTAAAAGGCGTGGTGAAGTTTCTATTGAAAATTATTATACTTAGTTCAATTCACTCAAAACTCGGCATGATTAAACTATAAAGTAAATAATAAATCAAGTTTTTTTTTTACAAGACTACTTCTAGGGGTGTGCAATAAATTTCTGTAATTTGTATGGTTTCCACACGAAACCTCTGGTCGCAGCTAGTAATGATATACATGGAAACCCGGGGACGGTCGTAGGCGACTTTCATCTCAGAAGAACGCGTGCGAAGCCGCGGGCGGAAGCTTGTGAAATAATAAACGTTGGTATAAACAATAGGTAGCTATATACTTTATGATAGCTTACATCTATACAAGGTGTAATTTTCGGACGGGTCAGCCAGCCACTGGTAAAATGTTTGGACTCCATATAAAATGTATGAGAAAAGTTTTTTGCGATTTCTGACTTTTTTAGCACCTATCTCAGTTGGTCCGATAGAAATTTTTGACCAGTAGGTATAGGAAACAGGATCAATATAGAATGTGATTTTATTTTTTTTTTAAATAAAGAGAGTGACTGTACATACATTCGACAGTTTCATTTCCGACATTTAATAATGAAGACCTATAGAAAATCAGTCGTTTCGGGAAACATTCTTTTTGAAGTAGGTACGTTATGTAGATCAGTACATTTTGACATTCAGACCTCCGCTCAGACTCCGATCCGGAAACCAAAAAGTTTTGTGTAAAATGACCATTTTCTTGCTAAAGAAAAAAAATCTACTAAAGTTTTTCTTTGAATGTGTGATCCTAAAACCATTTTCCTGTAGCTACCCGGTGTAGTGTTAAGGTAGGTACTTCTCCTTACTGACCGGTCCAAAAAACCCACCTTGTATACCATACCGTTATTTATTTTCCCCACAAAATATTCTGAAAACCTCGCATCCAATCATGCAACTTATTTATAAGGGCTACCGAACCTTTTTCATCGCCATTCATACTATTGTTTTCCCTTCACAAAAATCAGGGTAAAATATTACCCGGCCACAATAACGGTGCTTACACAGAATCAGACAGAAAGGGTACAAATGACCCAGCTATTGAGTATTTATAGGAGACTATTCATGGCAGGGTCCTTTACACCCCGCGGGCAGTGGAGCGTTAAGTCATTCTAGAGTGCTAAAAGTTTTACGAACTAGTTATGGAAGGATCTTAGGTTGGATGTTTTTATTTTTAACCCTTTTTAGCCAGATTTTAGTATCATCGAGTTGGATTGTAAAATGGTTAAAAAAAATATTTGGTTAGTGCTCTGGTTGGTTGGATAGTAACTATATTATCTAGTTTTTTCATGATAATACTTGGATGGTTTTGATAATGCTTTATACTCCACATAGGTGCTTAAAATATATTTTTTGGAAAAAAGGCCAACAGCTGAGGGGTTCATTGCTAGACAGAAGCACCTCCTACTGAGCGCCCTGTCTTCAGACGCATCCAGCATCACCTCACCTCAACAACCTATATTGGTCCACTGCTGGACGCAAGCCTCCTCCTAATAAGTGCCTTATTGGTTTTTATCACAGGGGGGGGACTAGCCCATAATCCCCATTATGGACATGTGGGTTGGGGATCGCAGTTTGATGGTAGAATGGTTCTGTAGGCGCTGCTGCCCGCTCCCAGTGGATATCCCTTACTCGTTTCTTACGACGACACCCGCGGGAAGAGTTGGGGTGGTGCAAATTCTAAGCCGGCACCACACTGCAACGGTCATGATGCTTAATCTAATAATGTCATCCTAGCCGAATTTCGACCACGGCGGCCAGTCTCATCGGCGACAAGCCAGATGTGCAGGACATTATTATAGTGCACAAGTGTTTGCGCAAACGCAGGTGCACTCTCTATTCCCTCACTCTCATAGTGCGATACGACGTCAGACCGACACGACCGGGGAGAGGTCGGGCACAGGACCAACGGCTTAACCTGCTTTCCGAGGCACGGGGGTGTAACACCGCCAACTTCCTGACTCCCGGCTGCTACTGTGAATTTTTCCTGCTAGAAAAACCCCAATAACAACTATGGCCCGGGATTTGAACCCAGGACCTCACAATCAGCGGTTGAACTAGACGAACGAGGTAGGCTATGTTGCTAGGTATAGATGGAGTAATCTAGCTGGTTCTCCTCTCGCTGTACATGAAGGGTCCGCCAGCTCGGGGGGCGTGCTGCTAACGACCACTTCTAAATATTCGCGTTTGTTATGGATTAGCAGTCAATGGCATGGTGGAGTGGGAGGTGGTTTTAATGTGAAGGGTGTAGGTTCAGTCTATCTACTAGATTAAATAATACTTACTAGATAGACATGGATTAAAATCCGACCATTTTCGAGCTGATGTCAAGAATCGGTTGATGTGGATGACTTGAAAATTGGAAACGTGTATCGAAATCCGTGTCGATAGACTTATTCTAGTGTCCACCACCACCACAGCGGATTAACATAGTGAATTTTTGTTTTTTGAAGAAAAAATATGAATGTACCAAATTAGAAAAAAATGTGGTACTTACCTTGATTTAAATTTGCCGCATCCCATGGTTACTTTGCCCCCCACTCTTAGTTTTAGTTTCATATGATTTTAGTGTATATGTACCAAAACACCGTGAAGCCACAAAAAAGACTGGAAAAAATGTACCCTTTCTAACTAAGTAGGTCAGTCTGACTGTAAATTGGACCAAGGCCATCGATTTTTATTTAATTGTGTGGAAAAAAGGCTTTTTGTTCAGTTTTTTTTGCGTCGCCACTTATTTTTCACATAATTTATCCAAGTCGTGAAAGCGGCATTACCAATTTATCGTTTTTTTTTACAAAACAAAACACCTATCGCTTAACGAGTCCTAGCAAACAGAAAAATGGATCGATAGAACCTCGAAGAGGCATGAGAAAAAAGAAATTTTAATCCAATGCAAAATTACGCTGTTATTCTGAACGGTTATGCCTGTTCAAAATACCGGAATTTTACTTAGATCTATGCAATATAAGCGAAATAAAAATCTGCCTTTTTGAATACCCTGAAAATGAGTTTTGTGTCGTAATCGTGATGTAAGCATGTTTAGTTCGCAATTCAATTCCTTTGCCAACCGATACATAGAAACTCCCTACAAATCTAATATGCCCTAAAAATCTCCTAAACGTGCAATAATCCTCAAAATCTAGGGGACAATACCCTAGGTGACACTGAGTGACCCCTACTCACGACACGACACGAAGGACGTTATTATATTCTTTTTACTTCCAAGAAAAAAACCTTGCATAAGAGAAAACAAGTTCAAACATTTTATTGCCAGTGCAAAAATCATTTCGTGTGCATAACAGACACCGCCGAATCAAATTCTAGATCTCCGTGACTGCTTCCGTTTCCGGGAACGTACAGCGTACACTGTCGGCACGGCACGGTGTGGCCGCCATTTTGTTTTACAGAAGCTTCACTTTGCTGAATTCGCGTCGAATATTATGTTGTCTATTATTTATGCACTTTTGAGGTGTGGAGGCCATTTTGTTTTACAGAAGCACAGAGTATTTTGTTTCACTACGCGTCAAATATTGTGTCTTTAATGCACCGTTCATCACTGCGGCTCCATGATTGAATTGACCGAATTGAAGTGGATTCATAAATTCATTCCTGAATTTAAAGTTTGAGATCCTTGTTCAAATGTGTCAATAATCGACTGCATCTAAAAGAAAAAGAGAAAATAAGTATAAACAAACCCAGAAACACAATACCTACATAAGTGGATTCGTTACAAAAAAGTACCTACTTACCTAAAAATATTTACCTACTAACTACACGAAAACAAAAACACTGACTGGCTTTTGTTGTTAATGTTGTTAAAATTGAATTGATTTTTTTGTAAATGTGGTCCAGTATGGATACTATGCCAAACAGCAAACACGCAAGTTGCAACCAAACAACTCGACTCCAGAGTAAAGTTTCTGCCTAACTTTAGTTGTACCGTGCGGTGCCTCTGCTTTCTTAGAAAACATGTTATCTTTCCTGCAGAACTTCAGAATAAACCCGTAGTTTGATGTTGTTTCAGCTGGCATCGCGGAATCTTATGCAGAACTAGTGAAAACTTATTTAAATGAAACTTGTTGAAAATTTAGAATTTCTAAGGTTTCTAAGGTGAAACTAGTTTTTGCCGAGTCCACCAACCGTACATTCTCTGAGTAGTTGCCTGAGCAAAAGTTACTATTTATTTAATAAATAATGCTGGACAATCCAACAGCATCATCTAGCCCCAAGCTAAGCAGAGCTTGTGTTATGGGTATTAAATGACTGATCCTTAATACAATACATTACTACATAGATAGATATTTTTTTATTATACAATAGAAAACAAGACATAGATAATTCCTTAGGAAATTAAGGATATCTACTACTGAATTCTATTAATATTCCATTACCATTAACATTTTCATATATGATAGGTACATACCTCTTCCCCCAAAACCATTAAAGAATAACATTTTATTAAATAATAAATTACCGCTGGGAAAGCCGATTCATAAGAAACCCTCCTTTCAATGCGGAACATAAATCTACCTAGTACGAGTAGATACTTGTATCTTTGTACAATCAATCTTCTATTGAAGACCTAGGAATATTCCTTTAGCTGAGTTTAGGGAGGGGCAGGAATGTTAGAATCGGAAATTTCAATAAAAGGGCCGAAGAACTGTTTTAACTTGGTATAAAGAATGTGGGGTCATTGAGGAATTTTAGTTTTTATTAAAAAACTTAATGCCAGACTGGAAAGATGGCGCTATGAGTTTGGAACTGTCTAATTAAAACGGCATAGACCCTGGATAGTACCTACCTGTATGCATAGTTGGGCATGATATCCCAGTGACAATCTATTTTCGCGAAGAATTTGAGATCTAAGATTAAAACGCTTCAGCAGCAATAAACTCTTTGTTATGGAGGTGCCCACATCACACTTCACACTAATAGGATAAATGCGAAAATTTGGATGGATGGATGGATGTATGTTTGTTACCTCTTCACGCCAAAACTGCTGAACGGATCAGGCAGAAATTTTGCATACATGTAAGTCTAACCCTGGAATCAAATATAGGCGATTTTTTATCCCATAAATCAGTTCCCATGGGATAGAAAACGTTTCCCAAAAAAAACGCGTGCGAAGCCGCTGGAACTAGTCATTTATCATGTTTAATTAAAATTTTTGACTTTTGGCAAAGTGTAAGGCATTAAACAAAATTATTCTCTGGAATGTAGGAATCGAGTAAAACAATTATCTCGTGACAAACATTTTGAAACACTCTTGCCTACTTACACTACACTCTCACACACAGTCACAATTAAACAAGAAACACATCGAGATAATTTGCTGTCGCTCAGCCTCCATTCACCCATTGATTGATTAGACAGAAACTAAACGATGAAAATGAGAGATTAATGAAGAAATCTGTGTCAATTTCACACTATAGGACAAACAAATGCCGAACGCCTACATCGAAATCAATTCGGTTTCGGCCGATACTACCGACATTCGGCCACTTCTTCCGTGTAGCAACTCTAACCTGTGATGGATGAGATTGGCTAAATATTTCTCTGAGGAATCGCTGCACCGATAGAGGGCGCATACATCGTTCTTTCTGATAAATGATTTGAGATCTATCTTTGTTTGGATCACGGATGTATTTGCAATACCTACTCATTCGATATCAATTTCAATTCACAATTTAACCACAAAGTGCCTGGCTGTGTAGCATTGCTGTGTGGTGCCGGCCTAGAATTAGCACCACCCCAACTCGTCCCGCGGGTGTCGTAAGAGGCGACTAAGGGATATCCACCGGGGGCGGTTAGCAGCGCCCCCTGCAGAACAATTCTACCACCAAACTGCGACCCCCAATGTTATGCCCAGCGTAAGGATTATGGGCACTACCCCCAGTGAGATAAAATCCAATAAGGCAATTATCAGGGGGAGGTAAAAGAAAGTGTGAAGGTTATTTCTATCCATATATCTATGGGAATTGTTTTATGGAATAGGTAGCCTAGGTTTGAGTTACATTAGAGTTACATCTATGAAAAATTTCAGCTCGATCGGTTCAGTTCTTGTGGCGTGAAGAGGTAACAAACATCCATCCAAACATCCAAACTTTACAATATTAGTGTGATGTGATGTGATAGATAAAATTCATAGAAAGTAAAACTTTCTTTATAAACTTTCGCGATTTATTAACATTATTATTGGGAATTAATAACAAAGGATGCGCGATAAATACCCGATAAAATCATTAATTAAATAAAGTATTACTTTCGTTTCTAAAAATACAGTATTATCTTTATAATAATTATGTCATAATAATACAACGCCATTTTGAATCCAACATAACCCGAAAAGTCTTGAAAAATCTCAAGTCGTGGGTCCTTGAGAACTTGATAAAAGTTAAATGAATTTAAAATGAAAACATGAGATCCTCTTAGAGTTGTGTCTGTGTGAGTGTCCTTTAGAACGCACACATGCGCGAGTGAGTGTGAGTAAACGAGGGCTTTTATACGAGGATTTGAGATAAAATGTTGGTTTTAACGGATTTGTAAGTTAATAAGTATTTTGTAAATTGTTTTGATATTAAAAGAGACTCATCGCGAAGATAAAAAAAGCTTGATTGGTTTTTGGGAATAGTTAGACAACTAAATAAAGGCAATTTAAAATCAAACGCTTGTCTGTATGTAATTGTATGTTTGTTACTTCTTCACGGTCAAACGGCTGAATGGATTTAAATGAAATTTTCTAATATTAAGTAAATATTCTGAAACGCACATTTACTACTTTTGATCGCGAAACAATTTTGTGTTTCCGTGTGATTATCAATTAAAAACTTATTTACCGCGATTAAAATTGCGAGGCGCACCTTCGTTTGTAAAATAAGGATTATCTATCTTATTTCACAAAATGTTGTGTGATCTTCAAAAAACGTACACAATAAGAGCACAAGCAATAAAATCTTTCTCCTCAACGGCTACGGAACCCTAAAAACCATTTAACGAAATCAAAAGTCAATACCATTATGAATACTAAAACGTACGTACAAATGATGAAATATTCTGAGTTCATGTTCCGAATTTGTTCTAATTTGAATGCAAAATGGCACATTTAAATTCAGATACGTGCAAAACGTTCTGTAGGTACAGTACAGTGCACGGACGGTGGCATGGCACAGTGTTCCAAGTGGGACAAAATGGTACGTCAGTCAGGGCAGCTATTCTCTGTAAAAGATGGTTTACAGTTCTCTCGTAGGAAAATTAAGATTTACTTTGAAGAATTGACATCCATGATCAATAATAACTTTAAGTCAAGAAACTGTCTTGCTCTCGATCGCCACCATATCTCACCAGGATCACTTATCCCTTCACTTATCAAATAGCATCTAATATTTTTAGTAACCTTATATGAAATAAGTGGGTTTTCCAATATTTTATGGAAATATTAAAAAATCTCTTAGTTAAATAATTTAACATAAATTTGTTACTTATCTGGACGCATCATAAGATAATCTAAGCCGTGTGCCACATCAACAGCCTCAATCTAAACCATGTAGGTTACCTATATCTGAAATTTTGTATAATTTTAACAGTTTTCATTCACATTTCCAAATTTTTTATTGTTACAGGTATGTTCGCTTGCGGAATACTTCATCAGGTATTTATTGGAAAATTAGAAATTACTGGAAACTGAATCAGTCTATTAACCGGATTGGATAGCTTCAATGTTTTCCCCTGTCGGTGGAGCAAACGTCGCTTGAGCCGTAGAGATTTTAAAATAGGTAGGTAGGACTTGGTGGTGACCAATCTTGTTTGATGTCTTGTCTTAGGACAAGCCGCCGCCCCACCGCTGCGCGCGGAGAGGCTACGCATATGTCTCTAGCTTCAAGAAATAGCCTATAATGACAAAGAAAATTATACTAGTATTTACAATTGAAACAATTGAGTTAACTGCAGACTAATTGCAAACAGTCAAGAAATTTTATACAAGAAAATGTAAACAAGTGATAAGGTCCATTGTAACCGACGAACACGCTCCGCATGAATACGAGATTAATGACGTCATGGTACACGCGTGGCTTGCTGGAATATGGCGCCCACGCAGCGCAATGCTGTCAATCCTAACTATGCACGCGGTACACGAAGTGGCACGTCAAAACTGTGCTGCACACAGTTGTACATAAGCGTGGGTTAATTTTCATGTATAGTGTGTGCTGCAGTGGAAGCCTAGACCCACGTTGTCAAACAAACAAACCAACGCAGTTAAAATGCGTCGCGTGCGCCGCGGTGGGGCAACGGCTTAGGAACTCTATACCACGCGGCTAGCAACAATCAAAGCAATCTGCTAAGTTACCATCTACCATCATGCAATGAGTTCTAGCAGACCACGTTTTATCCAGATACCACGTGAACGGAGAGAAAGTAGTATTTAGATAGATAGAAAGCACTTAATTATACCACACAAACGTAGTAGATATAGGGTAGTATACTGGGTAAAAAAAATCTATTTAGCTCGTCAGTTTGATTATTAGAAGATAAACTTATGACAGAAATTTGAAACTTTGGGAGAGGGGACTAGTGACGTCACACCTTGCTATAAGTGTCGTAAGGTGTGACGTCACGCGGAACGTTAACTGAATAAATAATATATCCTCATAATTTTTTGTTTAATCGACAAAAGAAAAATACGTGTCCTTCTGATAATCTAACAGACGGTAATTAGATTTTTTTGGGCTACACAACACTACTTTACTTCATAACGAATATACTTATTACGGAATACGGAAATCCGTAGAGTAACTAAAGTAACCGTAGTAGCTTGAGAGCTTTACTTTAGTTACTCTACGAAGTCTTTGAGTTAGCAGGCTGAAGACGTGGCAATGGGCAGGCCATATTGCTCGAGTGTCGACCGCGATGCAATGCGACACGGAGTGTGGGAAGACCTCCCACTCGATGGACCGACGACATTGTAGCGGTCGCAGGGAGGCGGTGGATGGAGGCGGCTCAGGACCGGTAATAGTTGTGGTGTCGTATGGGGGAGGCCTATGTCCAGCTGTGGACGTATAGACGATGACGAATGAATGTTTTTGTTTTTCCTTCAAACTAGGAATCAAAAATGCAGATTGGTTCGTGCGACCTCCACTCGCTGTGACAATGCTCCTAACTCCGCCACTCGGCTTCAATCATCAACTCTTGCATTGTTTGTCGCTGTTTTAGAAATGTAGCATCTATTTGACGTTTTAGGGTTCCGTAGGTTCCGAGGTTTATTTATTGAGGCTTAATGAATGTTCTATAAAAGAGTTCAAATCTGTAGATAATAGATCACTAGCCTCATCATCATCAGCCTATGTTCCACTGCTGGACATAGGCCTCCCCTAATGAGCGCCATAGCGCCCTGTCTTCAGTTTGACGCATCCAGCATCTGCCTGCAGTCTTTAGCAGGTCATCATCCCACCTGGCGCAATTTATTCCAGTTGAAAAGTTAGAGATTCGTCCACGATTTTTTATCATTATCATAAGAATGTTTTTTAATAGAATCAGAAAACAGATATTCGAAATAATAATAAATGTACTGCGTCTATTAATAGACGCAGTACATTTATTACAAAATTTTGTATCTTAAAAAAAAAACACTTATTTATATGAATCGATGTTGTCTCCATAGATTTTAGTAAGTCTAAGGAGACAACATCGATTCGTATAAAACTAAATCACAATACTATCGTAGTAAGTTGTCACTAATTGTATACCATAACCATATCAGTTAAATTTATTTATACACCTAGGAAAATCTAAATACAATGACATTAGAATTCATTTTATACGGAAAAGTTCATTTTATACGGAACCCACGATTCTAAAACATTATTTAGCAGCGATGTGTCCAGAATTCCAAACTAGTGCCGGATGTGTTGACAATGGATCGCTGGACGCGCCGCGATTTTGGGATTTTTTTCCTATTTGCCCCCTCGCTTACAAACTGTTATATTTCTATGAATATTTCACTTCATTTGCTAATTGGTTTTCAGTGTTGCGCTTTGAAATACACATAGACAGATACAAGTACAGCAATATCGTTTTGTACCTACGATATTTTATTTGTGTTTAAAGCAACATCTACTGAGTCATGTACTATAGCTACTTAGGTACAAATAAACAAATAATAAAACATTTAAGGAAAGTATAAAGAGGCAAAAGCGAAGGGAGATTTTTCAGCGGTTGAATCAAATTGGCTCTATCTAGATAGAATAAAAAAGAAAATTGCATTTTTACAGTTGAAGATCTTGCAAACGTTGTCCAGGGCGAAAATCGGGCCCGAAAACTACGTGTCAGTCTACTAGAAAATAACCCTCAAAAGTGTCACAAACAATAAATTTGATTTCTTTAATCAATCCCTACTTACTGAAGCTTGACAGAGAGCGTATGAATCGACCCCTTAGTCCGTAGATGTCGCAAAAGCAGACCAAGGGAACCTACCAGGGGCAGGGTGGCTTTTTCTGTGTTTTATAACCTCCCCCTGTGATCAATAATCCAAAGGTTTTCATAATTCAAAAATTTTAAAACAGCATCATACAAAAAGATTACAACAAAACACCAGTTTATAACAAAACACTCACAAAATAGCGTTATTCTAACAAAACTACCAAAACCTTTCACAAACCTAAGCGGTGACGATTCCCAGCACTTACATACCAAATATTCGCGCAAAATGTATTTTTGATACAATACAAAATGTCGTTATTGTTGGAAAATATTTTACTAAAATTCAGAGAGAAGCAACAAGGAAGGCACCCCGTGTTTATTTAGAAGGAATATTTTAGTGTTTTATGGTCTCCACAGGCGATTAAGGAAAGAAGGAAAGAAAATGAAAAACGAACCGTTCGCTTGAAGCAAGTATCATAGATACGGCTTTTTGTCTGTCGGAGAACAAATAATTGGAAATAAACTTACAAATCGCATCCTTCGAGCAGTACCGGCACATGAAACAACAGCTTCAGTTTAAAGGGCAAGATGCATTTTATGCTGCACTAGTTTATGCCCGCGGCTTCGCACGCTTTTTTTTTATAGAAACGTTTAAAGGTGATTTCTATCCCATGAGAACTGATTTATGGGATAAAGAGTAGACTATGTTTGATTCCTGGATTAGAACTACCAGTATGCAAAATTTCACCCCGATCCGTTCAGTAGTTTTGGCGTGAAGAGGTAACAAACATCCATCCATCTATCCATCCATCCATCCAAACTTTCGCATTTATAATATTAGTGTGATGTGATGTGATGGTGCCAGCTTAGAATTTGCACCACCCCAACTCTTCCCGCGGGTGTCGTGAACGGCGACTAAAGGATATCCACCGGGGGCGGGCAGCAGCGCCCCCCTGCACAACAATTCTACCACCGAACTGCGATCCCCAACCCACATGCCCCGCGTAGGGATTATGAGCACTACCCCCATACGATAAAAGACAATAAGGCACTTATCAGAGGAAGGCTTGCGTCCAGTAGTGGACCAATACAGGCTGTTGAGGTTGAGGTTGATGTATGCATTTTATGGCTCGTTAGTAGTGATTGGCGTATGTCGTTAATCAATCCTCTCAGCCCTGTAATGTTAAGAGTAAGAGTCGATGAAGGGAACCAGAAGGCAGCAGCTACCTTCAGTGTATTTTAAACACCTCCACTGCTATCACCAATCCGCCTGTACGTGCTATGAAGTAGGTAAGTGTTTGCCTTAAAGCAAAGCTATAAGTCGCCTCATATTCAAACCTTTTACTAAAATTAACCAGACATACCCAACAGCCGAAGACTATCTGAAAGAAGTGGCTTACAAAATAATTGAAGAACTTTAAAGAAAGGACGTTTGTTTCGATATTATGTCTTTCGTAACCGAGTAGAAAAATAAAAAAATGGCATTCTAAATAAGCGGAAATTTTCATGTGTTAGGTAGGACTTACATCACATTGGATCTATTACTAAATGCATTCCAACAAACACCTTCCACCAATTTTAAACCTATTCTCACCGTTCTACAGCTCATTTAACATTGTACTGAGGCTTACGCCTTTTTAACCCGTGCGACGTAGGTTCGTGCAAAAGAGGCATATTTCATTGAGTCGTTTTTGCATGAGTTTAAGTGTTGTAGGGGTGTGATGTTTTGTTTTAATGCTTCATGCGTGTAGGGTGTCCAATTAGTGTAATGTGGATGGTACAGTCCAAACAGTTAAAATGTTTTTGTAACGTAGGTATGTAGAGAAGATCAGAAACGAAACATTGTCAATCTTCAGATAAAACGAGACCCGCTAAACAGCGCAAAAGACGTTGAAAAGAAAACCGTTTCTCATCTTAATCAAAAGCAGTTAAAACTCTCAACAAATTCCCAACACTTTGTATGCATAGAAAGCAGTTTTTGTTCTCGAATCTCCGACAGTTTAAGGGTATTGAAAGTCGGTGCCACAGAGTTGTGTCGACACAGATTGGGCACTTTAATCAAATTTCTTTAACCATCGGTCAGTCGCGCGTTTTTTGTTTACGCAGTTAGTCGCATGGGGTCTCTGAAGACCCCAAAAATAAACTGGCTAAAAACACATTTTTCCTTAATTTTTCCAAATTTTCTAATAAAGTCATTGAGTATTAACTTAATAACAATAAAACTACAACCGGTTGCCTGGATATATTCTTCGTTTGCTGCCATAAACTTACAGTACAAAAATTGGAACATAAATTTTGAACCCATGCTATTTACATATTTATTTATAGCTGTGCGGTGCTATTTCATGGGTTTTAATTTTTTTTCTTAAACTTTTCTTTATTTTGTTATTAACTTTTTTTGTGGTGCTTGTATTTAAAATTGTTTATTATTGTAAATTTTATGTGTGCCTGTAGTAAATTTTTTTTTTATCTGTGTATCTAAAATATTATTAGTGATACCTACACTCACGAATATATCGAGAATTGGCTAGCAGGTGAAAAGTGTCCTTTCTGTTATTAACACGTGAAGATGCCTATTTATTCTTTGGCGTTGTAGACAAGGCTTTGAGTCAGAAAGTTCTGATTATGTAAGTGAAGTTTCGATGCAGTTATTGACTGGACAAAGGGATCTTAGTATATTTATTAATAATTAACTGGCATTTAATAAGAACGGCATGAAATACATTTACAAGTCTCCATAAAACAAGTAGGGCTTATATGGAAAACTATGTTTTCTCTTCCTATCTACCTACCTAAGCTGTTATTAAGGGTTTCGTACATGCCTCAAAAAAAGAAATCAATAAATAAACACATTGCTAACACTTTCTCCTAAGCTTGGGGCTAGATGATGCTGTGTAAATTGTCCAGCATTATTTAATCTTATTTTTCTAATTTCAAAGTCAAGTCAAGTTCAAAGTTGTTCGTTTATGGAATGCATACAGGTATCAAGTTAAGTATTTATGTCCAATACCCAGGTTATAGATTTTTCTTTATCTAAAAAAGGTTGGTTCTTACACTGTAAAATTTAAGTTTACAGTGTAAGAACCAAAGTACTCGCTATCTTATGCTATTGAGTATATATCTTTGTTAAAACTTAAATATATTAAAAGACTTTTTACTACTACTACTATCTTTTTAGTTTGTCGTGGAATATGAAATGTATGTTGGAACTAATGCACGAACTTGTTCAGTAGTTGGAATGCCCGAACCGTTGGTGCGTGGAAGTTGACAAAAAAAAAAAGAAATGTCCGTTTGTGCGCGTATTTAGACACGCGCATGGAAATCAAAATGGCTAGTGTACTTCCCGTTCACCTAGAATTACGAAATTTGGCAAGAACCAGTGTCTTATAGCGCAGGTACTCAAAGCGAAAAATCTGAAAACCGAAATTTTAAAGCCGTAAATTTGTACTTCCCGTTAACCTAGAATTACGAGATTTGGCAAGAAGTAGTGTCTTATAGCAGAAATTAAGAAAAAAATGAGATAGGTATCTGTAAACTTGTAGTAAAAGATAACACCTACAACTACACGTTGTACGGAACCCTGGGTGCGCGAGTCCGACTTTCACTTGGCTAGATTTTATCTCATAATATTCATGTCTATTCATTTAATTAGTAGTGCTCTACCTAAACTTACCTTGCCAGCTCTCATACGTCCACTGCTGGACTTGCCACCCCCCCCCCCCCCCCCACCCCCGGGATTTTGCTATAATCACCACGTTTGGCCGGCTGATTGGTGATCTACCTTTACTATTTTACGAAAAATAATTATACACATAAAGGTTAAGCTGAAAAAATATTCCTAAAATTATTCAACAAAACAAAACCACATGAAAATAAGTAAATTTGTCTACTTACCATGCATCCCTTCATTCATCCCTTAGGGCCCTGTCCTGAATAAACACCACTTAAAGTATCGTATAAAACCCAACTACCTACTTATCCTCGAAACACCAACATGAAAGCGTTCTGTGACTAACAGACACACATATACCACGGTCATAATATTCGTAAGTAAAGGTTGTCTCAGATCAGAGAGCTATGTGGGCAACTCGTTACCTATAAATGCATCGAAAATAGTCTGAGTGATACACGCATGAAATACTATTTGTAAAATTTGTAATTTATTTATTGATTTCATTAATTATTCTAAGAACAGTATTCAATATCAGTGTAGTGAAATTAAGTACATTATGTTAAAAATAGTTACTTATCTATGTCAAAAAATAGATAATGAACAAGCTTAATTAGACATATCCAAGTGTAAGACCTAAGTAATATAAATTTAATAACTAAATAAAAGTCAATCTAAGTCCAAATTTAAAATATTGTAATACATCTCAATAAAACAGCAGGAAGAGAGATGGTCCAAAACGAAATCTTAGAAAAAAACGAATTCAAATACATTTTTTAATGTAAATTTTTTTGCCAAATTACATTTTAGACATGTTTACAAAAGAAAAGTATCAAGTATCAGCTATTTTGAGCATTATAAACATAAACGAAAAATAATTTATATTATAACTTTAATATCGCACTTTTGTCGGCTAACTTTCATCCCTTTTGGTAACCATCTTTTTGGTAAACATTCCTTTCGGTAACCACCCCATTATAATAAACATCCCTTTCAGTCAAAACCGCAGTCCTGCTTGTGATGGGTGAGCAACCATCCATTTTAATGGGGTACCTAGCATTATTAGAAAACCACGTACCGACTACAAAGGGATATCAGCCAAAAGGTATGTGGCCGTATTATAACCCAAGTGGCATGGTCTTAGATGGCCGCTGTGTGGTGTCGGCTTAAACTTATCACAGATCATAGGCCAAATGCACAAAAATGTGCATTAAAATCATTATTGTACACAAATAAAACAATACACAAAAGTTGACAATTTAAGTGATACCTATGTAGAAAGGCGAGTTTCACCCAACAAGAGTTTTCTTACATCAAACCTTTTGGGTATGGAGAAAGGTAGTGCAATGAATATGGCTAGATAAATATAGCTACATAAATGTTCATATATGACGGAGAAGAACCCTCCGTACGCATTTTGAAGAGGGTGACGTCAGCAGCGCTGACGTAACTGGCATCCTCGTCACGCCGGGATCCATTGGAAGGAAAACACGAAGTTGTTGTGGCAGTAGATTTATTCCATAGCAGAGGTCCGTTCCGTCCGACGACTCGAGCAAGAGTGAATTCTAGCCCGGCCGACAGCCGTATTTATAGCAAAGCTTAGCCCCGCGTCGAACGATTACAAAGGCGAGCGAAAATCGTCGTCGCGAAGCTAATACTTTGACTTTTTACAAGGTTTTTAAAACCTAACTCAATTCTGTGATTACATTTAGTTGTTTAACAATTAAATAACTCTCAAAACTAGATTTTCCTATTGAAATAACGTCTTCGCGCCGACACGGCCATTCTGACAGGCGGTGCGCGCTCTGCACCTGCCTGGTCAACGATCTTCAGTTCTTGTGGATTCTCGGAGGTTCTCGTAGATTTTCTGTAACAAGGAAAGTTCTCTTTTTGAGTTTGGCATCTGTTTACAACTCAATCGAGTTGCAACAAAGTTTTACAAAAATGGGTAAGGTCTCGGAGGGTATCATAGGTTCTCGGAGGGGAGGGTATCATAGGTTCTCGTGGATACTCGTGGATTCTCGTGGATTCTCGTGGATTCTCGTGGATTCTCGTGGATTCTCGTGGATTCTCGTGGATTCTCGTGGATTCTCGTGGATTCTCGTGGATTCTCGTGGATTCTCGTGGATTCTCGTGGATTCTCGTGGATTCTCGTGGATAAGGAGGATAAGGATTACAGGAAGGATTGCATGTATGAAATGTCTCGGGGAAAAATGAAGTTTTGGTGCTGTATGTTATGTGAGTAAGATGTTCAACTTATCTGTTTATCAGGCAGTGTGTAGTTCTGGCACTCTAGTACGGATGGCATGGGCTCGCCTGCAGGCCGTTGTTTGAGGACCTGGTGGATCGCCTTCTTCCGCCGACACGGTTTGTTGATCGCCTGGTTGTGGGGCGCGACGTAGTTGAACATGGGCTAGCTTCCGCGGTCGTCCATCGTTCTCCAGGATTCTGAAAATCAAGAAAAAGGAAGAATCCACTATCGCAAGCAAAGACGCCGCTTCACCAAATTTAGCACCACTAGCGGTGCCCGCTGCCGTCGCTGATCGGTTTGCTGGGCTTTGCCTGAGCAACCAGGGATCCCACCCGGCAGGGCCAGATCGTGCCGAGGCTACAGGCGGCACCGGCGATGATAGCTAAACAAAACCGCAATAACCAAATAAACCCGCCCATAGTAATGGGCGGAGAAAAGCAAGGGCCAGGGGGGACAGCCCCGATACCCTATTATCGCCCCCCGACAAGGGATGAGATTAAGAAGACGAGGACCTGTAACTTTACGAGTAGTGCAGGTCATGGCTCGCGGAAGTTCTTCAAGAGTACAATGCCAAGACTCGCTCTACCTGTCAACCGCTCGGCGACTCCTGTTGCAATGATATGAACGTTCATGTCACATCGTTCACGACAGTTCTTGAACTCTCAGCCTTCTTCAAAGCTGTAGTCCGTTATAACTACAAACTTCCGTTCATGTAAGCACTGCCGGAAATCTTTGTTAGCACGTACCACCGCCAAATCCGAGTGGTACAGCTGTGAGCGTCGTCGGTAGCTTTTCTTTTTTTTGAAGGCGACGACGCGTAGTCTACCATCTCGGGATGCAGTACCAAGTTTATCTTTAGCGATGCTTTTCCATCAAACCCCAGCGCGCGAAAGAAACTCGGCGATACCCTTAAGAGTTGTGACCCGATAAATAATAACCGAGCCGCACCTACCCCGTATGAACGAAGAGAACCGTGACAACATTACGGTTCTACTCGGCAACTTTAACCATAAAGTAAAAATGAATTGTGGGTAGTTTGCAATTATCTCGTAAACGGTAGGAGATACGTCAAAAATAACCAAATTTTCATCCCCCTATGAAACCTCACTCATAAAATAACCTATTTTTCTGAACTACTTTGGATGACGTCATCACCACGTGTTTATTTTTTTGCTAGGAAATGTTTGATGCCTACTTCAGTATCTGACGGTAAACTACAGAAACGCATTATTTTCATCATAAAAATGTGGAGGTACACCGGCTATAGATAAGCTTGGTGTGTCTGCGGTTAATACACCCTGCCGTGGTGGTACACTGGCAGGGTAGTGGTGGTACGTGGGCACAAACGCATTTGCCACTGGTATTGGCAATGATTACTCCGCTGGACATTGTGTGGCTGCCCGAAAGACGTGGTCTGGATCAGGAGCGCAGGCTGGCAGGTCCCGATCCCACTTCTGATGACGGAGAAGAACCCTCCTTACGCATTTTGAAGAGGGTGACGTCAGCAGCGCTGACGTAACTGGCATCCTCGTCACGCCGGGATCCATTGGAAGGAAAACACGAAGTTGTTGTGGCAGTAGATTTATTCCATAGCAGAGGTCCGTTCCGTCCGACGACTCGAGCAAGAGTGAATTCTAGCCCGGCCGACAGCCGTATTTATAGCAAAGCTTAGCCCCGCGTCGAACGATTACAAAGGCGAGCGAAAATCGTCGTCGCGAAGCTAATACTTTGACTTTTTACAAGGTTTTTAAAACCTAACTCAATTCTGTGATTACATTTAGTTGTTTAACAATTAAATAACTCTCAAAACTAGATTTTCCTATTGAAATAACGTCTTCGCGCCGACATATAGAACAAGAACAAAATTTAAAAATTTAAAAACACCTCGATATCTTTTCATGAAACATGGCTAAGAACACTCGGGATAAAATTATCTATGACACAAAAAGACTAAATGGAAACCATTACCATAGAGCATAATATAGAGGCTGACCACAGACAACAGAAAATGTGTTGCCAGCTTATTATTTATGTTATAGACAGCTACGTGGTATCGGCGTTAGATAAATGTGTGCAGTGCTTTAGAATTTGCACCACTCGAACTCTTCCCATAGATGTCGTAAAAAACGACTAAGGGATATCCACCGGGGCGGGCAGCAGCGCCGCCGCCTGCAGCACAGATCCGCCACTAAAAATTGTAAAATAAAATAAAATAAAATAAGACGCTTGTCAGGCGAGGCCTATGTTCAACATTGGACTGCCAAAGACTGTTTGTGATGTGATATGACATAAGTGAAGGTATACAAACAAAGCTGGAGGAAAACCCTATACTAAAATTAATACATAAAAACTATGTGAGCCGTAAAACACATTTTATAGTATAAATTCAAGATGGCCGCTATAAAATGAGAACATGTCCAAATTTGAAAACGCTTTTAAATTTTAATGTTATGTAAGTTAACGAGTTGAATATATTCCAAGCTAGGCTTTTAGCTTCGCTTATAATCCAATTTATATGTTAAATTATTTAAAAAAAAGTGTTGAAATTTTTTAAACAGAAATAGCCCTAATATATCTTGATCTCAGGCTTAAATGTAGCATTTTTTTTTAAATAATCAGTTATGTATTGCCCATGCATGCGTCCAGCAGTGGACCAATAGAAGCTGTTGAGGTGAGGTGAGGTGAGGTACATTAGAATACACCAGATCCGTTAATTGCGTATTATTAATGCATTTTGTACCGTGCCGGGAATCGAACTCGCATACTTTTTCGTCAGGCGTACGTTTTACTGGGTCACAGAGGACGAACCTACGTAGCTCCCTAGGTACCTACAGATTTCACAATAGTAAATTTTACTCTGTTTCTAATCCACATAAATTATTATTTTGTATTTGTATTCTATAACGTCAAACAGAATCAGGGCCTGGGCTCTGAAAGCACGAACAATTCCAATTCATTTCAACAGAAAATAGAAACGCCGTAGATGTGAAAGTCCAAAACAAATAATAAAATATCGGATAAGCTTCATTGCACACTCGCGTTCTATGCTCCTTTATAAAACCGTTTATTACTTTTACGTTATCAATTTGGGATAGAACTGAAACTTCTTCGAGAAAATACAAAAAGTGGGGTAGTATACCCTATAATGTAGACTTAACGTTTTTGCTTTAAAGCTGTTCCGAATTTGAATTTTCTAAATTCTGATTCTTGAAGGCACCTACGGCATACGACTGAACACCGCGCAATACCACGACCGACTAACCTTCACACACCTTCACACTGGTGCGCTGGTTAGAGTGAAAATGTATTGTAGGTAACACTATAAATTAGCGCAGCACAGCAATGAATTAGTAGCATAATTTCAAATTACTCCTATAGCCTCAACACCGTAAACTGCTCTGTTACACTTCAATTCAATTCATTTATTTTGCGAAACATGGGTTACAAGGATGACAATTAAAATATAGAATGGGCACAGCCGTGATCAGCTTGACAGCATGCAAATTAACTGGTGTGATGATTGCAAGGAAAATGTCCTGTACCTATAACTAGTAATAATGTCCTCCTGGCCGAATTTCGACCACGGCGGCCAGTCTTATCGGAGACAAGTCAGATACGCAGGACATATTATAGTGCACAAGTGCGTAGGCAAACACAGGTGCACTCTCTATTCCCTCATTCTCATAATCCGTTGGGACGGCAGACCGACACGACCGTGGAGAGGTCAAGCGCAGGACCAACGGCTTAACGTGCTTTCCGAAGCACGGTGGTGTAACACCGCCACCTTCCTGACTACGGGCTACTGTAAATTTTTCTTACTAGAAAAATTCCAAAAATAACTAGCCCGATCCAGGATTTGAACCCAGGACCTCATAATCCGGGGTTGAACAAGCTGACCGCTAGACTAATGAGGCAGTCAAAAATGGTATACGTTAAACAAGTGGCTAGAAACAAAAACTAATAAAACTCCGTCTATTTTATGTCGCGTATTAAATTCACATCTATACTCCATTGTGCTTATTTGATGTCTTTCTCTGCAAGTTATAGCTAACGTAATGACGCGTTAAACTTTCTGAAGGAACCCTAAAACGGCGTTATGCGAATATTATCTTTATCGTTATGTAGATAAGGGTGGTATTTGTAAATAGTGGTAGTGGATAAAGCTTAGTTTAGGTTGTAATAAGATTTTAGTGACAAAATAGACAGGGTAGGTTTTTGAGAGATATGCGACAAAATTTTACCCAAAATGTACAAAGTATGACAAAAATTTTGCGTCAATTAAACTTAAGGGGCGAACTTTGATGTGGGTTGAAACGCTGACTTTTTTTGGTATGAAACGTCGAAAATGAATTTGTGGTAAGAACCCTGCGGTGCGACACACCGCTACACCAACCTAGGGGTTGGTTGTCAAACTAGGCTATCTTAGTACTCACGGGATCACCGTGGTAAAAATCTAGAATTACATGAAATTCAAAAATTTTTCTTCGCTTTCATACTTGGAAAACAGGATTGCGAAAAAAAATCCAATAAAAAATCATGAAAGTGCACCTAATTATGCCGAGATCTCAGGAACCTTGCGGTCTATAGACAAATGCTTTGATTCGCAGGTTATTACTGATTCTTTGGATTCTTACAACAGTTTCTTCAAAAAAAACTGTGTTTTTTTATTAATTTCTATTTGTGATAAGGGTCCCTTTATTTTGTATTATGTGCCTGAAATTAAGGAATGACGAGAATTTTATTTTATTTATTATTTATTTATAAGTTGTGTAGTTTTCTCACACCATTATTCAAACATCATTTTTGCGCTCACGCCGTTCTAAAAACGTATGCTCCGTTCCGCTCCTTTCCTATCCTATCCTTTTGACAAAATGTCACACAATGCGCCCTCTTAATAAAGGTAAACTTAAACAATGACGCATGCAAAAGTCAAAGTAAAAGTTGAAAACTTCCCAGTATAATTATTCACAAAAAAAAATCCTACAGCCATTGGTCCACAGCTGGACGCAGACCTCCCCCTGATAAGCGCCTTATTGACTTTTATCTCACAGGGGGTAATAACACAATCACCATCACAGGACATTATTATAGTGCACAAGTGTGCGCACAAACACAGGTACACTTCATTCTCTCGCTTCAACAATCCGAAGCGACGGCAGACCGACACGACCGGGCAGAGGTCAGGTGCAGGACCAACGGTATCATGCTTTCCAGGACACAGGGGTACAACACCGCCAACTTAATGATTCTGAAATGATAAATACCAATGTTATAAATGTGAAAGTAGCTCCGTCTGTTTGTTACCTTTATGCCAAAACTGCCTATGTGACTAAAGCTCTCTCCACATTAATCCAACCACGCTCGCGCAACGCTAGCACACTTCACAAAAATTAGCATTCAAATATAATAATAATATGTATAATATAATGCTGGACAATTCTCACAGCATTATCTAGCTAGCCCAAAGCTAAGCAGAGCTTGTGTTATGGGTACTAGATAACTGATATACTTAGGTAATACAATACACTGCATAGACAGATATTTTTTATCATACATAGAAAACATCCAGAACGCCCTGGACAAAATGTATGCAGATCGTACAAACATTTGTCCCGAGGCGGGAATGGAACCCGCAACCTCCTACGTCGCAGGCAGACCTTCGCCCGCTGCGCCACAGAGGTCGTCTTGAACTATTTGCTTAAACTTTATACTTATAACGACAAGCTTTATACTTATCATCCCGAATAACGCGAACAAAGCCGCGAGCGAAAGCTCGTATAAAATATTATGAGAAAATAATATTTTATCTACACCGGATGTACCTTTTTCATATCTCTGAATAAGTATCGACTTTATTAAAACACGTTTGATTTACGCGTTTAATACTTACGAGTACGCATGGAGTGATAAAATAAGGAAAAATAAAAATAAATGGGAAATAAAATAAACGGTTTCGGAATGCGGCTCTTTGGCAACCGGTATTCTACATATTTGTAGGGCGAGAGCTCTTGGGTATTATTCTGCGTCATGCCGAGGAATTAAAAAGGATAGATTTTTAAAATAGCCTCGTCGTCGTGGCTTAGAAAACTTTAAAAAAATGTCTGGGCACACCTAGGCGCAAAAAGGACAGGACTTAGGGGACTGCCAAATCTTTAATTTTGAAAATTAATCTTAAATAGGCAAATGTCCATCAATGAATGACTTGTAGGCTGATGTCCCAAAAGTAAAATACCTTTGAAAATCTTCATCACGCGTCTACAGAATCAATGGATAAATAAATTTCGAATCTGAGCAAAATCTCATAATTTATTGTTTTATTCTGGCCATTTTATTATTCATATTGTCAGAGACATGAAATTTTCTATCAATCTTTTTATAGTTAAAAGCCAAAACAACAACATAATCCTATCCAGTCATACTTTAGTAACTGCCCTATCAAAATACGTTCAATTTCGAATGACGTAACAAACCTCGACCCGACGGACTCCCCTTCTATGTATTCCGTAGGTTATGACTTCTGTTCGGCATTATAAATTGTTGCTTTTAGTCAAATTAAGTCCTGTACTGAGGTGCAAGCGAGATAGAAGCATACTGAACCTTTAAGGAAGAAAGAGATAATAATCTGACCTTTCACATTTTGGGGTTTATCAGCTATCTGAAAATTGGGGAATATTTTAAGCAGATTTAGAGATAGGATCCTTTTCTTTAGAAAGCAGGTTGTAATTATGTCTATTGGTATTTTCATTCAAATATCTACGTGGTTTATTTCCTTTAGGCCTTACAAGACTCTTGGACACGTCACAAAGTTCAAATTACCTACATAAAGTAAAACTAGGAAAGATGGAAACTTAGATTTTTTGTTCACTTCAATCTTTTTAGGGTACATTAAAGAAGCGAACAAGAAATCTTTACCTTGTAATGTTGTTAGTTTTCTGGTTGGAGCAAAACTCGTCCCACGCAAATTCATCCTCTGATTTCTTTGTATAATTTACTAGCTTTTGTCCCAAATTGTTATGCAAGTGACATTATGAACATGCACAACAAAACATTTTAACGATTTTGTAGCGTATAAAAACTTTTATGAAAATAACTTTGTAGGTACAGTCGCACGTAAAACTCTGTTTACGACTAGAGATAACTTTTTTGTTGTCAACTGTACATTGCACTATAAACACTACCTTAGACACTTATGCAGAGAGAGTACAGGAAATGGCCCGAAGTTTGTTCTAAATTATAATTTAGTTAAATTAAAATTACTTAAAGCTAAACCTTTTTAAAAGAAGTGTCATGTCGTAACAGCTTTGAATTTATCAATCAAATTAAAAAAAGCAATAAACGTCCAAGAAGTATTGAACCGGAACTTGAAAACATAACGTTAAGATGCGCGACTTCGATTACAACCAGGGTGTAGCCAGTCCGAACAATATTGAAAGTGACCGGATATTTTAGGGACCCAAACGACTACCAACAATTAATAAACTACTTTAGAATACAAAATAATGCTTCCAATAATCCGTCCAGGTAATTTAATATAAACCATGGTGTATATACGTAGTCTCGTATAACGTCGTGTTGCTAATGAGTTGTTACTTTCACTTGTCAGACGAACATAGCCGAGAAGACGGGAATCCAGGTTGACGGTTGAACTGAGTCCTACGGGATCAGCTTCACCTCCTGGTGAACCTGATGGAATGCCTTGGCACTGGCGAGCTGATGTATTCCTAATTGTGTATATTATCGGTCATCGTAATCCCTATACGATCGATTCCTTGTAGTCGATGGCGCAACTAGGTACCTAACAAAACTAGAAATGTTGTGGTTATATGAACGGAATAGCAATATAACAATACCTTGGTCCAAATTAAATATGGAGGTTCGTGGTCCAATCAGCACGCTCGGTGTATGTACAGACAGCGTCAGAATTAAGTAACCCCCATGCATAACACAATGCAGGTTAGAATCGGATTTTTTCATATTGTCGTTGTTTTTATGTTACCATAGTAAAACTATAATTTGGTAGCGGTGTATGTGAGGAGCAACCTCGGATCCTACGCGACGCACGGCGACTTCGCATACCGCACTCGTAACCAGCACAGACTGGTGTCACTAGCGCGGTCCCTGACTAAGTCGTCGAAGCTGACTCATGTTCTGGGTCCGCAAGTGTACAACAGGTTACCAGACTCGATTAAGGAGGCTGCAGGTAATGTTATTTTTAAACGTCGCCTAAAACGTTGGCTTATCGAGCAAACGTTTTATAGCTACAATGAGTTCTTAAGCTCAAAATAATATTTTGTATTGTTAATTCTATTGAATGTTGTTATTTATTTATTTTTAATCTGTTGATTGCCTTTAGTATGCTAAAGCTAAATTATTTTCCATGTTGTGTGTAAGTAGGTACAATTGTAAAATTGTATTTCATACTTGTCTTAGATAAGAAATTTATATATTATGATATCCTGACATGTAACATTTTCTGTTATTAATAAAGAACTATGAACTATGAACTATTTGTTTTTCACTTTTAAAACTCTTACGATTAACAGGTTTGGCTTTAAACCTAAAAGTGTTATCCAGGGGGTTACTTAATTCTGACGCTGTCTGTACATACATAAATAATGCTGGATGTGATATACTATTTGAATAGGTACGTACATGTTTTTGTAAATACATCACACTAATAAAGTATTTTGAACTCTATTTGACATGTGTAAATAAAGTACGTATGAACTCAGTTTTGCAGTGCCCTTCCTTTGCATGTACCTAGCTAGTGATAAGTCTAGTCTACTAACCATTCACTTAGACCTAATAATGAATGTACATGCAAGTGAAAATAAATAAATAAATAATAGGTAATCCTGTATATATAATAAACTAGCTGCGCCCCGCGGCTTCGCCCCCGTGGAAATTTATGTTTCCAACTTTCTTAATTTTTTCTTTCATAAGAACCTTCTCCTGACAATAACAAACACAACAAAGAAAGAATTAGCGAAATCGGTCCAGCCGTTCACGCGTGATGCCGTGACAACGCGAAACGGGTTTCATTTTTATATATAAGATAGATAATGATAATAAATAATGGAATAAAATATAGACTTTTTATTCCATTATTCAGTTCCCATGGGAGAGAAATGACTTTTAATCGTTTACATAGAAATAGCGCGTACGCAGTCGTGTGCAGAAACTTGTATAAAAAACGTTCCAACGGGGGTGTTATTTGGGAGGGGAGGGGAGGGGGGTGTAAAGTAGTTTACTTAATACGCTTCAGTGAATGCCTCAGGATTATGAGTTTACGTAGCACGAGTAAGGTAGGTCAATATTAAGTTGGAGAGGAAGTCTGTTTAGTTGAGAAGTACTTCTGCTTAGTCAGCTAATAGGTTATTTCATAATTATCATTATCATAATCATTTCTTTGCCAGCATGTATGTACAAAAGTTCTCAAAATTAAATATGTCCATTAACAATCAACTCATTAAGTGCAACATTTCACAAATTCAAAATTTCATGCGAGATGTTAGTACATTAATAACATTCACTCTTCTCCCAAGACGGGAATCGAGCCCGCAACCTCCTGCGACGCAAGCCGGACCTTCTCCCGCCACATGAGTCGTCAGATACAGTTCGTGTGATATGTATAATGCTTGTACCGTAATAATGAACATAAATGCTTTACATTTCTAAAACTGTTGTTTTTTTTATTCTATACAATGTGTCTGGTTACCGGTGTCGGAGACTTTGGGGGGCTGAAGTACGGTAAATTTTATCGACAAATCACTATCCCTATTTTTTTTTCTCGCTCCCTGATAAAATGGCAGCCATTTTGTTTTCTTTTGCCTCGAAGCACGGCTGCTTGTATTGTTTAAGCTATAGCTACCCATGCAGAGGTTCTAGGAGGACAATAGAGGACTCATTTGATTGCAAATAATGTAGGCAATGAAGCAATGATAACATTGTTGCATTTTCTATTTTATAATAGAAGAAAAGAGGATGGACACGCAATTCCTCGAAACCGTGAGTCCAGTTGCCAGTGCCTCGAAGCAAAAGAAAACAAAATGGCTGCCATTTTATCAGGGAGCGAGAAAAAAAAATAGGGACAACGAAGATTCAACATATATCAAAGAAGAAAGGGAATATCCAAAGTTAAAGTATTAGACAAAGTTCACTATCATTATATGGTGCGGTTAGAAGCTAAGTTCACCGACCTATAGCGTGACTAAATTCCAAATCCAAATTCTCCAGAATAGATCGCAGAAGCTCGGCGTAGGCCTCTACGGCGTAGCAGTGCTACGCCATAGAGGCCTACGCCGTAGAGCTTCTAGGCTTACGACATCGCTGCGGTGTTAGTCGAAAGCATTCGAAGTGAATGTCAGGGCCCGTACTTAAAAACGAAATCTGATTTATTTTCATGTAAACGCTAATCTTATGCAAGAGACATAAGAGTTAGTTTTTCACGACAACGAAAACGAAACATCGATTTTCCTTTTCCGAGTTGGCCCCCTGTGTCTGACATTTGAAGATCTCGAGAAATTTAGGATTTTGTCTCGTAGATTATTAAGAGAGGTAATTTAATCTCGAAAAAGGGTGCTTAGCAGTCTTTTTGAGAACTGTGCACAGTTCAAACAAACCAGTGCTTATAACCAGAAGAAGGCATTGTAAGAAATAATCACTCAATGCCATAAAATATTAGTTAGAAGTTTGTAAAAAAATGTGCTGGCACCCCTTCCAACAACCCATATATTCTAAAAGGTGATTCATCGAGACTGTTCGTGCAATCATTGACATTATTTATATTCCTTACTCCTTTCATTCCAAAGAAATTACTCCTAACCTAATCCTACAAAACCGATCTGAATAAATATAATCTGAGAATAATGTATCATCGTTACAAACGTAATAAGAAACGTGATAAATCAGCTTCGCTCGAGAAACGTCAATTCACGTTGACGTTAACGTTTACGTGATATTCCTTTATCTATATTGTGAAGTTAGCTTTATTTATAATGAGATGATTTATATCATGTCTAGTACATTTAACACGAAATTACTCATGAAGATAAGAATAATAAAAGAAAGGTATAAAAAAATATTAATTCCGCGCAAAACCTTTTCCAATGATATTCAACAAAATGCTCTTCGAGTGCACCGCCCATCCGACAATTGACAATTGACAAGCCATGCAATAAGAGAAGGTAAAAAACAGACTTGCGCAAAATAAAGGGTATTACTTGCCTAACAGTTCGTGTATTGATATTATTTTTTTGATGAAAATCAGTATTGAAAACTGGGACGTGAAAACTGAAGAGAATGTTGAACTTAATTAAAAAAAAAAATAAAAAAAAAAAAAAAAATGCTGGACAATTCACACAGCATTATCTAGCCCCAAGCTAAGCAGAGCTTGTGTTATGGGTACTAGATAACTGATATACATTAATACAATACACTAAATAGATAGATATTTTTTATTATACATAGAAAACATCCAGAACGCCCTGGACAAATGTCTGCAGATCGTACAAACATTTGTCCCGAGGCGGGAATCGAACCCGCAACCTACTGCGTCGCAGGCAGACCTTCGCCCGCTGCGCCACAGGGGTGGCCAATTAAAACCTTTGAGTCCAGAATCACTCCTTTTTCGCTTAGTTTTAGGATCGTGACACTATATCCGAACCAGCACCTAATCAGCACACATAGTCCACTGCTGAACATGCTTCTTCCAAAGAAGGTGGATTTACCATTGTCATTGGAGACGTAAGTACAGAAAAAGCTGCTGCCCTGACTCTGGTAGATTCCTTTATAGGTAATATTTTTTTATATCCTCCTAGCCAAATTTCGACCACGGCGGCCAGTCTCATCGGAGACTAGCCAGATGCGCAGGACATATTATAGTGCACAAGTGTGTGCACAAACACAAGTGCACCCACGCAGGACCAACGGCTTAACGTGGTTTTTGAAGCACGGGGGTGTAACACCGCCAACTTCCTGACTGCAGGTTGCTACTGTGAATTTTTCTAACTAGATAAACCCCAGTAACAACTATTGGCCGGAATTTCAACCCAGGACCTCATAATCAGCGGTTGAACAAGCTGACCACTAAACTAACGAGACAGTCCTTTATAATAATGATAAATCATTTATTTCAAGCAACATTAGTCAAGTAAAGGATGTAAAATACTTAAAAGCTACGGCCCATATAAAATATATACCCTGGTCAAACATACATAAAATAAACCCATTTACCGCCTATTAGCCACCCATAGGCCTTTTTAGCTTGATTTACGGCATAATGATTTATACGGCATCATTTTCTCTATAATAACGTATTTTGATTGATTCTATAACACTTGAGATGTCACGTATAGTATTATAATAATCTATGATGTCACGAAGAAATATTGAATAATGTTTTGGAATTTATTTAATGGTTATAAAGAAAAAGCACAGGTTCTAAAGAACCTTTAAACGCAGTCTCACGCTTCAAGCCGATGTTCCAAATCCTTATCAAAGCAACAAAGATATTAATTTGTCTTACAGATGAGCAAACGTAATGCCTAGTGGCAAAGTTAAACTCAAATAATTACAATTTACACAGAGATTTATAATATTTACCCCGGGGGTTCAAGGGGTGCCCCCTGTCGGCTTACTTCAAAGAGATCGGCGTCTGTTTGTGGTTTCAGATTAGCTTGTGCTAATATTTTGTCGTTATTTTGTAGAAACTTCTGCTTATAAAGGGTTACGAATACATTCATAACAATTCGTTAAATGTTTTCTACTGACGAATCTAGAAAAATTAACTGTGTCCACTGCTGGACGCAGGCCTTCTCCTGATCTCGCATGTTGGGCATGCGGGATGGGGATCGCAGTTTGGTGGTAGAATTGTTCTGCAGGGGCGCTGCTGCCCGCCCCCGGTGGATATCCCTTAGTCGCTACTTACGACACCCGCGGGAAGAGTTGGGGTGGTGTAAATTTTAAGCCGGCACCACACAGCTCTGTCTGTAAACGGCTGAACAGACCGTTGTGAAATTTTGCAAGGCTATAGATGGATGAACGGGTAAGGACATAGACTAGGTACTTTTTGTGTCTCGAAATTATAATAATCTAGGCAGAGTGTAAATAGAGGTTGATGTTTATTTGAGATAGACGCATCCGAAGTCGCGAACAGCAGCTACTATTTATTGTATTCTATTTTAAGCCGAACTGTTCCACTGATGGGCAAATGCGTTTTAGTTGTATAGGTACGCATATTTGAAAGCTGATAATGCTCAGCCAATTTTGTCGTTTATCGTACAAAAGCATACGTCAAAAATTGCTGACTCTGTATAAATCATTCTACGCTCACTAACTTTTGAATTAAAGGCGACAAAGAAAGTTTAGTTCCAATTTGAACTTCCTTCTATTTTAAGTTAGAAAGTTACTTTCTTTACTTAATTTATGTTTGAATTAAAGGACCAATTCGAAGCAGTTTGAGAGGAATTTCTAAAGTTTAGTTGTAGCGTAAATAGAGAATAGCTATTTCCAATCAGTTAATTATAAAATGAAACGCACCTGGAAAGAACACAGTTCTCTAAAATTAAAAATGTATCCATTTGAGGAGGTTTTTGGGCTCGTAAAGTACATTATTATCCTATGATTATTTCGCTTCGACGTGACTTGAACCCACACCGGTGTAGCCGGCATGGCTCTTACCTATTGCGCCCCGTCATTGTCACATCTCGCATTCCTACCTCTTGAATTTTTTGACAAGTTTTCATCGGTTAATATAACTTTAACTTTGCTCTTAGCTAAAAACGGCCGGTTACCTCCCAGTCCAATTCTATTTAGATCCGTTTATTTACACTTGCGCCTTCCCATCTTCCGAGGACATCCGTGAGGGCGGGTGCAGCGGCAGATTTGGCCGAAGATCTCAAGAGGCGCAAATATGCAGGTCTCGACAGGGCCCACACATTTGCTCCCCTTGGAGTCGAGACCCTAGGTCCGTGGGGTACCGAGGCTCTTCGGGTTTTCAAAAAACTATCTGAGCGTCTGGTCGAAGCGACGCGTGACCCGAGAGCTGGTGAATATCTGGCACAGCGTATCAGCATTGCCATACAGCGTGGCAATGCAGCCAGCGTCTTGGGGACGCTTCCGACTGGTGTTGATATGGATCAGTTGAGCTATCTGTAGACTGTTTGCAACAGTCGGCAGTTAGCTCAATTGTTTCAATTGTAAATACTAGTATAATTTTCTCTGTGAATAAATTTGTTCTATTTAGATCCGTTGGGGTGTTTAGGTGCGAAAATTTAACAGACAGCCATGATTAAAACTCCTATTAAAACTCATGTCATTTTCATAGGTAGGCCTAGAATGATGTCGCGTATAGGTTGGTTTTAATCATGGCTGTCTGATCTGCTGCTGCTGTAAGATCTAGGGTTAATGTTAGATAGGCAGCGATCAAGGGGTTCTCAACTAGCAGCAGTGAGCAGAAGGACTTTTGCAACGGGAGCTTCTTCAAGGCGGTTGCGCGATTTTCTTCAGAAGTCTACCAAAATTGTGCTTGCACAATCTTTATTGCTTCTAGACTACGCAGACGCCAGTTATCCCAATTTAACTGAAGACCAACTTATCTGCTATCATAATTTTATTACTTTGCATTTCGTAATATTAATTATGGCTTTGGCTTTAGAAAGATTATCGTCAGCGAGACATTAGATAGTCCGTAATATGCAAGACCTACAAAACACACGAAAAATACAATCGTCATTGTATTTAAAAGTCTAACAGCTGTACCCAGTTGCGCTGTAACAGTTTCCAAAGAAAGGTAACTTGAACTTTGAAAAGTCGAGAAGTTTAAATCGATCCCGGATCGAGAAGTCACCAATATACTTCTTTTATATGAAAGAACTTGTGTGACCTTACTATGTATGTTATCTCAATATGTTAGGTTTTCCTTGGTGTTTTAATATTCGTACAAAAGATGGTCACCTCCTTTGCTTATTAGGGAGTTCCTGGCTTTTTCGCTCCTTTAAATACTCGTGTATAGTAACGTAAGCTGCCTCGTTGGTCTAGCGGTCAGCTTGTTCAACCGCTGATTCAAATAGTCCTGGGTTCAAATCCCGGGTCGGGCCAGTGTTTAGCTTTATATTTTGACCTTTTCTAAGTGTACATTTATTGTATTTATGGAAATAAAGAGTTTTTGATTTTGATTTTGATTTTGAGTTGTTATTGGGGTTCTTGTAGTAAAAAAAATTCACAGTAGCAGCTTGGAGTCAGGAAGTTGACGGTGTTACACCCCCGTGCCTCGGAGATCACGTTAAGCCGTTGGTTCTGCGCCTGACCTCTCCCCGGTCGTGTTGGTTTGCCGTCACATCGGATTATGAGAGTGAGGGAATAGAGAGTGTACCTGTGTTTGCGCACACACTTGTGTCCTGCGCATCTGGCTAATCTCCGATGAGACTGGCCGCCGTGGTCGAAATTCGGCTAGAAGGACACTCAGAGGGGGGGGGGGGCATGTTCAGCAGCGGACTTATGGGTGATATGGCCGATGAGGAAGAGATGACAGTCCCCTGGTGAGATCTCCAAGGTAGTTCTTGGGGATGCTTCCGGCTGGTATTGATATGGATCAGTTGAGCAGCCTGTAGATTGTTTGCAACAGTCTGCAGTAAGTTCAATTGTAAATACAAGTTCTAATTTATTTCTATTATTTGATTGTAATTTTCTATGTGAATAAAGGATATTATTAGTACAAAACAAACAAAAATATAGTTCTTAAGGTTTTAATTTCATTTATAGTTTTGTTACGTGGGAGTGATCTTCACTACCAACGAGGATTTTTCTCGACACTACCGCGAAAGCGTAACTTCGAAGTAAGTAAAGTAAGTTTTAAATGTTCATTTAATTTTATAAAGTTTCCGCTAAGGCCCGGAATAGACGGACTATTTCTGTAGGCACCCCTACCACGCCTGATATAGCTACCAGACGATTTATTCCTCACCTCGCTTCAACACCCTATATTAGTCCACTGCTGGATACAAGCCTCCCCCTGATAAGCGCCTTGTTGACTTTTTAATGGGGGGTAATGCCCATAATCCCCACGCTGCTTTGCGGGCATTCGGCTTGGGGATCGCAATTCGGTGTTGCTGTTCTTCTGCAGTTGTTCTGCAGAAGGTGCTGCTGCCCGCCCCCGGTGGATATCCCTTAGTTGCCTCTTACGACACCCGTAGGAAAAGCTGGGGTGGTGCAAATTCTAAGCCATCACCACACAGCACGATCTACTGCTATTTGAATTATTATTTTCTGGACTTGACTCGGGAAGTCTCTTGCTGCGGTATATGAAGGGTGAGAGGGGAACAAAGTAATGTCCCCCGTGCATCGTAAAGCATGTTAAGCTGTTGGTCCTACGCCCAATCTCTCCCCAGTCGTATTGGTCTGGTGTCGCATCGTATTATGAGAGAGAGAAAATACAGAGTGCACCTGTGTTGCACCACACTTGAGCACAAGAACGATTTATTATCAAAAAAATACATGACAAAATAAACAATTACAACTAGTATTTACACAATCTATTTCCAAAAAGTCTAAGCAGTCACCTTGTGCAGTAATATATCCTGCGTACCTGGCTAGTCCTCGTCGAGACTGGGCGTCGTGGATAGAATCCGGTTGACTTTCTCTCACGTTGTCTGTAAATAGTCACAGTAGGTGCCTCGTGTACTCCAAGCCTAATAGGATGGAGGGAAACTCGAAGACGCTGAATTCTTATATTCCAGCACTTTTCAATATAAACTTGAATTAGATTGTGCAAGTCCCAGCTTGCAGTTTCATTCTGAGTCTTGCAGGTGTAAAAGTTTGAGTTTGCTAACTTTACGTATTATACCTATCATTATTATGATAGGTATTAGTAATAGTCAGATAGTCATTTCAATGGTAAAATCATTTACAAGTCAAATCTAATTAAAATTGGTACATACTATCAAACTAGATAAAAAAATTACATACTAAATGACTAATTGTCAGTGTACCTGATCTAAAACTAAATTCAAACTGAAAACAGTAAATCATTAACGAATAGTATATTTTATATATAAATTTTGTCATCACAAATTTGTCAAGAAAATCCTCGACCCTACAGTACGCCTTCTCGATGAGCCATAGCTTTAGTTTGTTTTTGCATGAATATAAGCTGGGACCTGGGTGCAGTGATAACATGCTCAATATAATTGAAGGTTAAACAAACTTACCTTAAGTGAAGATTGGCCATAATTTCAAGAGTCGCTACATCCGAAGAGATCGTTGTCTGATTGGAGAATGAACTACGAATATTGAAAAATCTCGATAATGCAATGGCGTAGTGTAATGACGAAAGTTGGTGAAGATGATACCCAAAATTACTAAGCAATTGAAGATGAAATTCGGTAGACATCGGTAATCAAATCACTAAAAGCGAGATTAGAGTGCAAAGGCATCGGATAAAAGCTAGTCACAATAATATTATAAACGCGAAAGTTTGGATGAATGTTTGTTACCTCTTCACGTCAAAACTACAGAACGGATTGGGCTAAAATTTTGCAAGTTCGAGGCCTGGAATATAACACAGGCTACTTTTTATCATCATGTTTGACATGACCATGTTCCCATGGAATAGAAATAACCTTAAAACGTTAAAACTAGTTATTTATAAATGCAAAAGTTTTGATGTTTGTGTGGATGAGCGACTGTCTGTCTTTGCTTCTTTTTGCCTTGTCTCAGTCTCCTTAAAGCCCCTAGAGTGGTTGGATTAAGTTAAAATTCTGCATAAAAATAGTTGTAAGCCAGGATTGGCAGAGTGCTTTTTAAAAGGTAAAAACTCATGCAAAATAGCTAACTGAAGATGCAGAATCAAGGTGTTTTCAAAAAGTAAATAGTAATATTTGCTATTATTTTAAAAAATGGTCCACATTTATTCTATCATTCATTTTTTATCACACATGCTAAACCTCAAATGCTAGTCATTTTAAAGGATTTAAACCGCAAAATAATACCCTATAGCCATCCAGGTCATTATAATTTGCTTCTAGAAAGTGGAACGCTCTAATTAGGTCCAATTAGGTCCACCCACCTCAGTCACAGTCGGACCAGCGTCGCCAGCGTTCGTCTTCCGCGTGCGTACTGTTGTCTGTCGCACTTCGGTCTATACACCTCTTTCCATCTTTGTTGTTCATTAGGTAGGTACTCGTATTTCGCTTGACCTCTCCCCGGTCGTGTCGGTCTTCTGTCCCATCGGATTATGAGAGTGAGGGAATAGAGAGTGTTGTGTTTGCGCACACACTTGTGCACTATAATATGTCCTGTGCATCTTGTTGGTCTACGATGAGACTGGCCGCCGTGGTCGAAATTCGACTAGGAGGACATCAATAACATGTTGCAAAATATTGGTAATAGCGTGTCTTTGCATTTTGTTGTAAAACAACACAGGCCACTTGATGAGTTAACACTGAGAAAACACAATTTTCTAGAATTTAACTTATATCTATTCCCTATAGCGAGAAATATTAACAAGTAGGTAGTACTTACTTTGTCGAGTCATTTCACTCAAAGAACATTTCGTTGGCTTATCATACCAAACTCCCACTTACCAAAATAAAACCCTGAAAACTCACGAAAATAAATGTACCGTAGCAAGAAACAGCCCCGCACAGCAATAAAGGGTGTTCTGTTATTTCTAGAACACCCTTTATTGTTACACAGGGTGATATTTTTATTGCTATACAGGGTGATATTAAAGAGCATCACTCTTGCAGTAAACAAACCATACCCGAGTACGAATAAAACGTTTCATTGTCTTTTTGTTGAGCTCGAAATTAAGTTACTTAATTTCGCATATTTTTGTAACAAAATTGCAATTTTACGTGGTAGTACAGATATAAAATAGCACCCGGAATTAAACCTAGCCCGTACTGAGGTATTATTTGGATTAGTAACTACATTAAAATTTCGTATAGTACATGAAATTTAATTTGTTAAAAATATAAATGGGTAGGTACGTTTTATATAAGTATGTCAAACCTACGTATTTCGCTTTTTTTAACCTCTTCACGCCAAAACTATTGTTAAGAGACACCTCTCTTAGTCTGTTTGAATTTAGTTACGAAACCTGATCGCGACGTCTCCTTTTAATATGGTACTTGCGTATCGGTCCAGATCCTTACGTTGCCTTCCATTGTCATGCTCCAAGTAGTGATGGAGCGGTTCAAAACGCGCGGAGATCACCACGCGCGATGCTACAACACCCGCGAGCTAGCAAGCTGTCTGCGGCATCACACAGACTGGCTAAGTCGGACAGACTCACGCACGTGCTGGGACCAGCGATGTTTATTTGTTTATTCAAAATACTTACACTATTTTTACAGGGGCCCCTAATGCAATAGTGTAAAAAGTCCACAAAAAACAATCATACCATTATAAATATTTGTCAGACCAATATAAATACACACCTATGAACTACAAATTAAAATTACTATAAAAATTAAAATTTGAATAAAAAATAAAATTGCATGAACTAAAAATTTAAATTACACAATAAGAGTAGTGCAATGGGAAACTAAATGAGTTGCGCAAAAGGGAAGGAGAAGCTCCATTCCTCAACGATAAAATTTATATAAGATAAGATAAAGTTTATATCAGACAACAACAACAATCATTTATACAGTCCATATATGAGAGCTGAACAATCACAGTTGTGCAATTTGCGGTAATTTTGTATTTTTGTTTAAAAAACAATAACCAGCCTGTTTTGGGTCAATGTCGAAGTTTATAAGCCTAGAATATGTTTAGCGGAATAAAAGCCGGTTCACAAACAAAATGGCTGCCAAACCATAATCGTACCACATCAAGAAGGCTGCCAACCAACCATTCCGTATGGCACTCATGTAAACTTTTATATACGGTGCTTTCAAGTCATGACCTTTAAAAGGCAAACAAATAATGTTCAGCTAAAAATGCTTACTATTAAATATCAGATTATCTAGGGAATAAACAAGCTTGAAGCTTGCTGTGAGGTGCCGGCTTTGAATTTGCATCACCCCAACTCTTCCCGCGGGTGTATAAGAGGCGAATAAGGGATATCCACCGGAGGCGGGCAGCAGCGCCTCCTGCAGAACAATTTTAGCACCGAACTACGATCCCCAACCCGCATGTCCAGCGTGGGGATTATGGGCACTAGCCCCAATGAGATAAAAGCCATTAAGGTGCTAATCTGGGGGACGCCAGCGTCCAGCAGTGGACCAATATATGCTGTTGTCATGTGGTTGTGGAAGGCTAAAACCCAAAATCCAAGGTTTTTCCGTTATTTCTGTAATATCAACCTACGTAAACAAAGAAGTAAATTGAATTTCAACCTTCAAACGTTACCTCTAGAGTTAGTCTCTCAAATTACCACAGCAGGTAAACCTAGGCTAAACTTAGACCTTGTTTAGCAATGATGCCTAAACACGACTCAATTTAAAGAGGTGTAAGGGGAGGGCGGTGGGGCGGGTGGGGGGCGATAAATCGTACCTTGGGACTGATTTGCGAGTTTCCGCTCTTGTGGTTTGGGTGGGTCATATGCGGTAGCGATTTCTTAAAGTCGAAGAATATTAAATATAATATTTTTTCCCCTTCCACTATTTACAACAAGTACTTATCTAAATATGTAATAAATAATGCTGGATAAACCACACAGCATAATCCAGCCCCAATCTAATTTCCCCCTTGAAAAAAAATTCTCAAGGGGAAAACTGGAATAATCCAGCAGAGCTTTATGTTATGGGTGCTGTAGATTTTTTTATCATAAATAGAAAATATCAAGAAAACCCCCGCAACAAATATTTGTAGCTAGTACAAACATTTCTCCCAGAGCGGAAATTGAACCCGCAACCTCCTGCGTCGCAGGCGGACCTTCGCCCGCTGCGCCGCATCGGTCTTTTTAAGTTAAATTTTAATAATTACAGATACAATACAAATATTTATTAAGTAAACTTAAATTAATTTACATAGCATGGGTTTGGAACCCTCTTTTAAGTATAAAGATACCTGTGTTAGAGAGTTCCGCTCTTCCGTAATATACCAGTTATATTGGAAGGTGCGTATTTGAAAGATTGAAATTAAAATTAAACAGATAATAATGCGGTGGTCTTAAGTCCAGGTTGTGGTCATATAATCCTTATAAATCGCCACCGCTTATACCTTACACCGACCCCAAGCCACTAAGGACTCGGTTAATTGAAGAATTATAGCTACCCTCTTCCAATTTGATAACAACACGAGAGGGATTATACACCTTATTTCCTTTATCCTAAAGTCTATTATAAAAACAGGATGAGTGTGTAACTCGAGATATTTTATGTACTACTCGATTAAATGTAGTGAAAGGTCAATAGTTTCCGATATTGGTACTTGTTAACATGAATGTTACAGATTTAGCTTTTCTCTTCAAATAGATTAATATCGCAAGGACTAATATCTGAGCTTCGGTGAGTTCCTAGAATTACCTGAACTGTAGAATTAATCCCACGTGCCTGATGTAAAGAACTAAGTATAAAATGTTCAGTGAAAAATTTATTTAATACCTATAGTTAGGTTTATAGCGGATTAATGAACTACCTGTAGATTGTTTGCAACAGTCTGCAGTTAGCTCAATTGTTTCAACTGTACTAGTATAATTTTCTTTGTGAATAAAGGCTATTGCGACTCTCATTAGTAAAATAATATAGGTAGTTCGAAAAAAAGGAAATATTATTTAATTGGTAAAGCAGATTATACAGAAGTCCGAAGAGTACGGTAGGGCTGGTCCACCAGTTCAAAGTCGCTCAGCGAGCTATGGGAAGAGCTATGCTCGGAGTCTCTCTGAAGGATAGAATTCGTAACGAATACATCCGACAGAGAACCAAAGTTATCGACATAGCTCAAAGAATTAGCCAAGTTCGAATCCGCCCGAACAAACATAGTTATATACATTGGAATATGTATATTCTATTCTATAATAACTTCATTTAAAATATAACGTAGCATTTCTAGAAAAATCCACAATTTGAAATAGCGAGAGAGATAAAACAGAATCAAGATAGGAATCCCAAAGGGCTGGAGGAACGAATAAAGGTTGACAATCAAAATGTTATTGTAAAGGACACGTCATAGACAGTGCTAAAGTTAAGATAACACACAGACCTTAAAAATCTCATTTCTTTATTTACATTACATTTATATATCACTAGCTTCTGCCCGCGGCTTCGCACGCGTATTTACGATATAATAGGTAGCCTATTATCTCAGTTAGGCTTTGCTCTAAAAGTACGCCAAATTTTATCTTGATCTGTTCAGTAGTTTTGGAGATCCTAGGTAACAAAAATTCAGATTTCACAAACTTTCGGCTTTATAATATTCGTAGGATAAAGGCACGTACCAACTGGTGTTGCGGGGCGTAATGTACCCACCATTCGTAGCAAGCATGATCCGTTACGCCCCGTGACATAAAGTCCATCTCGTTGCTCGTTGCGAGCGCCTTCTGTCCACTCCTCGTTGTGTAATGTAACACGTTACATCAGTACTCAGCTTTACTCAAAGCAAGCACATTATAAACCAGCCTCAAACTTATGAACTAAATCCTATCCTACTAATAATATTATAATGGCGAAAGTTTGTGCTGTTGTGAAGAGGTGAAGAGGCTGATAACGACGCCAAAACCACTGAATGGATCGGGCTGAAATTATGCACACAAAATTTGGACCTGGAATGTACCTACTACTAGTAGTTCTACGAACAGTAGACCTCGTGAACACTAACTTTTTTCAACAATTAATTTACTTACTAAAGTAATTTAAAACGTGATATTTTGGTAGGTAGGTAGGTTCGGTAGGTCCCATGTTTTTTCTAATTCCTGTTTGTAGGTAGGTACCTATATAATGAGAACTTCGGTGGGGTTCATACTTTCACAAGGTGAGGTAGGTAAGGTGCACTTGGAAAGGTAGGTAGGTATTACAGATCACTTCACTTGCGATACGATTGTTATCTGACTTTTTGAACGAAATGTTGCACAAACACATCAACCATTAGCAATTGTCCATTCAAAGTACCTAAGTTACGTTCCTCTGCAAAGCTCGAAATTCTGTACCTAGGTATCAATAGATGTTGTTGATCCATCAGCGCAAAGTTGTTGTTATTATTTAACCGACGACGACGGTGTATGCGGCCGCGCTATTTCATATAACTCTCGAAGTGTTACAAAGATGTTCTAATAGGTGGCGCTGTACTGTAAATGCTCTCTTGCATATTACTGCATTTTGCGAAGCTATTCTGCTCGTCATGCCGAAAATCCTCATCAGATCTTTACCAAATTTTTATAAGAACAGTATAAAGTTATTACCTTTCAATTAAAAGTACAATCATCAAAATCAGATCTCTTAAAGCGGAGATATTCCAAATCCGCCTTTTTGCCTTATTGTGGTAGAAGTACGCCTTTAATCAAAAAATCCCGACGACAATAAAATTCTAAAAAATCATAGATCTGTACACAAAGTTTCATACCGATCGGTTGTAAAATACGACCTGTAGAGGAGTACGGACATACTGACAAAAACGCCATTTTGGCCAGACCTGAAACGAAGACTTTCGTTCACTAACGTTCACGACGTCAAACCATACTTTTTAATCTAAAAAGCGTGAAAAGCCGCGGGTAGACGCTTGTAAAAAAATGCATGTCAAGCTAGTTTTAGGGATACCAGATGACTGATAAACATTAGTCGCGGAATAAATGTTTGTAGATCCCACAAACAGCTGCGTAACATTTGAACCTGGCCTGCTGCGCCACTCAGGTTGTCGTAAATTAATTGAAATTAACCATAGAAAAATTAGTCACTTAAAAATTATTCTCTTTTACGAGTTTAATTTACTAGTCATGTTCAGACTAAAGCCTTTTTTCTGATGTTAATATAAAATAGGCGTCAAAAACCTGTAAATTAATAAAATTTACAGTCAATTTAGGTACAAAATTAGGTCTGAAATTATGTTTAATGGATTCTTTTATGCCCTCAAATTAGATTTTTCTGCTCCATTGCTCTGAAAATTGGAGTTTTCACCTTTTGTTTCAATCCAATTACTTTCTATTCTTGATTTTCAATTTTATATAATTTATTTCTGTTGGCCGCGATTTCGTCTGCGTGGAATCCATTTTAAGTCACTTAATGCATTCGCTGCCCAGACTGGGCGTTGCAACCCACCCCGCCGCTTTGCAAGAAAATGTATGTGATAACGTCCACTGCAACCCACAAACACGCCACGCACAAATACGAGATTAAATGGCTTCATTGCTACACGCGTGGCTTGCTTGAATATGGCAGCCACGCAGATCAACGCAGTCAACGCTATGCATGCGGTACACGCGTGTGTAGCTTCACTGCTGGAAGTGGGACGTCAAAACTGTGCTGCACTACAGTGTATGTATATAATCGTGGGTTAATTTTCATGTATAATGCAGTGGAAACGTAGAACCAAGTTGTCAAACAAACAAACCCACGCAGCTAAAATGCGCCACGTGGCCTGCAGATAGACGTCGTCAGATGTGCGTCACGGGTCATGAAAGAAGTGACATGTCTTAATCGGGATTGGGAGTCAACTCAACTCAAACATAGCTGTTACCTAGAGTTGAGGGAAGTGTTATAAGTTACAGGGAAAATGTTCAAGGCGTACGTTTGAGGGAAGACCTTTCTCCAGCCGTGAACGTCTTTCTGCTGAAATTATGATGATCATAATGATTTATACTAGGTATTTTATATTCTCTGTAAACTAACTATAGATTTTTTGTTGCAGGTACTTGGAGTCGCTACGAGAAGAGTATTAGCTGTATGTATACATACATACATAGCATGAGGGGGTACACATTTTATAGCATTTCACAGTGTTTTGTCAATAGTCAATACTACAACTCTGCACACCTATAGAATGCAGTAAAATATGCTGCGTTCTATAGGTGTATGGAGTTGTTTGTAATCTACCTTATTAAGTATCACTATAGACCCTGCTGGGTACACAATAATTATGTATGGAGAGAGAGGGGACGACATTGTTACTAGGAATTTTCCAAATTATGAGCTTCACAATAAATTTAACACTAAGTATGCCCACGATACTGTGTGGTGCTGGCTTAGTATTTGTACCATCCCTACTCTTCCCGCGGGTATCGTAAGAGGCAAGGATATCCACCAGGGGCGGGCAGCAGCGCCCCCTGCAGAACAATTCTACCACCGAACTGCGATCCCCAACCCGCATGCCTAGCGTGGGGATTATGGGCATTACCCCCATGAGATAAAAGCCAAAAGCCATACAAATGATCCATCGCCAAATAGCAACTTACAAGAAGTTAAAATGTCGTCAGCACATTCTTGTTCAAACATTTTGTTTAAAACTGCACTGTGCCACAAGGCACTCAAAGACCTTAAAAGCCTTCAGCCTACGCTTAAAGTGCCTATCCTTTTTCCTTTAGGTTTTGTTTCAGGGTTCTTTGTGAAATGAACGGAACCGGCAGCATGCTAGTGTGTAAACGTTGTGCATAAATTGTGTTAGAAATGAGAGTCCCGTAAAACCATTTAAAAACATCAAGTCTTTCGTAAAATATACACCTGGATATAATTTAAGGTAAGAATTTACTCGATGGGTAATCTTAATGCCTCAGCCTAGTCGTTACCTTTTTGAATTAAATGCTTCACAGTGCTACTGTGGTCAAAATGTTAAATGTACTTTGCGGTTGCGTTACTTCAAAATACCCTTTTTACCGATTGCAACGATTCAAGACGTCAAAATACCCACACTTTTTATAGACTTTGTAACCTCATCATGAAGTATTATCAAAATATCTCGTTTAAAGTGATGATAGTCTAAAAGTTTAATCTTCAAAGATAGATTTTTTTTTATTTGTATCTAAATAGGAGGGACTTTGTCGCTTAGCCACCACATCGCCCTATGAAGATAACATGAAATTATATACCTAATTAAACAACAATTTACCTAACAACAACATGAACAAAAATAGTGTAAATAGGAAGTAACTAAATAAATTAACAAAAAATTTACTTCTTAATTTATAGCAACATTCAGCCAGATCATACAGCTGTGCTGCTTTGTCCTCAAAGAAAGATAGATAAATGGATCATTAATTCATAAAAAAAATCATTACTTAACTGTTAGCTGCCTTAAAGCTTATTTTAAGTTTGTTTATGCATTCGGCTCTCATCTATTTGACTTAGAACTTTCGAGTATTATACTTACTTATTATAGTTAATATACAATCCTGCATTACCTAGTACCTAAATAATATGTTACTTGCCTAAATGTTGTAAAAAACCGCTTTTAAGTAAGTATACATATAAATAATCCTAAATATCCCAAACCATTATAAAATACTCGTCAAAGATAACAGTTGTATGAATTAAATTCTTATCAAAGGTAAAAGATAAAGGAAATAAAGCCCATCAATAATATTTGTTTAAAAGTCTTTTTAAACAAATATTATTATTATATATTATTATAATATATCCACGGAACCGAAGCGCAAAAACTCCCTCACGCTTGCCCAGTTTTAGCTTTTTCTATAAAGCAGTTGCATAATGTACCTACCAGCACTCAGTGGAATTTGCATCGAGGCAACTTTGTACGTATTTTAACATTTCTATAGACGCCGCACGAAGTTATCGTTATTTTACATTCTTATAGACGTTCTGGGAAGTTTCAAGTTATAATGTGACTCGAGGACAAACTATTTGGTTAACTTTTTGAGTGTGAAGTCTAGATGTAGGTACGTGTTGGTCGACTTTTAGAAAAAGGCTAGCGGCTGTCGTCGGTTTTGTTCTCGTGGTACCTGAATAGAATACCTATCAAATATCAAAACTCTTTGTCTATGGAAATAAGTGATTAAATGTTTTACACAAAAAATCCCTAATGTTTTCCCTTAAGGAGGGAATTTTTGTACCTTTTGTCTAGAATTTTTCCTGCTAACACAGAAAGGGGATTTTTGGACAAGAGTTCTAGAAATCCCCTCATTCATTTATTTTGGTACCCTTTAGGTCATGATTTTATCATGTTAATGGCGGAAATCCAATGAACTAATGAGGAAAATTTTCAAAAGAAACAACTTCAACAATATCATTACGATTTACATTTATTTTAAGACCTTTGTATCACATACAAATTAAATATAATGAAGCCCTCATAAACTTTTTAACAGCCATCAAAATTCTCCCAATCTAACTTAATAAACAATCCAAACCAATACTTCCAACTGTCAAAACTTCGTGACATTTCAGCTGTCATCTTTATTTTGACAGCTCAACTGTCAAACTGGTGCTTAACTGTAAGGACCACTCCATTGCTCCGGAGGTTGAAATGTGGTGAGTGGTGGCCGATGTCATCTTCAGAAACCACTTGGAAAAGAAGCACTCACAGGGTGCTTCAAGTTGTGGGTACCTATACAGGGCAGTTTAAGGAATTTGTATGGGGTAAAATGGAATAAGTTACTAAGGGTGCTTTGAGAGGTAAATAAATAGATTTGAAAGTGGCGTGTAACGGTAGGTACTTTAGAAAAACTCAACGTACTTTATAGAACCTAGGTTCCACCTTAAGGTTTGCAAAAGCTTCTACCATAATAAACTAACGTAGTTTAGGTTCTTCTTGAGAATACAATGTAGGTATCCATTCTCTTAATTTAATAAGGATCCGTTAGCTATTTAGGTGTGAAATGTGAGAGGCAGAAAGACAGACAAACGAGTATTACTCGTAGTACCGAGGTTCTTCGGGTTTTGTGTCTGATCGAAGCCACGCGAGACCCGACATCTGGTGAGTATCTGGCGCAGCGCATAAGCATTGCCATACAGCGGGGCAATGCAGCCAACGTAGCGGGAACGCCACGACTGGTCAATTGATACGGATCAGTTGAGCTACCCCTAGATTGTTTGCAACAGTCTGCTGTTAGCTCAATTGTTTCAATTGTAAATACTAGTAGGAACTAATTTATTTTAAGTTTAAGGTTAGGTCTTATTCTAAGTTTAAGTTTAAGTTTTGTAGTATTAGGTATAATAAATTGTCATTTTGTATTTTTTATTAGTTATGTAACGGTTTTTAATTTATGTCTTAGCTGCAAATAAACGTTTTGATTTGATTTTGATTTTATTATTTCGTTGTAATTTTCTTTGTGAATATAGGCGTATTTCGTATCGGAAGATAGATCCTTAATAAGTTGGTAATAATGTTTGAAAATAAACACCGATCGTCAACACATATGAAACATACAACATAGGTACCTTGAACTTCTAAAATCACGTCAAAGTTAAAACAAACTCAACTATTCCCTAAATTTGTTCAAACTTTCACATTCTATAAGAACAAAATAATAGTATAGTGAAAATGCTGACGTATGTTTGGTTGACAGTTACATAGAAGCAAACTAACAGTCAATAGGTAATAGAAACTAAATGTAACTTATATTTACTGGTAGCAAAGAATTTACAGCTCAACTGATACTTATCAACGCCAGTCGCACCAGATATTCACCAGCTCTCGGGTCACGCGTCGCTTCGACCAGATGCTCAGATAATTTTAAAAAGGTGGAGTTTGATAGATCAACAGAAAATACTTATAACAAGAAAAACAGATCAAAAATAGGCACCTACTTAATATCAGCCCATAATATAACTTGCTGGTCCTTCCCCATTGAAACTAGAAATAAAAAAATTATGCTAGATCTCTTCTTCTGTTAAAATAGTTGACAATTTGGCGCTCTTTTTGCTGTAGAGCGATATCTACCTGACAATCTTGAACACTTAATTCCGAATGTAAGCGGGTTATCTACGAACCTTGTTTGGGTTGGAAGAACACACCGTTTTATCCCATATCGAGGGACACAGAGTTTGACGAGAGTTTTGTCTAACTAAAATAGTTATTTTTGGTAAAATCTTGAACAAATTAAATGTATAAATATTGCTGGACAATCCACGCAGCATCATCTAGGCCGAAGCTCAGAAAAGCTTGTGTTATGGGTAACTGATATAGGTACAATACATTAAATAGATAGATATTTTTTTTCATACATAGAAAATACCCAGAACACCGGTGATAAATATTTGAAGATCGTAGTAACATTTATCCTAAGGCGGGAATTGAACACGCAACCTCCTCCGTCGCAGACGGACTTTCGTCTGTTTCGCCACATCAGTCGTCAATTAGTAAAAAATATATTTCTATTTTTTAAATTATTTTTTAAAATGCAAGTTCTAACCTAGATGCCATCTCACTGACACAGAATACACGAGCAAAACCAGATGTAGAAACCAAGTTAATTTCCTCACGCACACTGAGCATCGAATATTCCAAACATTCAATAAACAACCCTTTCCTTTTGCTCCAAGCAGCTCCGACGAACTACTTGTATTTTGGACTTCGCGTGCCTTTATTAAATTTTAGACGAAGCTAAAACTAAAACTGAACGTGGAGTTATAAGTCCCTAAACTTTAGTCGAAGCTTTAGTTTAGTTAGGTCATGTGTGGTATAGTTTTTCGGTATAAACTTATAAATAATTTTATGGTTTCTTGTGCTAATTGCTGCCATTTGAAAAGTGAAACCTTTATGAATACCTACAGTACACCGAATTCCTACAGTCTGTGCGTCTACCCGTCTGTCACATACATTTATTCAGTCTTTTATACAGGCTATATTTTTCACGATGAGTACATAATCCTTAAATAAGAGAAGAAAATCAAAATATCAGTCAATATGGTCCAAAACGAAAAACAGACCTATCAATTAGCGAATCTTCGGATATTTTTTCGGGTGGCCTAGAAGCCGTGTTTAAATAAAATAAAATAACTTTACTGAAATTTAAAATGATAGTGCAAATGAGATTGAATTTTGAAAAAAATACCGACGACTCTATATCGTCATCATATCTGCAGGCCTATGTCCAGCAGTGGACTTTTGTGGGCACAAACGTCCACTGCTGGACGTTTGTGTTAGTTTGAGGCTTCCCGCATTAGCCACAAATAGCAATCGTTTTGCCCAGTAGACCCCCGCATCCATCCATCGACTCCCCAGAGTACCTAAGGATAGTACAATATCGACTCGATGACTTTTATGATTTGAGACTCATTTATAGTACACCTAGTATTATTTATACTCAGGTTAAAGTAAGTCTTGATTGTATAATTCGATTGTTTAACCTAAAAACCATCGTTTATAAATTGTATTTTTCGCGGATAAATACTAATCCATACGGAACAAAGTTTTTATGGGACCATCTCGGGATTATCTTCTGTACAACTGCAAAAAATCATCCAAATTGGTCTATAGGTGAACGACAAATCAACGTATACATAAATAAAAAACATACATACCTCCCCAAACGTAAGACTTTGTCTTTTTATCTAAGTCGGTTAAAATGAACAATAAACAAAAAAAAAATGTGATACTAGGTAGTTACCTATTTGTTTGGTTACTTCACACCCGTCACGTCCTTTCAAAGCTTTCTACCACTCACTGAACGATAAAAAGCATTTCCTCCATCCAACCTTCGAGAGACACAATCGCCGCTAATATCATTACCTTCGCAAACGGAACTTCATAATTAGTTTACTCAAGTTGTCGCAGCTTACAACGTTTACAAACACGGTACCTAGGTTGTCTTTTAGTCTAGTGTAGTTTGTATACATAGGTATGTAGTGTACGCGGGTACCTTCCTGCAAGGTACCAAAGCGTGTATAATGTCGTGGCCATATCCTAGAATTTATCACTTCATGATGTAACCGACCATTTCAAGAAATGGTAGAATTTCATGAAATGGAAAATACGCGCTGGCCACATCATGATGTAGTCAGGCCAGATCAATGAATAATCAGCGTTTAACGATATGAAAAGCTAAACGCACGGCTACTTCATGATAAGGTCAAACAATATCATAAAATTGTTACATTATTAGAGCCTGCGACGCAGGAGGTTGCGGGTTCGATTCCCGCCTCGGGACAAATGTTTGTACGATCTGCAGACATTTGTCCAGGGCGTTCTGGATGTTTTCTATGTATAATAAAAAATATCTATCTATTTAGTGTATTGTATTAAGTATATCAGTTATCTAGTACCCATAACACAAGCTCTGCTTACCTTGGGGCTAGATAATGCTGTGTGAATTGTCCAACATTATTTATTTATTATCTACCGTTAGAGGCGCTGATATTGTTTTGTTTTGTTTTTGACATCTGTGGTTTTTGAGTGTTTGTTTGTTTCTGTTCTGTGATGCATCATGTCGGCGGACAATTATTTAGTTAAAAAAGCGAATAATAATGTGCAAATAGAAGACAAAAATGAAGTAAAGCTCGTTTGTCAAAGTATTGCCTGCCAGACGTCACTCGGACGAGCTAGGAAGGCGGGAGAGGACTATGACAGAACAGGTAGAGAGAAAGACTAGCGGGGTTTTTGCCTGGTGAATACTTTAGATTAGACGTAGCCGAGCTAGCTGGTGTATCCCTAACCGTGCGTAGGAACTCTTAGGAACTCCTACCGGTACATTACGTAGTCTAGAACAGATCTAGAGTAAAGCACGGACGGTGTTCTCAATGGTGATGAATTGATACGTGATGGGTACCTACCTGCAAAAAATCCTATCTTCTGAAAATGGCTATCGAATGTTGATTGGTTAAAATTTAGTTAATTATCTAGGCTACATAGTATTATTATAGTTTATCAAAACATAATTGCGTTTCCGGAAGTTGGGCATTTTGGCAGTGGGGTACGAATTCTTCCTGATGCCCCCACGAATTCTATTCTCGCTGCTCGTTCAGAGAGACAGACTGTTAGACGTTTTTCCACAGATTTATAATACACTAGCTGCATTCCTACTACCTACCCGTTGTCCTATTACCCGTTTTCCCGTAGGAATGAAGCATTTTCCCGCGGTAAAAAGTAGCCTATGTTCATAAGGAATAAAGTGGGCTTCAAGTGGTAAAAGAATTTTTCAAATCGGTCCAGTAGTTTCGGAGCCTTTTTAATACAAACAAACAATCAAATCTTTCCTCTTTATTATATTATTACTAGCTGCGCCCCACGGCTACGCCCGCGTGGAAATATAAAATTATCACATAAGGATATGCAAAATAAATAGTAGCCGATTCTCAGATCTACTGAATATGCATATAAAATTTGGTAAAAATCAGTAAAGCCGTTTCGGAGGAGTAAGGTAACTAACATTGTGACACGAGAATGTTATATATACGATATATAATATATATATAAATATAATGATATATAGTATGGATAATAGCAAAATGAATAAATGTTGAATTTTTACACTTCTTGCACAGACAATGTGTCTTGTTTCTAAATGATTAACTAATGTGTGAGGTAGCTCAAAAATAAATAGGTAAATGTAGCCAGGGCGGTAAGTACTCGTCATCGATTGGATACTATGACGTCACATAACCACTACGTCACTGCACTCCTACTTCCCACGTCACAAAAGCACAACCATTTGCCTTCAGAAGCCAAAATTACAGCTTAAACTATCTGTTACTCCACTATCCACCCTATTCCCTCCAATCAACGGCCATTATCGCCCAGCAGCCTTATCTGCATCTCAAATGGTGTGCCGTAACAGGCTGTTACTCCAATTGCATGCATTAAGTGGAATTGATAGGAGGAACAAGGCGTTTTGCAGCTGTTCTAGATTGTTTTAACTTTAGCTACTTCTGAGCGTTCCTAAAAGCGTCAAAGCAATTCACTAATATTCTAAAGCCCAAAGTTTGTGAAATCGGAATTTTTGTTACCTAGGATCTCCAAAACTACTGAACAGATCAAGATGAAATTGGGCGTACGTTTAGAGCAAAGCCTAACTTAGATAAATAAGCTACTTATTATACCGAAAATAAGCGTGCGAAGCCGCGAACGGAAGCTAGTGTTCATATAGGTAGTTTTCAGTTTAGCTTACCTTATTGTAATTGTATTTTTAATTGTTACGATTTTACTTTGTTAATTTTCTATTTTTCTGTATTTCACTTTCTACTTTCTGTTAGCTTATTGTGCACCTAATTGTAAATGTTGTGCAAGCCTGTATTTAGCATATATTCTATTCAAAAATTTTCACCGTGTTTCTATACAAATGTTTATTATTTTTTATGTTGGCATTATTTTAAATAAATACATAAGAGCGTTTTAAAACAATGCAACAAAACACATAATAAAGAAATGTTGGCGAAATTCTACCCTTATTACGAAAGTGAAACACTAGCGCTCACTTTTATACGATAAATTAGCTAATTAGTTATTAAGACTGGTAAAGTTTTGTTTGTTTGGGAAAAATGTCTGCAGGATCAAGTAAACCTGACGCTTTGCTCCAATAAGTTGCTTTAGGATGTAGTAAAAATTTTACCTTCTCAAAAGCTTAACGTAAACTAAGTATTCACGGTTCCTTGATGGTTTCATGCTTCAGTAGATACCAGATTACTAGCTTTTATTTTGAATTACATAAGTTCCGATAGCGTAACCTCTCCAACCTCTTCTCGCTTTCACAATAGCTGTAAGTAACGTGGTCTCAAATTTAACTTGTTCATCGAAAAGCTTCACAAAAGCTGTATACAAATACAATGTGGTTGCAACTTTGATGGACCGATAAACTGTTCTGTCTATAAACAAACAACATAATACAAGACAAAAGCAATTAAAACTGACGCCAACTACGTCTGTCAACTCGAACTATTGGTAATTGACAGCAGAACGTGACCAAACGCCTTTATTTTTAACTCGGGTAACTCTAAAGCCATTCTAGATGTAGCCACCATTTTAGAAGTACCTATCCGCCATTTTAGGATGCTGGTTGGGAGTTCTTGTTAGACAAGTTTTGATTGGTTTTTATTTAGACTGATAGTTCTGTTATATGGATGGAATAGGAATAGAATTGGGTTTGAATGAAATAAAAAAGGTATTTGTTATGCGTTGAATTGAGCTATAGTACGATGTATGTGCCTACAATTTAGCCGGAAATCTTTTCAGAGCCTGATCAGGTAGTATGAATGTTTGAAATTCACAATGATGAGTTGCTTCTTTGCGTTGACTGCAACGAATTTGTAGATACTAATTTAAGACAAAAATAGTTCAGTTTAGTTTAAGACGAAAAATAATTCGGTTCGTCTAAAACTATGTCCTGGTATGTATCGACTAATCAAGCCATGCAGGTATTGTCCTTAACCCTAGTGTTCTAGTTGCAGTGTGAATGTGTATTCTGTGTTGGTAGTTCTTAAAACTTATAAAAATACCGTTTAAACCTCATTTTCCAATCCTCTCTCCCATAACTCAGTCCACGATACATTTATCCTACAAATGTATCGCATCTCTAAGTGCTTTAGGACCGTAATACACAAATCTCTGCGAAATCACACCTTAGAAGTTAGTATTAGGTCGTCGGCGATTTATTTCCGCCGGCGACGGGAGGACCACGAAAAAATGGACAAATCACCACTCTGTCACAGACTTAGTAGAACCGCTGCTACATTCAGATGTGTTTGTGACTATTTCACTATGCTATTATTACTATTATTGAACTCGTATTTATCGCGTTTATTTACACAAACCGCAAGTCATCTGTAATGAAAGGCATAACCAACTACAAGAGAATGGTTCGGGAAGCGATTGAAATTAAGACATCCTAATTTCAATCGTGAAGACGGTTTAGACTCTCTGCCTCGTGGGATCCAGTTATAGCCAAGTTCACTCGTCGTAGAACGGTTGCTCAGTGCGTCGCAGATTCTGTTAGTGTTGTATATTGTCCGAGGGTGCAGATGGACACAACTAGTTTCGATAACCAAGTGAGGGTAGTTTCAAATAATGCTGCCCCCGCTTCGCAGAGGCGGTAGCACCAGTACTACACTGATCCCGTGACCACGACATTGTGTTACCTTTTGAAACGTAGTGAAAAATAAGTAAATAAACGCGATAAATACGCGTTTAATAATCAAAAATCAAAATCAAAAACTCTTTATTTCCATAAATACAATAAATGTACACTTAGAAAAGGTCAAAATATAAAACTAAACACTGACACGGAAATAAAGTGATATTTTTTGATTTCTGTCGCTTCGGTATGTAGACTAAAGTAAAGAAGCGATGAAGAAACCTTTAGCCTGTTAGTTGTTATTTTTCAAGTTGGAGCAAAACACGTCCCAAGCTTTTTTATCCTCTAGATAATCTGATATTTTATAGTCAGCCTTTTAATACCAGTAAACATCTGTTCAGATCATGTAAGTTTGAAAATATTTATCACTATACTATACCGCCACATAAGGGTTCTTTTGTTTTATATTCGTACAATTCAAAATGGAGTTTACACCCCAAATTCGGCGACGTAGCCCAGGAAGTTTTGTGCGACATCTAATAATTTAATTTGCTAGTTTGGATCTTTGTTACCTCTTTACGACAAAACTAGGATCGGGCCAAAACTTTGCATAGATGTATTATTAGATATGGCGGAAACACGCGTGCGAAGCCGCGGGAAGAACCTAGATTCTACTAACTACTTTCGAGGCCAATGTACTTAACTTCCTATAAACGTTCACAAAATCGCGCTGGCAAAGGTTTGGATGTTTGCTGTTAGGTACTCCTTGAAGGCAAAACTACTGAACGTTAATACCTAAAGTTGAAATATGACCCAAATGTCTATATGAAAGGCTGTTTTTTTAATCAGGATGATTCATACGCTCAAAGAATTAGCAAGCTGAAGTGGCAGTGGGCCGGCCATATCTCGCGAAGAACCGACAACCGCTGGGGGAAACGTGTTCTTGAGTGGAGACCACGACTCGGCAAATGTAGTGAAGTACACTTTCTGGCCGGGTGGGATGACGATCTGCGAAAGACTGCAGGCAGATGCTGGATGCGGCAAGCTGAAGACCAGGGCGCTATGGCGCTCATTAGGGTAGGCCTATGTCCAGCAGTGGACGAATATAGGCTGATGATGACGATGATGACATGCAAATCTGCAAGTAGAAGCTAGCCGCCATACTTACCTATGATTTACCAGGGTACCCATGTATTCGGTGGGTAGTGGGAGCGGCAGATTTTGACTCTTTTAAGGACGCTTCCGCTACAGCTTCCCACCATAAACACTGATTGTGTTGCCAATTAGGCCCTACCATACCAACAGACCAGCTATCCCCTCGCCCCTGTGACCGCAAGTACCCTTAAGAAAGATCCCAAAAGGTCCATTTTTCTTCAAGATTGCTGCGACGCAGAAGCGAGATGTATGCCAACACAGAGTAGGCAGTAGTTCGTGTAGGGCGGTACAGCGTGCAAGTTGCTGGTAGGATCTTATGCAAGTTACTGGACTTAACACTGGCTTGCTGGCTCGGAAATAGGAGAGATAAAGTTTTTTTAAACTTCATAATCTGGGAGGAAATAAATGGAATGAATTAAATATTATATGAAGGCTGTGACTGAGTGTCCTCCCGTCGCCGGCGGAAATAAATCGCCGACGACCTAGAACGGGATGGAATTTTTTTGTACATAATCCTCCTGCATGCGCAGTCGGGTAAAATACAATAATAATAGTAGCTTTCGCAACTAACGAAATTTAAACACACGCACACATTTGGTTTAAATTGCTGATATTGTGTAGATATCGTAAGAGACGACGAAAGGAACCAACCAGAGAAAGGGCAATTTTTTTCAAAGATTTTTTTTCTGTGTAGTATAAACACCTGTACTGCGATCAGCCTACTAAGCGTGGCGATCGCCCAACCCCCCGGGAGGCAAAATCACGTACTATCCCGGGCTAAACTGCCTCCCGGGCGGTTTGGTTTTCGTTTGGTTTGATGGTATGCGAGTGGCGATAAGAGAGAGCCTATCAAATATCAGCACTTATAGCGCATACCACAGGAGGTGGCTAGCTCTCGGGCGAGTCCAGTCCTTACTAGCCTAGTGTAACAAGGCTCTTACATCGCTATCGTGACGAATGGCTACTTTTTATGGGACGGTTATGGGACATGATATTTTAGGGTGGTTATGGCAAATAACGTAAAAATATTAGTCGCAAACAACGTGAGATGTGGGATCGATTAGAACCCGGTTCTGTCGTAATTTTAACATTGTGATGGTTTTATTTTGTTGTTAGTTAAATTATTTTCCATAACCGAACAAAAAAAAATACCTAAAGACTGGCATGAGTGTTGCCAAAAATCGCAGAACAGGGAATATCTCACCTTAAACATTTTTGTTAGAAGCTAACAAGCTAACAATGATCACACGATACTGTGAAATGAAGGTAGAAAATACACTAACAATATTTCGATAATGATATAAACTAGAATGACGTACTGAACTAGAATGATGTAGTATAATCAACGCTAGATAACGCTGAACGTAAGCGATTTCAAAATTTCATTAACAAGTGTACTTACCTCCGCATAAAAATCTTCCGGAAGTTTGACCTTGTTCAGCTTTTTTTAACGTGACTACATAAAGAGTATCTCTAATGAGAAAGGACCCAAAAACCAAAATAAAGCCATACTATCCTCCATTACTCAGCCCACTTATTATGCAAGTGCCACCATAATCCGCTAGATGTCTCTAAAACAAACTTCAGTCCCTATTACCCATAACTTGGGCTAACATAAGCACAACTTAGTTCAAACGGCGAACTTAAAACATACTTGGACTTAACCCCCTTGGATTTGCATAATGTAGGCCCCTTGGCAGATGCTAGGCTATTAAGACCGGTTGATAGATGTGGAACTCTTGGTGTAGCATCTTGGAACACTTTAAATACACATCCTGGTAATGAGATAGAGGTGCGACTGAAACGCCTGAGTCTAAATAAAATAGTGAAATCGTGCATCTTGCTAAGCGTTTTACGGGATTTTTTTAATTGGCTATCTTGGTACCAAAAGGCAAAAGGCAATGTATGCCAAGGTTTGGAATTAACTGCCGCGTCTCTTCATGATAAAAATGTATAAGAACGTTCGGTTTTGCCAGTCACATCGTCACATAACATCAGCAGTTAGTAGATATGATACGATACGATGATAGAAAGTGTCATGGACTCCAGAATAGCTCGAAGTTTTCAGTCAAAACGTGGTCCAAACTTGGGCAAAAGTACCTGTAAAATAATATAGTAACAATATACACAGTGAAATATTTTATTAATGATAAGAACTTTGACAAATAACTTTATAAACGACAAATTATTTGCTAAATTTTTATCAATTCTATGTATGTCTACTTTATTAATTCTATTTATTAACATTAATTTTAGTTTCTTAGTTATAGTTTCTTTTATATTAAATATTGCATGTAAAAAGGGCAAATTACATTGCTACTCATTTACTGTATTTACCATCTTTTTACATGTAATTGCAATAAATATACTTTTACTTTTACTAAGGATTGACTTGTAAATATTATTATACCATCAAGATGACTATCGAACGATGTGACCTGCCAGTTCTACTTATTCTTTACCTCCTAATACAGGTATTTTTATACTTAAAGGGAGGTCTCGAACACTGAACAACGTATAAAGTAATTTAAGAGAACGATAATAAACATTTTGTATTTTTTGTATTTGTATTTTTAGTTCTAAAATATTTTAGTTACTGTTCCCCGTCAATGTATCAGTCTTAAGTCTTGAGTTTCACCTCTACAAACAAGTTAGTACTTTGTATCCTAGGCGCCCGAGAAAATATAATTTGGGATCCTCCGTGGATTTACACGTGTAACACGCTCCGCTAAGAACATTAGGACGCCTTAGTTTAAAATAACAGGCTTTGTTTTTATTGTGAAACTAACTTCGGCCGGACGCGCCGCTCAAACTGACGAAAATCGCTGAACACGTGTGTAGGAAATATACTCGTGTTGTGTGTAGCGACTTTTGTTATATTTCCGCTGGTGTGTAAGAATGGAGCTCTCGAGGTTGTTGTAGATCAGGGGTGCACCGTTACCGCAAAATGTGCATTCAAATATAGTCTTAAACACATTACACTTAGTTACATTTTGCAGTGACAAAATGGCTTCCTACAAGCTTCAAACCAAAGCTCCAAGCCATCTAATGCCGTCAATATAAAATTCATCTTATTGTTACGAGTTAGGGCTCATATTTGAGTCCACATCCTTGTGGTGTGCTGCAGCGGTGCTTCACCGAGCTGCTGCCGAACCCACGCCACGGCTGTCATGCTGTCATACAGACAGTCTTTCTAAAATAGACTTTCCTTTGTCTATCCCATATATCTACGTGACATTATAATCCATCTCAATCACTTTACTTCCTTATCAGCTAGATAAAAAAGTATATTATCCCCCTTTTCCTGTTCGACCCCCTTTCTCCCCGTAGCCATTAGACCCCGCAAAAACGGGTATTATTTATACGGTATCATTTCTATATCGGCCTATATCTGTGATTTATTGTGGACTTTATTATGAACTCGCTAAAGATCATTTATAATCGAAAATTATCGTTTGGCTTGGTTGTACCTTAAAAGGGGGGGAGACATTAGTATATCAAGTACCTAGTTATAATTTATTCACAAAGAAAATAACAATCAAATAATAGAAATAAATTAGAACAACAAGTATTTACAATTGAAATAATTGAGCTAACTGCAGATTGTTGCAAACAATTTACAGGTAGCTCAACTGATCCAAGGTCCGTCAAGTTGATCAAGAGGTTACGGACTTGGGTATTTAAAGTTAACTCGATACCTCGACGCATACCTGAGTTTTGACTGACGTACAGACCAGATGTAAGGGTTCCTTTAAGGGTTCCTTGTTTCATTTTGAAGCACGCCTGCGTGCAGGCTGAATACAATTGCATAAATAGTTATAAGATCTGACATTGTGAAATGATTGTGTATTCTTGCAAATAAATTGATTTGATACGGAACCCTGAATACAAAAGAAAATGAACCGATGAGTGGCGAAAATAGTATGAGTGAAACACTCACGAATACATCAAAATCTACCAGCAGCTGTAGATATACAAGCCACGAGGGCAGAAACTACCTCCTGACCACTCACGCTATACCAAAATGTCTTCAAGCGTACATGCAAGCCGCTGGCCCACTGCGGCGCACGCTGTGCACGGCCACGCGGCACGTTCTATCAGGTCACCATGCTGTAGCGCTGGTATTCTGCTAAGGGCTGCATGTTTGACAACGTGGGTCTACGTTGCCACTGCAGCTGACACTATACATGAAAATTAACCCATGACTTTGCACAACTGTAGCACTGCTCATACAAAAGCTACATACGCATGTACCGCATAAATAGGGTTGACAGCGTTTAACTGCGAGGGCGTCATATTCGCGCAAGCCACGCGTATAGCAAGACGTCATTATCTCGTATTCGTGCGTAGCATGTTCTTGGGTTGCAGTGCACTTCATCACATACATTTTCTTGTATAGCGAAGCTAAATACGTAGTGCCTAGCCTCTCCGTCCGCGACAGTGGGGCTGTTGCTTTATTTTTCTGCTGCAAAAGCTGTCAATCTTTTTTGTACTTCCTCTCACCACTCTTACACGGTTAAGAGGCGACTAATGGTGCTCCCACACTGCTGTTAGAAAATGTTAACTAATGTAAGTAAACATTTGTTTACAAAAATTTGATCACAAATGTTATAAAATGTTTTCATATTAGACAATGTTAGTAAACATTTTATAACAAAATAAAACATTTGTTATCTGTTTTTCTTTTTTTTAAACAAAGAATAAAAGCTATTCCAATGAGCAAATCTTCTTCCATTTTCATGTAGACACCTCAGAACGCAAAACCAAACTGCGAGCCAAAAATGTTATAAAATGTTGGTAAACATTTTCCGTCAGTGTAGGAGCACTTGTAACATCTAACATTTTCTAACAAAATGTAACAATTTATAACATTTGTTAGTAAATGTTATAGTGTTAGAAAATGTTTGTAAACTTTTTCTAACAGCAGTGTGGGAGCACCATAACACTTATATCAATGTATAAATATCTAAGCTGTCAATTCCGTAGCCAGGGGAATGCTAAGCCCAAATGAGAAATTAACTCGATCTGTTTAGAATAGGACCGTATCCGTACGAAGTGCATTTGGGCATGGAAATTAATTCCTCGATTTGCCTACCTATTATTTGGGTCATGAAGAAGCTGTTATAGGCGCGTATTGTGAATGCTTGCTCAGTGAAAACATATTCTTGAGTATCGCTTATGTCATAGAAAAGCGTCAAGCATAGATCGATGACTACACTGTCGTGCTGTCCTCCTGGCCGAATTTCCCGTGGTCGAAATTCAGCCAGGAGGACATCTGGCCAGTCTCATCAGAGACCAGCCAGATGCGCAGGACATATTACATACAGTGCACAAGTGTGTGCGCAAATACAGATGCACTCTCTATTCTCTCACTCTCATAATCCGATGAGACGACAGATCGACACGATTGGGTAGAGGTCAGGCGCGGGACCAACGGTTAAACGTGCTTTCGGAGGCACGGAGGTGTAACTCCGCCATCTTCCTGACTCTGGGCTGCTATTGTGAATTTTTCTTGCTAGAAAAACCCCAACAACTATTGGCCCGACCCGGGATTTGAACCCAGGACCTCATATTCAGCTGTTGAACAAGCTGACCGCTAGACCAACGAGGTAGTCAGAGCAGGCTCTCATAACAAGAAAACTACACAATTTATAAAGAAACTGGTTCGAGGAACCAAGTAATTAGTAATACCTACGAATCAAAACATAAGTCATTTCAATAGACCGCAGGGTTCCCGAGATTTCGACGAAATTATGTGCGAAACAGTGCACTTTCATGATTTTTTTGATTGTATTAATTATTCGCAATCGTGTTTTCTCATTCGAGGAAACTAAGAAAAAAATTTTTTTTTAAGTAATATGAGTTTTTTACCACGGGGATCCTTTGAGTCCTTTGAGAGCTAATTTGACGAGCAAACTGGTAGATTTGCCCCCTATTTGAAAACTCACGTTCAGAGCTGGACGCACGTGTGCTGATCAGTAGTACGTACCTACATGGTAGAAGTAAAGTCCACGACTAAATACCTAAACAGGTCATCCTTTTTCACAAGCATTTTTGGCTTATGAAGCGTTTACGAGTTTTTGAATATTAACAATGCTCAGCAACTTAGAGCTATGACCGTTTCTATTTCTAGTGTACTTACATATAATATGTCAGGAATTGAATTCATTTTGCTGTACAAATAGGTTACCAGGTTTACCGAATTAAACATAATTATGTTACCTGTGTATGTATCAATATGCATTTTTGTGCAAGGCAAGGAGTTGAACTTATTATCTTCAGATATAAATTCGTCCACGCGAATATAATAAATTTTAAAGTAATTATTTCTCTATTGCCTGTCACTTTTTCGACTAAACGGATGTTAGTGAAATTTTGACAGAGAGATAGCTAATAACCCCTAAAAGGACATAGCCTAGTTTTCATCCCGGAAAAGTACGTGCGAAGCCGAGAGCAGAAACTAGTTACAAAGAATAATACTGGAAGGTAACGTAAAAAACTCAAGTGTGAAACCATTTTAATGCTACAAAAAGATATGATTTCAAACAAATGGCTGCAATAAATTCTGCCACTCGATATGCTATGCTTTACTGCGACAATAATAGAGAAACTTTATATAACGCTATTTCTATTCTTTCGTAACTCTATCTTGTTAACCCACACGCGGTGCATAGAACTATGAAAGGATAGAATGGGTAAAAACATATTTTACGTTATAGAGTTTTGTTTAGTCGACGAAAACATTGGATGTGTCAAAGTTTCATGTGTTGTGTTTCTCTAAAACAAATAATATGAAAAGTAAGACCCAGAGGTTAAAATAACACATTTGTGGCCCAAGACGCAGATGCCAGTCTTTTTCCCTTCGAGGCTGGGCAGTGAATGCGTTGACCTCTAGGTCTTATTTATTGTTGTTTGTCCAAAGCTAGACAAAGCTTATGAGAAGTTTCTAAGTTCTATAAAAGACATAACTACAATAATTGGTGGTGTGATCCTTAGAAGCAATTTATTTCAGACAACCATCAATATCTTGAAGGCTGGCTTTTAATTAGGTATTTTAAAAGTATCAGTCGTATAAAATATTAACCACATCCATTTTCTTTTCAACTTGCTCTCACATTTCTGTGAGTGATATGCTCGTGGCGCCCTCTACAGTAATAGACTATTTTCTCGACGATTTGTCAAACGTCCGCCATCTTGAAATCGGTGGCCATTTTGTGAATGTTTTGTGTTGTGTTACATGCATTGTGTGTAGTTAAAATTGTAACGTTTATTAAACAAATTCCCATAACACTAGCTCTGCTTAGCTTGGGATTTAAATGATGATGCGTGGATTATCCAGCATTATTTATTTATTTGAATGACTTAGGCAGAACGTGAACAATCACATCGTAATGGAATGCGTTCGCAATTTATTAAGCTAGTCTAATTTGAATATTAATTTATTGTCCTTTTTATCTTTTCAATGAATCTTAGATAAATACCATTAAAACGGCAACATCAATCAAGCGATGAGCGTTTCAGGAAATTTTAAAATTTTCACTTAAGTACGTCTTCTGCAAACTAAACAACAACTCGTATTAATCAAAAATGTGGCTGTCTCTTTCTATTTATTAGGGAGGTGGGCGTAATTCGGACGTTGTTGGGGGTAAAGTAACATGACCTTTTTAATTGAGTTTTTTTGACGTGACAACGTCTTATAATTCGATAGAGCCGGCTGCACGCACGAAAAAACATGACGTCATGCGGCGTTACCTTGTCATGCGGCATTACCTCGCTCTGAGGCGTTCCATGTAAGGCTTGAAGTGCAAGCGAGAGCGCTCGACATCCGTCTCTCTCCTACTTGAGTGAGCGATGCGTCTGCGTTGTCACGTTCAACTATCGTCAGTAAACCGACTTTACAGACAACCAATTTTTTTAAAGTAAAACTCGCGCGCGTTATAAATAATATTAGGTACTTACTTATCTAAAACTCGCATGATAACTAAATCGAATAACCTTAGTGATGGATTTTTTTTGGTCAAAACTAGCTTACGTTATACTTGGTTCAAAACCCCTTTTTCGATTTCAGCTTGTATGTAAGTACATACATTTTGTATCACACACATTCTGTACTTATACGAAAAAAAAAAAAAAAAGGAAAAACCAATAAGGGGCCGAAATACAAGGCAAGATAGACTCATAAATGCACGGTCATAACCCTACTGGTTCCATACAATTCTGAAGCGCAACCGAAAATAAGTTACTGAAGTTATTTTGTACAATCTTCAATACAATCTCACTTGGTCGGTGGCACGTCACCTAAGATGTAGCCTAAGATGGAGCATGTAATCTATCTAATCTGTGACGGGGCCTTTACATCTAATGCAATGATTTATGATAATCTGGTGCCAAATGCCAATAAACAGAGTCATTATAGTAAGTTATTACTGATCTTCGCTTTATGGGGCGGATTAGATAAGAGGACGATATACCTAGCTTCGTCAACTCAACCACACAATATTTTCTAGATAATCTAAAACTAACCTTAACATTTTGTATTAATTTCCATTTAAAACTAGTTTTTGTAAGGAATTTTGAAACAGAAACCGAACAATGGGTAGCCTTATCAGAGAAAAGCGATTTCTTTCAACTTAACACACCTACATGAAATAAAATTACTGTACTTTAGTTGCATCGTCCCATAGCATCTTCGGCGAATCAAATTCAAATTTGATTTTAGCTTCCAATATTTTTAAAGTCGCAAATTTGAAAGTCATTTTAAGTACATACAAATTATCATGCCATGAGGTAGGTATTATGTATGAGGTAGGTATTATGTATGAGGTAGGTTAAAACGTGTACGTTAAAAGCTAAGAAATAAAGCTTTACTTATAAATGCTTTCGGTATAATGTCTCGTAAATTATGGTCTTAGGTGTTATTATAGTACGTAACCCCACACTAAGGGTAATTTCTAAGAAATCAAATAATATCGCAAAAATTTTCGACTTCGACGGGACTTGAACCCGCATCCTTCCTTCAGTACAGGAATGTGCAAACCAACTACACCACGAGGTCAAGTGACGTGGGAGTCGAAAATCTCTGCGACTTCCTACGGTCTCTAGTGCCGTTAGCTCCACCTACAGGGGAAACATTGAAGTTTATTCAATCCTGTTCAAAGACTAAAGTTACATTTAGTTCGTTTGACGAGAGGTGTCGCGTAGCTTAATTCTAAGGTTTTTTTGTTATTATAGTGCGTAACCCCACACTAAGGGTAATTTCTAAGAAATCAAATAATATCGCAAAAAAGTCCCGTCGAAGTCGAAAATTTTTGCAATATTATTTGATTTCTTAAAAATTATGGTCTTATTTACAGCACCCCTTAACCCGTCCTGAGTCCGTCCCCAGGGCGTGTACGCAAAGATGCTAACTCCAGATTTATGTCCGTAGATTAGCGCGAATTAAAAAGTTTGGGCTCGGGCTGGGGAAGTGAAAAACTTCGTGTTTCACGCAAAAGTGTGTTTTGGACGAATCTGCGGTTCGGATAAAGTGTTTTTGTGTGTTTGCGGCTTTGGAGTGTTTAGATGGTGATGCGTTTTGAGCCCTACTAAATCAAAAAATGCTAAAAAATATTTAATAAGAGATTTACTTACCAACCTCTGTTTAAAAGAGCTTGGTGTATAATTAATTTACTCTTTAGCAATTATTCAGTAAACTTTGTTGGAAACACCTAATTCATTTAATTCGACAAGATGGCTAAACAATGTTCAGACATTATGATTGAACGTTGGTTTCCTAGGCATTTAATTGAATGGCGCTCTTTTGCAACTGCTTAGCCGTTTTACAAACTGCTTAGCCGTTTTACAAACTGCCTAGCCGTTTTAAAAACAAGCGTACACGTATTTTTTAGAATGTTTTTATTTTTAAATATTTTAATTTTAGCCTCGGGTTAAATGCACTTCTGTCTAAGCACAGCATCAGCTTAGTCAATATATTTGAATACATAATGCTATGTGTTTAGAAACTTTAGTGTTTTCCAATTTTGCTGCTTTGTTTGTTTGATCGATCTCAGTCCATCAGTCCAGTGGATTTGGGTTCTATATTTTTTAAACACCTTGTTTATCTACCTACCATACTACGTAACTACTTATTATAATATCGATATAGATTATGTCTCAAAAAATTACGTATTACTAAGTCTAAGTAAAAATGTGCTGAACATTATCTATCTTAAAAAATCGGTGGACACTTTTTCGTAAAACATTTGTAAACGTTGACGTTGTTCAGGGACTTTTGTCGATTTTTACCAGAGCGGAAAAGATGACTAATAGGTTGCAAGTTGGATTCATACCGTAGAACACATATTTATTTGAATGATCTAGATTTGCAGGCTAGGGTCTGTTTTTTCTGTATGTAAAATGACTTTCACAATAAAAAAACAATTTCCTAGGATAAGCTGTACTTTACTATGGCATAGTGACAAATATACACTATATTTTTTCTTTTTCTCGGACAAAAACGCCAGCATCTTGCTACGAGAATCCACCGGAAAGTCAGGACAGGGCGGATTCCGGATATTTCCTTATACGTGATGATGCATGGCTGTGTCGCACGTTATATTAATATCAGAAAAAGTCAAATGAGGGTAGCCGTGCCGTCATCTGTGGCGCAGTGTAAATAAATAAACAGAAGACTTACATAAAAGCTAATGGCAATTATGTTTTTCTTTAATTTTAAGCCTTCTTTTGGCCAATAAACACTTCCTGCTGGTAAGTGACAATGTTCCCAGCGATGTTTCACGAAGGTCTAGGAGACATCTGCACTACATCATTCTTGTCTTGAAGAGGCCAATAGCTTAACCTTTATTATTAAGAGACAATGTGCAAAACGATAATGTCCTTCCAACACATTTCTTTTTTTTTTTTATATCAGACTATATGAGCTAACCCGACGCACTTACTTGTAAACCTTCTTTGGACTTTTACAAATATTTGAACACTAAAATCAGCCAAATCTGTGTGTTTTTGTGAGACTTACAAATGTCAATTAATTTTTTTAAATAATAATGGTATACTAAAACTCTCTGTGCCTCAAAGTTTAAAAAGATTTTACAGAAGTACTAAGAAGACTAGCAAAATTATTTTATAGCCCAAGTTCACAAAGTTATTTTACTGCTTCGCTCACACTGTGTCACGCCGACATTATCGCCGTAACGAGGATGACGTCAAAATGCGCGAAATTACATACAATATTAATATAAGAAGATTTGTATGACATCATGTCGGGGGTTTTATTCAGGGGAATTGCTTCTTTAGTGGAAATTGTGTTTAGAATGTTTTGCAAGTGATACCTATTGCTGGAGTTTTATTTTCTTCTTAAAGACTTCAAAAAGAAGGAATTTCTAATCAGTGTTTTTTTTTTATTTAGTTATAGTTTTCGCAGAACTTTGTATTTTTTTACCGATTTAGATACGCACTAAGCTTAGTTATTTTTAATAAAATTAGAAATATGCACTATCCGAATTCTGAACTGGGTTTTGTTGTATAACCCTTAAAACAATGTTAAAAAGTTTTTGATGAATGTTTCAAAATCAAAAACTCTTTATTTCCATAAATACAATAAATGTACACTTAGAAAAGGTCAAAATATAAAAGTAAACACTGACACGGAAATAAAGTGATATTTTTGATTTCTGTCGCTTCGATATTCGGTACATACAGTAGATTTTAATATAAATTCATAAATATAGTAGAGTTTGAGCTACGTTTTGATTTTGTGCTCATACTACGTCATTAAAAAGTTTGAAAGTCTACAAAATGGCAGCTGTTTCCATTACTCAGCTTTATACGAATACCCATCGATGCAAATAGCGTCTAATTTCAGCCAACAGATGGCGCTCAATCACTAGCGGATAAAGCGTTTACTCGATACTTTGCGATAATTTATTTCCCCGCACTATCCATAAAACATGGTCTGAATATCAGAAGTAGCTAAACAATGCATGCGTCATAATAGGTAAACACTTTGAGTCATTGTAATAATGACTGTTTAACTGTAGTACAAAAAGCAATATCGAAAAAAAATTTAGAACCGAAAATCATGCCTTAAATTTTATTTCCAGAACAACTCTGTTCTTATCACCTAATAATCTTTGGGCATAATTCTATGACTAAAGATTATTATTTTGTACAAAATAACTCAAACACATTTGTAAGTAAAGTTGTAAAATGAGTCCCATATCTTTAGGAGACGTGATATAAATAAATTACATTAATTTGGTTTAAGCTTAATGTATCGCATAAATCCCAAAGTTTTATCAATAAATCTGAAAACTTAACGAATAAAACGTTCCAAGGTCAATATCGCGAATAAATTAAAAAGTTTGACATGTGAATTACAATTTTCGAGTACTTACCAACAGAGTTAAATAAACTCTTCTAAATCCAAATACAGCTACTTCAAAATCAAACGTTCTAAAATGTCCTATCTCTAATTTCAAAGTCAATTCAAACAGTTGCGCAGCCACTTCTGATAAACAGTCGGACACTAGAGATTTTGTAAATAGAACGTCCGCCATGATTAATTCGATATTTGAACTGAAATATGGACGTGTGACATAGTGTAAACAACCAGTACAGCAGTTTCCAGCGGTCGGTCCAAGTCCCTCGGGAGTTGTCCGGTCTGACCTGAATATCGCTTAAAGGTTGCTGTGATTTTGTGAAAATCCTCATGATATTTCAAAATGTAAATAAAGTTGGAGTTTAAATTGGGGATGAGCTTTCTAGTCTTCATGTGAAAGGCTAGGAAATGCATTTTGTAAAAAGCTTGCAAAAACCGAATACCTACTGTTTGTAACTTTAAATCGGTCATCTCAATCAGATCAAGTTGGTTTCGTTTCTATTCGAGGTATCTATTTTCAAGATTAGGGCAGTAGTCAAGAAAATGGAAAATTGCGCTACTGAATTTGTTGAATTGTTTACTGGCACGTAGATCACCTGCCTATTTAAGATTAGTGTTGACTGTTAAATCATATTTTGTATCGATAAAATCTAAAATGCTTATTTTGAAATATTTTAACAGATTTGAAAAGCTAGCGTACGGGTGTATAAGTGTGAGCCAAATTTAATCGACAAAAAATACAAGTAATAACAGATACTTACAATAACCTTAGCCGAAGCTTGCTTCGGTCCATGACTTAACAAATAGAGTGCCTATGACGCACATGTGCTTCTAGTACATCCCTCTGTGACTGGACAGTGAATGCATTAACACGCATTTTCCAAGATTGAAGTAGCCTCTCTAGGTTTCATAGCAACAAATTGTATATTTATTAAGATAGACAATATAAAAGTGTATAATTTCAGTCCAAAAACACTTTTCATCGACCAAATAACCATTACCCGCGCACAGCCCATCCCTACTCAGATTAGAAGTACCCTGCGTTGTTTGCGCTCCAATTAGACCCACGGCAAACAAACAGACAAAAATGTATGACATGTGTTTTATATTTATACCTAAGGACGCAACACGAGAGGCTCTGGAGAGAAATGTTTTGTTTTATTGACGCCATTTTTCGTATTTAGCTGCGAAATTCGAGTGAATTATGGTTTTACCTTTCAGCAAATAAAATTATGAAGGGTTTTAAGAAGGATCTGTGCAGCAAATAAAAGAATTTTGAAATTCGTAATGTAATCGTTGGAAATTCGAAAATTTGTTCTTGTCAAGTCTGATGAATTGTGAAAATTACAGCTGGGATTAAACTGACACTAAAAACTGATGTCGTTTGTGTCAATTTGAACCCTATGACAGAACCACTTCTTGACTCGTAACAAATGTTTGAATTTTCGTCAAACATTTTGACCAGCTGAACATGGAAATGGAACCTTAAACTTCTAAGTAAATCTTTGCCCACTACGCCACAAATGTCGTCAATTCAGGCACACCTTCAGCTCAGAACGTGATTAATACAATACCTTTAACATTTCTTTTTTCTTATTTTTCGCCCTAAATATTATTATGGCTTCTACACGCACCGACCATCAAATGATTTCTCCACAAGAAGCCATTTCGAAACTTACCCAGAAAGTATTATTACTCGCAACATTACACTTTCACCGCTACATAAATTCGCGGGCAATTCCCGAAGTTTGCCGAAGGTTGCCGAATGATTTGTAGGTTATGAAGTTACTTATTGATGAGTTAATATGGCAAAAACATGTGTAGCTTATATGAATAAGTATTTTTTGGTCGGCTGGCATCATCACTATTATGAACACAGCCCTCAAGCCACCCACTGCTGGTCAACCCAAGGCGTTCTTTCATTCAATTAAATTTTATTTACTTGATGTATTTGACGTGACAACGAACGACGAAAAAACATGACGTCATGCGGCGTTACCTCGCTATGACGTCATGCGGCGTTACCTCGCTCTGAGGCATTCCATGTAAGGCTTGAATGCAAGCGAGAGCGCTCGACATCCGTCTCTCTCCTACTTGAGTGAGCGATGCGTCTGCGTGGACAGCTGCTATACTATAGTACATTTACATGTTTTGATCGAGTATCAAATGCTACCATTCCATCAGTATTTTCTTAAGACGTTGTCACGTTCAACTATCGTCAGTAAACCGACTTTACAGACAACCAATGTTTTTTTTTCATTTATTTACGGGCCTTTAATTTTCCACGCTACCATGTGGTTACGGAATGATAGTGTCCTCATTGCCGAATTTTGATCTTGTCGGCCAGTCTCAACGGAAACTGGCCATGTGCACAGAATATAATTATTATAGTGCACAAGTGTGCGCGCATAGATGCACGCTCTATTCCTTAACTCTTATAATCTGTTGGGGCGGCAGACCGACACACCCGGGAAGAGGTCAGGACCAACGCGCAACGGCTTAACGTGCGCACCGGGGCTCGCGGGTGTAACACCGCCAACTTCCTAGAAAGAAGACTCGATTAAAAAACACAGAAATAATGTAGAAAAACTACTAAGTACCAAAAAACAGCAGTTCAGCAGGTTTTGTCGTTGGAACTGTTTACCGGTTTCTGTCGTAAACATTGCTCATCTTTTTGAAACTTTCAATCATCACAGCGTTATTTAGTTCCCAAGTTTCATAGTAACAAGATACTTGTTCAAAGCTTATTAACGTTTATAAAACATCTCGTTTACAAACGAACTCGTCCCAACTCGTCCTAAACTCGTCCACAACTTGTAATGAACATACGAGATGCGACAAACTTTTCTAATATCAAACTTTTGTGAGCCTTGCATGTAATTTTAGATTTTTTCAGGTGAATTTATTTCTGCTGGGATAAATAAGTTTACATGCCACCTAAGGCAAATTGCTTTCGGAGTAGATAGGTACGTACATAGTTACCTACCTACATATTTATCACTAGCTTCTGCCCGCGGCTTCGCTCGCGCTTTTCAAGTCAATTTCCGTAACCGGGATACCGTTTACCTCCCTGTCAAATTTCATTAAAATTCGTTCAGCTGTTTAGGCGTGTAAGTGTAGGCAGACAGACAGACAGAGTTAATTTCGAATTTATAATCTTATATATAAAATTCTCGTGTCACAATGTTCGTTCCCGTACTCCTCCGAAACGGCTTGACCGATTCTCATGAAATTTTGTGAGCATAATTATTGAGTAGGTCTGAGAATCGGCCAACATCTATTTTTCATACCCCTAAGTGATAATTTTAAATTTCCACGCGGGCGTAGCCGCGGGGCGCAGCTGGTATTAGTATAGATATCGTGGCAATGCAGCCCGCGTCTTGGGGACGCTTCCTACTGGTATTGATTGGATCAGTTGAGTTAAATGTAGATTGTTTGCAACAGTCTGCAGTTAGCTAAATTGTTTCAATTGTAAATACTAGTTTAATTTTCTCTGTGAATAAAGACTATTGCCCTATTAAATTTTTTTTTATGGATATGGATAATATGGAAGTATGGATGACATGACCCTGACATTCTAAAGCCGGAATACCTAATAAAAAAAAATTAAAACACTGCGTGGACCGCCAGGTTCTGCCCATCATCATGAACACGATTGTGAGGATCCCCCCTCCATTCAAAAATCGGCTGGAACGCAATATCTACAATTTTCTTATAAGCTTTAGACAAAGCACGATTTGTCAAATACCTACCATGTAAGTAAAACCGTGTTAAAAGCTAATTCTAATCTTCAAGTGAAGTAGGTTAGCAATAAAAGTAATCTCTCAAAGTTTATAAGACCAACTTTTAAGAATTTACCCTCAAAATATAAAAACATTTTAAATTTCACAGCTAAATTTTAAAACACAAACAGCCAAAGATTCAAAAGCACGTTCCCAATTCATCTGAGCTGAGAGCTGCAGGTACAGTCAGCGAAAAGTGCATCAGTTATTATAAAAAAAGAAACAAGAGATGGCTAAAAATAGTATTTGATTTTCTCATCGCAAAAAAGTTCTCTTCATAGCAAAAAAGTTTATTTCACCTTGAACTTCTTCGTCAGCGTGCTAAATGGATAACTGCTGTCTTTCTGCGTTGAAATGGAGGCCTTCTCTTTCTACAGTATGCAAACGGAGCGAAACCTCAAACCCAGTTAGTGCATGAACGCGCTAATAGTATTCTGACCTCTATTGATAGTTAAACAGGTTTTTGTTAATGAATATTTAACCATCTTCGAAGAAAAAAATCAAACCAGTATTTTGGAAATATACTGGTAGACCGAGACATTTGCAGTTGTACTGCCCCTAAAATGTAAGTCTTTAAGAACGTTCAGTCTAAGGCCCCTATTATGAAAGCTTGCTCAGTCATAGATATAAATCTACTTGAGTGAGCTTGAGTGACGTTACTCAGCAGAAAAGCGTTACTCAAGCATACACCGATGACTGCGCAAGCTTTCATAATACAGGCCTAAGATCTTAAGGATCTTTTGCCGCTGACTGTCTAAGTGAAACAGCTGAGTGAGTGAATGAAATAAATGAATCATTTCATCTCGGCATTGAACTGAGCGAGACGAAATTCCAAATAACCTGCTTCGCGGATTCAATTCCATCAGAAAATATTTTCTTATTTAAAAACCGGGCAAGTGTGAGTATTTTATGTCTGAGTTGAAGATTTTGTTGGTTCGCTAAAGTTAAAGTGAGTTGTTTATATTTAACTGTCCACTGCTAGACCGTTCAGCCCCGTATTGGCTCTTAGTAGTAACGCCATAATCCCCATGCTGGGCATTTAGGTTGGTCATTGCAGGGCAAAGCATGCAAGGCTTTTCTGTTTTTTTTCCTATGGCGGGAATCCAACTCCGCTCGCTGCGCCAGAGATGTCAAAATTACAGGCACACGAGTGTAACTTCAAATAATTTAGTTCCATGCAAACTTTGAACATGACTTTTTCAATACATCTCTGCACAAAAGCTTGATCAGAACATTTCAGGAATTTTCATAACACCATTTCCGCCCTATGTCAATGATGATAGAGTCCAAAATGAGTCCAAACAAACAGAGTCTGTCGCCACTCGTAGACTCTACATTAAACTCTCAAACACGAAACTAAATTACTTTATCCATTTCTCAAAACAATTTAAAATAGCATTTCTACTCTGGTCTACACGTTCCCGGTTTTTCGTCGTGCGGAACTTTAGGACCGAGAGTATTGCGTCGTTCGAAAGATGCATTCGCAGTGGCAGTGGGAACAGTGGGATCTCAAAAAATTTGAAATCACTTTAAAACGCCTCGCTACGTGATGGGAACCATTCATCAGTACACTACGTCCACTGCTGAACATTTCACCTTCAAACTAGGAGGTTACGCTATACCTAATCACCACGCTTGGCAGGCGGATTGGAAATCGCAGTACAGGTGTTAAAAATACACAGAATGAAATTGCTGTCCTTCTTGTGGTAGGTTCAATATGTCAGCCGATGTGACCTTTATCTATAACTTAATGTGGTAGGTACCTATGAACTACACTCGTATTTACAAAAGACTCGTATTTACAACCAGAACTCTAAATAAATCCGGGTGCGTGTAGTCCAAAAAACCATTTCCACCGGCAAAAACAAAACAAAGATATTCCGTACAACTTTACACCATCAGTTCAAATTATCTTAATTATTTCAAATTGACAAAGTTTTATCATTTTGTGCGCAGCAATTTTGTCGTTTTCGGTGAATTTGTTCAACCCGTTCCGTTGTAATTTGGTTTAGTTTTTGGGAACTGCCAAATTATCAAAACGAATTTAAGTCCCACAAAAATATTTTCATTTTACAAGACACATATCTACAGCCGAATTGAGAAACTCCTCCTATTTTTGAAGTTGTCGGTTCAATATCATATCAGTCCACGCACGTCCACTGCTGGACATAGGCCTCCCCCATACTACGTTACTATTAGTGGTCCTTAGCCGCCTCCATCCATCTAAAATGTCGTCGGTCTGTCGAGTGGTTGATAGAAAATGATGGATGGATGTAGGTACATTCCCCCTTGAAAAAAAATTCCCAAGGGGGAAAAGTGGAGTCCAAAAAAATTAATTCCAGTTTTCCGGGGATTTGTCAAGGGGGAAAACTGGAATAACCCCAAATTATGTCGTTACTAATTTCCATTTTTCTACCCTGAGAGCTGGTGAGTATCTGGTGCAGCGCATCAGCATTGCCATACAGCGGAGGAATGCAGACAGCGTAGCGGGGACGCGACGACTGGTATTGATATAGATTCCTTGCAACAGTCTGCAGTTAGCTCAATTGTATCTAGTTCTAATTTGTTTCAATCTTTGATTTTTATTTTCTTATCAATTTATATCCCGAGTAGTATAAAAATAACAAATTTAAGTAATATTTATAGTTGTGTCTACCAAAGTATCAGTTTACTAATAATTCTCAAAAATTACAAAATTCTCGTGTTCACTTTCACAAATCACTGGAACATTCGTGATTCCAAAAGACAAAACTCAAAGACCTTTTAACTTACAGAAACTTGGTCCGCGACATAAATTGTGGGCCAATTACATTGGTTTATTCGAGAACTTTCTGAAAATATTTCTTTTTTATTGCTTTAGTTTAAAGGTGGATGTGTTATTTACTGGATTCTGGCCCTTGTAACTTAGGACGGGTTTATTGCGGGAAAAATTGTAAGGGCGTGCCTAGACATGCGGTGGAATATCGTGCGACTATAAAAAGGTGAACTTGAAAAAATAATAAGTAGATACCAGCGGAGCTTAATAACTCGCTTTAGTAGGGCACAGGTTGGCGAAATCCGATAGGCTTATCCATGTGCTGGGACCTGCTGTCTACTACCGAGACGGTCGGAGCATGTTTTTAATACACCCAGTCTAGATTCCTTTAAAATTAAATTTAAACAGAATAAACAATTTTTATTGTAAATTTAGTTTACAGTTTAAGCTGTGGCTCATCTAGAAGGCGTATTAAAAGGTGGATGATATTCTGGACAAAAGTTTAATTTAAATTATTCATTTCATCTGGTATAATTATTAATATTTATAAATTAACTTTTACATGATGTATTGGGATTACTATAAAATATATTTTTATTCATAGCTAAGTAAATTATTATTTTTAGTTTAAATAGAATTTAATTTTACTTATTTAATTAATGACTTGTAATATTTGTTTTTACCAATAAAATGTATATCTGTCTAGAGTACTTTCAAAAATAAATATAGGTAAATATTGCCGTATACGTATCGATCGAGTACAAGATCCTACCTAACTGACGTACCTACAGTCAGTGTGAGTGAGCGATCGAGTGGGATTGAGAATAAGCCAACAACGATACCTACAAAACAATGAATAATAAATTAGGTAGATAGTCTCTGTGACGATGCCGGGTGCATCACCACACACTCGCACGTCGCTTCGACCAGAGGCTCTGATAAAAGTACCTCAGTGACGTTATCGCTTACTAATTAAAACACCATATAGCTACATGCGTTGAGTAAGGTTTCTTTGAATTTATTTCGTTAATAGTATCTATATTATTATTATTCTAAACGCGTAGTCAGTTCGCCGAGCCGTCGCACCGCAGCCCTTATCTTCCGCATCATGTATCAAAGCCCTTAGCTTATAACTTTTATCACCATTTAGAAAGTAATGCGAGCTCCTTCGATCGTAAACAGTTGATGTCTCTGTTTTTGTAAACTTATTACAAGTTTGGATGTTTTCATGTTTTTAATAATAATAGAAGCTGTAATGCTTGATGAGTGTGACGAAAAAGCTTAGTAAGATATTCCGCTACCTGGGGCCGAATTCTACTAACTTTACAATGCCAATAGTACCTATGAGGCTTCCGTCGACTGGGACCACTAGGTATTGGGACCGCACCCCAGTCGACGGATTACATTTTTGAATCCGTCTACTGGGACTGAAAACCACGTGACGTAAATTGTACAGTCGTCGTCAGATACAGATCTGAAATAAATACGTCAGTGTTAAAGTAGTTCATTTAATAACAGTTCCTGTCTATAAAAAAAAAAATTCAAAATTTTATGTTGTATATTTCATCACAGAAGTGTCCAGATAAAAGAAACTGTAGATAATGCGTGCAGTGATATTAGTACTCGTAGATTGGTTTCAACCAAGACACTTTTGAGACACATCCCCCCACCTGTAGTTTCTTTCGTCAAGGGTAAATACCAAATTGTGTCATTTTTAGACCATTGTTATGGATAACCGATTATTTTAATAAAATTCGATCCCAGGCGTTTCTTTTGCATATTATTATCCTCGGCCACCATTCTGTGGTGACTGCTCTACCTACCATCACCTTGTGTCGTAAGCCTCATTTTGTGCCTATATTTTTTTAAGCCAAGTTCATACTGACACATAGTAGTTGTAAGTATGAACAGGAGGCTAACACAATATTTTACTAGTAATTCATACGATGAATAAGGTATTTTAATACTTAATTGACCTGCTGATCGGAGCGGGCTCAAATATTGCATGACGTATGAAGTTCTGGGCCCAGAACAACAGTAAATTTTTATTCCAGAAAAAAACGCGTGGGAATTCACGTGCCGGAGGTGTGTTATAATAAAAATAATACCAACTTAATGCCAATAATAGGCAGCTTAACAAAAAACCCAATCACGTTAAAATAAATCGAACAATTTCATCGAAAGGCCCCTTTGTTATCTCGCAATATTTTCTGTTACATTAACAAGAGTAAAATTTTATGGTCTGATTACGACATCGGCTTACGGATTATATTTAATACCTAATTAAGATAATAGGATCAACCGTTATTCAGCCAATAAAGTAGGCAGCCATTTTGTGCGAGCTATTGTAAAATGGCTGATCGATTTTTTTCTGGACGATTTTGGTAAATCAAATGGGTGTGGATTGTTGGCTTTTTAAATCTTTTGGAAGGTTTAATATTTTGTTTTAGTGGAAACTTTGCATAAAAGAATTGTAAAATTAAAAAAATACACCTATAACCTACCTACCTCAGACTTGCCAACTTTGGACACAAAATACCTATCCTAAAGTAAGTAGTCCTTAATCATGATCATAATAATTAAGATATTGTTGTTAGGTAAATAAAGTTTTTATTTTCCTTTGCATACCTAAGCACAGAATTTGTAACAATTTGTGAAACTTCTAAAGAAAGTAAGTAGGTACCTACATTAAATCAGTTCTCAAATAACTGAAAGCTTTTAAAAAGTCTACGAAATGACAATAAAACTTTTCAAAAGATAAAATTGCCATAATTCTTCTACTTTGTAACAAGCTGGCAAACTTGTAAATCCTTTCTGACGTACAAAATAATCAAAACTTTTACCCAAATCCGTGCGCACAAGTTTGAGAATCGTTTACTCTCTTCGTACAAGTATGAGGAACGCTGGCTTATACGCTACGACTACATGGTTCCATAACGTGATCCTCATCTGCACATAGGTACTACGTTTACTCAAACAATGGCGGTTGTCAATAATTGTCATCACGCTTGGTAGGCCGATTGGTAGAGATGTTAAAATTAAATACAAGGAAGCTGCTGCCCTTCCCCTGTAAAACCTTACAGGGGGAACCCCCTACGACGTCCACGTGCGTGAAAAGATAAACTACTGGCCGCATAAAAAAATCAATACAAATATTCAACCGTAAATATTTTTTTTGTGAAGATGCAAACCGACTGGTATTGATTGGTTTGCAACAGTCTGCAGTTAGCTCAATTGTTTCAATTGTAAATACTAGTATAATTTTCTTAGTATTGCTTATTACAATTAATATGCTAAAATAACAGTACTTATATATTTAAAATTGGATTATGTAAAAAATAAGATTAACCATTAATAATCATAAATATTAGACAATACAATTTTAGATTTTATAAAATCGGAATGTCAGAATATCAACTCATAATCATAGTAATTAATTCAATAACATCATAAAAAGACATGTCAGCCAATTTTTAAGCTTACGCTTATAGGATTGCGCTGGTGATTTCAGATGGCAGTCGGTTGTCGGCAAGAGGTTCGCGGGTTCGATTTCTGCCTCGAGACAATTGTACAATTTGCATAATATAATAGTTTTTTTCCGGTTGTTTTATGTGTATCCTAAGTAAATTTTTAATTATCTATCTATGTAATATATTGAGTAATTATCTTTCACATCATCCCCTTTCACCGCATTACCTTTTTCGTATGTAGCTCTGTTGCAAGGACTAGATAATAAACTTAAAATAAGTTCCAAGCCACGGAGCACTCCCGACTACTCTCCAAGTCCTTATCTAAAACAGTGGTAATTTTGTTGTAAGAAAAATGCGCCATAAGCCAGCTCTGAAAACACAGCTGCAAGAAGCTCTTGTGAAGGAAATTTGCTGGAAGCTTCGAGTTTCAAGGCACTGGGAATTTAAATTAGAAGTTGCATCTTTTTGCTTTTTGAGATGCAGTTTTGTGTAAGTGAGCTATTACGATGTTATTATAAATTAAAATACTCTTGTCGGTGTTATGATGACTTTCCTCCACTGTTCTCTCCAATGCAATGTCTTTTATTCTATTATGATGCAAGAGTGGGGAAATATATATGAGCTCTTATGGAATCTTTTTTGCAAAAAATGATTTTGAAAGATTTATATTGACAGAATGCGAAAAAATCCCTTCCGGATCAATCCTACTAATATTATAAAGGCGAAAGTTTGTGCCGTTGTGAAGATTTTTGGCCGAAGACAACGCCGAAACTACTGAATGGATCGCGCTGATTTAGCACACGTAAAGGTCTGGACCTGGAGTAATTTAGTAGGTTAATTTTTATCCAAAAAATTGGTTGTCTGTAAAGTCGGTTTACTGACGATAGTTGAACGTGACAACGTCTTAAGAAAATACTGATGGAATGGTAGCATTTGATACTCGATCAAAACATGTAAATGTACTATAGTATAGCAGCTGTCCAAGCAGACGCATCGCTCACTCAAGTAGGAGAGAGACGGATGTCGAGCGCTCTCGCTTGCACTTCAAGCCTTACATGGAACGCCTCAGAGCGAGGTAACGACGCATGACGTCATAGCGAGGTAACGCCGCATGACGTCATGTTTTTTGGTGCGTGCAGCCGGCTCTATCGAATTATAAGACGTTGTCACGTCAAAAACATGTGCGCCGCGGGCAGAAGCCAGTTATTTGTAAGGGTAGCATAATTTTGCGTCTTCCGTGCATATTGGAGCTGCAGCGTGCGGGTTTTTGACAGTTTTCTAAAGTTTAGCGTGCCGAAGACGTGCACAACACTGTGATTTTCTCTCTTTCCGCATTGTATGGAAACCTTTTAGAACCCGCTCCCAGCTCAGCTCCCGGAACCAACATTTAAGAGAAAGTAGGTATTTTCATTAGTTGCATGCACTGCCACTATGCACATGTACTGCAATTGTTTCCGAGTATACTTACCTTGGGCAAATTCTGCAGTTAGGTAAAAATAATTTTGAGAAGGAGGCCAAGAGGAGGATCCAGCTAGGCTGGGCAGCGTTTGGGAAACTACGTTGAGTCTTCTCGTCATCCATACCGCAATGCTTGAAAACGAAAGTTTTCAATCAGTGCGTCCTACCCGTCATGACCTACGGAGCTGAGACGTGGACTCTCACGGTAGGGCTGGTCCACCAGTTCAAAGTCGCTCAGCGAGCTATGGAAAGAGCTATGCTCGGAGTCTCTCTGAAGGATAGAATTCGTAACGAATACATCCGACACAGAACCAAAGTTATCGACATAGCTCAAAGAATTAGCAAGCTGAAGTGGTAGTGGGTCGGCCATATCTCGCGAAGAACCGGCAACCGCTGGGGTAAACGTGTTCTTGAGCGGAGACCACGACTCGGCAAACGTAGTGTAGGACGCCCTCCGGCCAGGTGGGATGACGATCTGCGTAAGACTGCAGGCAGATGCTGGATGCGGCAAGCTGAAGACAGGGCGCTATGGCGGTCATTAGGGGAGGCCTATGTCCAGTAGTGGACTAATATAGGCTGATGATGATGATGATGACTGCCACTAGCTGAAGTGGCAGACGGCCGGCCATATGTCAGTCTCTCATCATTAATTATATCTCGCGAAGAACCGGCAACCGCTGAGGTAAACGTATTCTTGAGTGGAGACCACGACTCGGAAATGTAGTGTTGGACGTCCTCCAGCCAGGAGGGATGACGATCTGCGAAAGACTGCAGGCAGATGCTGGATGCGGCAAGCAGAGCGCTATGGTGCTCATTAGGGGAGGCCTGTGTCCAATAGTGGCTGATGATGATGATGATGATGATTCACTGCCACGCCTCTGCGGCGCGCCACAGCTGAAGGTAGTTAAACACGTCCATGAGCATCGTCGGCAGTAAAAATGTTAGTAAATTTAAGTCTCAACTCTGCTGGTAAAACTGGTAAATACTTAGGGTACCTACATAGTGAGTTTAGACGAAGAGCATTATTCCTGTTAAGATTCTGCCGCTCATAGCGGATTCGATCTGAGCAGAGCCCTGACTTCGGTTGACGGTAGTATCGGGACGTGATCGTAACGTCCGATTTTTGTATGGGGCTATTGGTACAGCACCCACGTGCTGTACCAAATCTCTTAGAAAAAGGAGACATCACGATGATTTCAGATTTTATTGATTCATCATCTTATAGTAGTGCTATAATAAGTAAGTCTAAGAAATGTCCATTACAGTTTTAAATAAATATATAAGTACATCAAAACTCTATAGTATAAAGTCTATACTTAATAATATAATACTAAATTACTTTAGTTCTAGATTTATTAAAAATAGTAAACCCCAAAACAATTCCATTAATATAGCACATCTATAACTATTACCTATTAGTCCAGTTTTTCTCGTTCATCGTTATCCAAAAATGAGGATTCCTTTACGGTCCTATTAAGAAATTCCTTGAAGCTATAAAATGCGTTTCAGAATAACATTTAATTTTTTGTTTAAATATATTGAAATTGTCTATGTTGGTAATTTTTCTAGGAAGCTTCGATGACTTCTCGATACCATCGTCAACCGAACTCAGGGCTCTGGACAGCATTGAGAGATGACGTCATTATTAATCCCATCCTAAAAGAACGCAGGTGTATAGGACAGATAGATTAACTCTTCCTCTCTTCTTTCCAGACCACGCGTCCGCCCTGGTCGGCAGCACCGCCCGGCTCCGCTGCCGCATCGACGGCGCCTCCTGCGGGGAGATGCACTCCATCAAGTGGTACAAGGGAGACGCCAGGGTGTATGTCTACTCCGCGCCACGAGCGGGGAGTCAGGCTATCACTCGGCCAGAGGGGGATATGATGGACAGGTCAGTACATAGAATGATTATATTCTTGTGGGAAGTCGTAAAAAAATGTCGTAAAAAATGCCATACAATGTTTAAAACGCTAATTAAAACGAATACGCTAAGAATAGAATTACGTAATTTATATTCCAGAAAGAAAATAACTTCTTTATCTTTTGTTACTAAAGTTTGTATCTAAAACGTTAGACGGCGACACTAAAGAGTCAAAAGCCAAAAAGCGCACTCAGCCTTGACTAAACTCGAGGTCGAGGACGTATCCTGAGAGATCCACTCCATCAAGTGGTGCAAGAGAGACGCCAGGAAGTATGTGTACTCCGCACCACGAGCGGGGAGCCAGGCCGCCGCTAGGCCGGAGAGATATATGATAGGCAGGTCACTATTTTGATGTTTTAACTCTAAGATTGAATCTTTAAAAAAACTCGAGCAGGTGTCACATAAACTATGGCACTGTTTATGTAGGTGAGGCGTTGGAGACGTGGTAAATGTCGTACAATAATAGAAAAGTATTAATGATTTTCGTGATTTGTACGTCAAAAGAAAGGAAATTTTAAATCCTCTATCTTTTATTAACAAAGTCTACATATGACAAAGGACAAAGACAAAGGATGACACACGTGCATCTTCTACTCGCGAGCAGCTATAGGTAGTAAGGTAGCCGTGCCAAGGCGCTTTAGACTTCTTATTTCACTTCAACTCGGTCCCTCTATGATATCGACCATGGTTCTGTCAGCCTTCCATAGCTGTTCTAACCTGGTTCATTCTCACTATGTCTACTTACTCGTAATTGGTCTGGGCATAACGCAATTTAGACGCACTGCGTAATACAGTAGAACTGAGGTGGTATTGGATAGGTTTACCTACAGAGACAATTCCCTCGAATAAGGTTGCGTTGCGTCGAGGTCGGAGTCAGTCGACGAGGATAAACATCTTTGCGTGCGTTCTGAGTAAAGCAAAGCGTTTTTTTCGCTGCGAGCAAAACTTCAGCCATGAAAAGGTAACAGATAGACATATATACAGATAAACAGACATACAGAGTTACTTTCGACGTTATAATATTAGTATAAATGGATATGGATGGAAGTATATTCAATGTCGATGACTCGGTGGCGGAGAGCCTGAGTAGCCCAGCAGCTCGCACAGATGAGGCTCAGCAGAGAGGCGTGTGTAACTCACAACACAACATTGTGTACCGATTTCTATTATTTCTGCAGCAGCGGTCGCCATAATTTTGACCCTAGAGACTCATAACCCTTTCATCTACCTATACAGGGTACCACTAAACACGTATACTTAGCCAAAAGGAGAAGATTTTGGACCGCGAGGAGATCAAGGTTGTTGAACGATTTTAAGAATTTTGAAAAAAAATAATAGATTTTTTAGACGATTTTTCTTCTTATTCGTGTGCTTTTACGTGTATTGTTACATGATTGTTATTGTTTTGAAATTTCAAAGCATTTAAGTATATAATTTTTATTCACAAGTTGATCTCCTCGAGATCAAGAATCACCCCCTTTCGGTTGTAGGTACACATGTTACGTGACACCCTGTATATCGCCCTTCCACACAAAACACACCCATTAACAGTTATACCTACTTCGATAACAATCACAACCACTCCTATTATTAACCAACCCATATCCATATCAAAGGATTCTAGCCAACAATAGATACCGGTACAAATCGGTACAGTACCGGTTAAGATTAATACCGGTAGCGTACCGGTGCAGATTAATGGCGTCGTTGTCCCGTCACAGTGTAGCGTAAACAGAGTGACAGGTTCGTAATTAGTTTGAGTTGGTTGGTTGTGATGCTGATTTGCATTTGCTGGGACGGGATTGTTTCGCTTTTGATTTAGGTAGCTAATTTAGTGCTCGGTTTAAATGCATTGATCCTAGTTAACTGAAATACGTACGTAGGTACCTATTTGAATAAACGCCCCGTTGTTAAAGCGAATTACGACCTAAAAGTATCCTACTTACTACTAATATTATAAAGCCGACAGTTTGTGAAATCTGAATTTTTGTTACTTAGGATCTTCAAAACTACTGAACAGATCAAAATGAAATTTGGAGTACGTTTAGAACAAAGCCTAACTTAGATAGTAGGCTACTTGTTTTACCGAAATAAGCGTGCGAAGCCGCGGGCAGATACTAGTATTATTATATGGGTTTACTTAGTATATTTATTATGATCTTAATAAATAAATAATGCTGGACAATCCACACAGCATCATCTAGCCCCAAGCTAAGCAGAGCTAGTGTTATGGGTACTAGATGACTGATATACATAATATAATACATTAGCATAGATATATATTTTTTATTATACATAGAAACGACCAGAACACCCGGAACAAAAATTTGCAGATTGTACAAACATTTGTCCCAAGGCGGGGATCGAACCCGCAACTTCCTGCGTCGCAGGTGGACCTTCGCCCGCCGCATCGGTCGTCAATAGATCTGTTTTCTTGTTTAAAATACATCTAGTTAAGTTTTTAGCATAAGATCTGTTGCCATAGGTACTCCGACAGAGTGCATTATATTTACACAATACTGTAAGTAATATTTTTGTTATTAAACAATAAAATATTGAATATCGTATCGTGATAATAGTGATCATTAAAAATGCTATTTGTGTATGAATAGCCAATTTTATATGTATTAAATAAAGTGACAAAACACGGAATTCCTATGAATAACGTTTGTTCTGCCCCAGACTTTACACTTTTGCTTGAAAAGAAGTTGCCTGTCTTTTCTAAATAAAGGAGGATTTAAATTAAATTATTACCGAGTTTTATTAAAAGATCCTTTCAGCTATTTATTCGCGAAAAGGGGCTATCTTACAAACGGAGTTTAATTACAAAGGATAGATACCTATATAGATACCTACTTAATAATGCCAAAGAAATTAATTTACACAACAATTAAGCATTATAAAATTTGTAAACAACTAGCCATTTGAATCTCACACTGAAGATTTAAAAGCGCATAGAATAAGAACATTGTACCGTAAGTCTGCATTGTTTAAAGTTTTTTTTGGCCTGAATAAAAAAATTAAAGTTAAAAGATTACACACATTGACAAATTAACTCACATTGGCGAGCCTTGCTTGGACACCGTTGTGTCTCCTATATATTGCCTTGATAATAAGACCAATAAACGATTCCAATAAAATAAGTATTAAATTATTGAAGTGTTCCTTCTGTTTTCCGCTGACCCGTGGCAAATTCGCAACGATTAAGTCATGTGTAAGAGATAGCACTAGTTTTACTGAGGCAATCTTTAAAACGACGGCTATTTATCCACGGGTTAAGCGTTCAGAGAACTGAAACACTAGATAAGAACAAGGAAAACGACGCATTTTTCGTCCTTTTTTTGTATTTTTTGCGAGGGAACTCTAAACTGGGTTATTGGTGTAATTTTGCGCTTTTTCCTCTTGCGTTTGGGAGGTGTAAGGGCGTGATGGGATCAAGGTGAAAAGTGAAAATAGTTTTTGTATTTTGAGTGTTTGGTAACAAAGTGATGGGTTAGTAGGTCAAATGAAATAAGGACTCAAGTTTATTATTGATGACAATCGATTCTTATACTGATAAAAACCTTTAGAAAAAAAGTTTTGTGTAAATGCCCATTTTCTTGCTAGCTGTATTTTTTTTCGAAAATCTGATGATGAAAATTTCACAAAAAATATGCGTAATATATTATAATAATAAACTTGAGTCCTTATTTCAAAAAAAAAAAGTCAGAAATCACAAAAACGTTTTCCATACATTTTATGAGGAGTCCAAGAGCAATTTTAGTTTTTTACTCTGAAAAAAATCTACTCTATAATTCTGTGTAGGTGTCAATAAATATTAGAGCTGCATAATTATCTGAGGTCAAAAACACTCACTTACCTACCTAAAAATACTCACAATCACATAGTGAGAGCGGCTTGATCAATTTACACGAAAATTTCTATGAAAAACTCAATTTTCAAATGAAAAATCTAGGCTTAGCCACTTTTGTAGCAGAATTTGGAGCATCGTCAAATATTCGTCAAAATTGTGAATGTAAGACCCGCTTTGGCCCAATTAGGATTCAATGAACGTCGACTATCCGGCACAGGCTGTGGTAAATAGCTACATCACTTAAATTATCAAAATCTTTTGAAATTCATTCAGTTTTGAAGTGATCATTGCCGACTCAGTTGTCAAGGTCCACCTGCGGCACAAGAGGCTGCAGTTTCGATCCCAATAGCTAGGAAAAATTTTGTACGATCTCCCGATAGTTATTCATTTTCTGGGTGTATTCTATGTACTCGTATTTTAAAATATCTATTTATAAAATATAGTATCAGTTATCTAGTACCCATAACACAAGCTTTCCTCAGCCAGCTCAGTTTGAAGATGCCGTAGACGTACCTAATGTTTTGTGTAGGAAGGCGTAGATCCACTTTGGGCCACTGAGCTACAGCTGGTCAATTCAGATCTATTCGTGAGTGTATAACTCATAATTTCACTTGCGTTTTGATTGGAATAAAAACCAAGAAAAATTGAACCAATGAGACGCGAAAATAGTATGAGTCAAATAGATACTCATACTCTTTTATGCGCCGTAGGAGCACAAGGCACAATTGGAAATGTCAGTTTAAATATACATGGGTTACAAATGTGGTACATAAGTTATAATTCAAGGCCATAAAACAGACAAGACAGAAAATAACCAAGGAACTTAGAAATATTGGTACATACAAATTATATAAATTTATAAATGGATCAGCTGTAAATGGAAAAGATAAGAGTACATCGGAATTTATCAGCAGCAGTTAGAAAACAAGTATCGACTCTTTATTCAGCAGAGTTTTTATTCTGATCCAGCTGTATACTCTGGCGCTGCATCATCCCCCGCAATTACCTCAGTTCTGAACGTAGCAATTTTACAGCGCGCTCGAACTTCCGGGATATGACTGACTAGTGAACGATACCCGGAGTTCTAATTCTGAAGTAAAAGAAGAATAAAGAACGGATTGAGTTAGCTTAACTGGAGAGCAGGGAGTAAAGGAACAAAGGGTAAAATAAGGACTGAAAAGATATCAATACTCCAGCCAAATTCAAAGTGAAATGTTTGTAAAAAAACCATAACAAAAAGAAAATACGGGCGTTGAGTTTCAGATATAACTTGCTAGCAATATGTATTGAAGGATAGATCTCATATCAACAATGAATGTAAATTAAATTATTAAAAGTACTACACGGCAAAAATAGTGCATTTTACACCAAGGCGAGAAAGTGATCAATTAGGAATCGCACTTTCTGCCGAGTGATAAATAGTGCTTTATACTACACCTCCGAGGAAAATAAAAAGCAGAATTAATTATTAATTGAAATCGCGCCTAATGATGTTGGTAAAACCTCATTGACCGCGCCAGCCTTTGGGTTCTTTTTTCAAAATACTGTTCGGAAATCGGAGGAGGCCTAATGGACTTGGAGTAAAAACTTTTTGTCGTTTGACCGAACAAAAATAACCATAGCTACCGGCCGATCTTTTAGGCAATAAAAAAAAAAACACGTTAGAAATGGATTTCCATGCACTTTTTCCTCCCGCTAAAACACGTGAGAAATGAAATTCCATAGAGTTTTTCCTCCCGGTTTCCTATGGGCCTGCAAAGACATACTTTCTATTCTATAAATGGAAAAGGAATAGGCAACTTTCCGAGCAGGTGTAGTATAAAGGTAATTTTAGGGTAAGTATGGGTGGTTTATTTAGACAAAAATTCATGGTTAAATGGTTCCATAGGTTTATCTAGGTGTACAATTAATTATGTTTAACTGTGAATTTGCTGAAATATGACGATAATTGTTGAAGATATCGGAAAAATCATGCCGTTTAAGAGTTGTACAGCAGCATAATCTAAAAATAACATTTAAGTAGCTAATTAGTAAAATAGATTTTGCTAGTATCAACGAACTGTGGACCAGATAGAGATTGCACAACCAGTGACACGATTAACGAAGAACTAAGTTTTACCGTGGAATTATCAAACTTAGCTAATGAGCAGTTAAAACTAACTGCGCCTTTAACTGTTCTGGCAGATGGGTTTAAGAATATAAATGTTTATTCTGCGGTTTTGCTTGCATAATATTCCATAGCATATAATTACTATGGTAAGGAAATGTTGTTTCATTTTTCATTTCCCACCCATAGACTTTGAGAAACATAGAGTTTGCTTTCATTTCTCTTGATTTCTTAACGGCACATAAAGTCTGTGTGTATCATGCTGGCTCGAACTAACTAACAAAGATTACAAATACAAAAATCTTTATTACGAACAGTTCTGTTCGTAACATGGAAATGAAAAATGAAACAACATTTCCTTACCATAGCAATTATATGCTATGGAATATTATACTACTTTATACTTACTACTACTTATACTAATGTAGAGAGTACAACTGTGGGCTGACTACCGCAAAAGTAAATGGTTAAAACTGTGTAGCAGAGTCAGGGCATTCCTCTGCTAACCAAATAATAAGAGATAGAAAAGAATTGAATAATTATAGATTGACCATGAAAGAGAGAAATGAAAATGTCCATTTACCATAAATCTTATATCTACTACATGGTACAATAACTTAAAAAAAATGCTGGACAATACACACAACATCATCTAGCCCCAAGCTAAGAGCTTGTGTGATGGATATTAGATAACTGATACATGTACATAATACAATACATTACATGGATAGATTTTTTTATACCCAGAACACCTGGATCAAATATTTGCAGATCGTACAAACATTTGTCCCAAAGCGGGAACCGAACCCGCAACCTCCTGCGTCGTAGGTGGGTCTTCGCCCACCACGCCACATCGGTCGTCTTAAGACTTAATACACTATAATTAGTATCTAATTGTGTGTGTGACACGCATCTTTACATACCTAAAAGAGATGGTGGTAAAACACTTTACCATTAACAGTAAACACATTGGCACCTCTGCTTTTCGAAAAATCAGTGTAATTTGAGCCCTGATAATCCAGGTGAACCTGCCTGCGATCGCTAGTTCTAACTGCACCGCCATTTGCGCAAGCATTACGGCACTTAGCAGTTACGAGTCAAGTTGCCTTAATTGGGTATACCGGTAGATTCGCCAGTTTACCGGTAATTTCGGCAGTTAGCGTAAAAATTATCTATCCGAGAGTGTAGTCTTAGGAACCTATTTAGAGATTTTGAGGTAGCATGGAAATGGCTGTTGTTCATTATCACCAGTAGTAAAGCTCGCGTTCCGCGTTTTGTGATTTTATGGCGAATTATGCAAGCCATGTTTACAAAAATGTTGCAATTTTTGTAAGTTTGGCCGGAGTAAAGTCAATCCATACTTCTATAGGTATCTTCATCTATCTATACTTACTATAATATTAAAAATTCGAATGTAACTCTGTCTGTCTATCTGTCTGTTACCACCACCACCATTATTACGCCTAAACGGCTGAACGGATCTCAATGACAATTGTCAGGGAGGTAAATCCCGAGGACGGACATAGGTTACTTAAAAGGCGCATGCGAAGCTGCGGGCAGCAGCTGGTTAATTATTATTATAAATTGCGAAAGTAGATAACTCGAGCTTGCATTTTTATTGTATTGCATTACCAGTAAGCCAAATAAGCTGAAAGCAATAAAACTACGTATCGCAGGAGGTGATTATCTCGCACTTATCAAAATCAAAAACTGTTTATTTCCATAAATACAATAAATGTACACTTAGAAAAGGTCAAAATATAAAACTAAACACTGACACGGAAATAAAGTGATATTTTTGATTTCTGTGACTAGGATATGTAGACTAAAGTAAAGTAGCGACAACTAATGTCACCTTTTATAGGTCAGGGGCTCAAATCTGCTAATCAATCGTTTTACCATGAATAAGGTATCGTCGCAGAATCGTTACATAGAACCCGTTGATCAAAGATACTCTAGATTCTAGATAGTGCGGTACGCATGCACGCATGCGGTAGGACCTCCTACCTCAACAGCCACTGGCCCACTGCTGGACTCAGGCCTCCCCCTGATAAGCGTCTTATTGACTTTTATCTTATGACGGGTAATGCTCATAATCCCAACGCTGGGTATGCGAGTTGGGGATCGCAGTTCGGTGGTAGAATTGTTCTGTAGGTTGCGCTGTGCCCGCCCCCGATGGATATCCCTTAGTTGCCTCTTACGACACCCGCGGGAAGAGTTGTGGTGGTGCAAATTCTAAGCCGGCACCACACGGCACCGGACAGTGTCTGCGGTAGATACGAGTATCTACTATATGTACGGAGATATAGATGAAATGGTTTCAACCATTGCCATTTTGACTTAAGTACGTGTATAAACGTAGGTATATCTTAAGTTTCTTTCATGTTATGTAAAATACCAAAATAAAGTAAAGTGAAATGAATCACTATGAAGTGAAGCAATATCTTTAGCAGAATAGGGCCCCAATATTGTTGACTATACTTCCGAAATGTCACGCAAATGCAAACAAACCCAAACAAGCACTAGTCGCTGACGTCACCTAATACATCGAGCAATATTGTACGTGAGGTGATTACGGATGGAGCCCCCAATGACCCCCTTGGGACCCGACCCCCCTCTTGAGAATGGGGGGAGTGATTTTATTTTTCAGATCAAATATTATTGTTACGTGTGTAACGGTGGGAAAAATGCTTTTTTTTGAATTTGTAAAATGATCTGAGTGGCGCAGTGAGCTCAGTCTACTTGAGACTTAGAAGGTTGCGGGTTCGATTTCTGTCATTGTTTAATATAACGCCATCGTAAAACAAAGAATCAAATTACTACAAATGAATTCTGACGTTTCGTCTGACTCGACGCGGAGAATTGTGTGTATAAAGCAAATAAGAAAGAACTTCATTTTTCCGGCTTTCTTAAAAAAGGGTATAACGTTTTCAGAATACCCTTCAGTTCCCCTTATTAACAGGAAATATGTTTTGCAATTTTAATGCACTTAAGGGGAGGTAGAACAAAAATAAAGCCTTCCAAGAACTGAAGGTATTGTAAAACCCTTTGTAATATGGAAGCCAAAGGAGCATTACGTTTCCAGGGAGTTTTATAGAAACCGTAAAGGTTATGGTGCAACGGACTGTTAAAGTCACGCCACTTTTAGTATCAGAGCTTATTTTCACAGACTAAGGAATTCTGAAATTCGACGTTAATTTTGGTAAATGAAAGTTAGGTAGAAGTCAGAAGTGGCGTATTCGAATGGCGCATGACAAACATGTAATTCAGATTATAAAATGCAAAAAATCGGATGTTTGATACTCCTTCAAGCCTATATCACTGAATGATTAAAACATTTAGCATTTGAGTTCGGAAAATAATAGAACGGGCAACTTTTTTGCCACAAAAAGCATAACAATGCTTTTCACATAATTATTTTTGTGTCAAGCCTCGAATCCCCGAATACTCAAACGCAACTCAAGTTTAAGAACGTCTCAAATGACGAATTTTTCGATTATCGATAGATTGATTATTCGGGGGTAAGAGAAGCATGGCATATTTTTAGCTTAGGTTAGCTCATTATTACGGCAGTTGCAACACTTTTTCGGCATGTCAAACTGATAACTTATTCAAACCCCATTATTTCGAAATGTCATAAAAATACCCCGTCGTAAGTGAAATCCAATAAGTGTCATTTTCGTTCGGAAATGTCACAAAATAATTACACCCTTATAAAATCAAAGCCTTAGTGGCAGGTGTCAGTTTAAATTGAACCGAGAGATATTGATATAAGGGTCAATTCCAATTGGTACAGAAAGGCTGGCATTTTTTTCAGCTTATTCGAAATACTATGTGATTTTTCATTCATCGTACCTAGTGTTTTGTTTTTGAAAAGCTTTATAAACTTAAAATTTGAGGTTTTGATGAGCCTTTTTGAGTTATTTATTGTTTAAAAAAATTTCGTTTCGTAAACCCTACTAATCAAATACATTAGATTAAAGATTGTGAGTGTGATAGATAACTCTTTATTGTACCAAACAAACATAAAATAGTCAGAGAATATACAAAACTCAAATAATAGGTTTAGAACTTGATCATTACACAAATTATGTGCATTTAGAGAATCATACGAGCAAAACATGTAGAGCCAAAAGTTCACAATAATTAGAAAAAATAAATATATTTTATAGATCAGAATAAAGGGATACTTATATAGGGATACGTATACTTAAGCTAATTATAAGTAACTTACTGAGATAAGTGAATGGATCGAACTGAAATCTTACAAATGTAGCCCTCCATTATTATTAGAAAAACTAAATTGTTTAAACTTTTGCGAATAGAACGCGTAAGCATAATAACTACCTATTAAGGCGAAGAGTAGGGTGGATAGTGGCGCCACTACATATTTTATTTTATAATTACGTTATACAAAGGAATTATCAATAAATTGGACCGCGCGTACACGATATTTATCACAAGCTTTTTTAAAATGTATCTGTAATAGTTTTGTACTGTATTATTTAGGCAGATACTTGTTTCAAGAGTTTAGTTCCTATTGGTGGCCACCAAGCTCTCCAAACAAGGTTTTTGATTGAATAACACAAAACAAAACTATTACAGATACATTTGAAAAAAGCTTATGATAGATATCGTCTACGCGCGGTCCGATTTTTTGATAATTTCTTTGTATAACGTAATGATAAACTAAAATATTATGTAGTGGCGCTACTTAAATAATTCTGGACAATTCACACAGCATTATCTAGCCCCAAGCTAAGCAGAGCTTGTGTTATGGGTACTAGATAACTGATAAACATAATACAATACACTACATAGATAGATATTTTTTATTATACATAGAAAAACATCCAGAACCCCTGAACAAATATCTGCAGATCGTACAAACATTTGTCCCGAGGCGGGAATCGAACCCGCAACCTCCTGCGTCGCAGGCGGACCTTCGCCCGCTGCGCCACTGAGGTCGTCAAAATAATACTTTTTATCTTGTAAAAACGCTTCCCAAACCGCGGGAAGAAGCTAGTAGGTATCCTTATAATCCTTTTCTCCGAAGATTGAAAGGATTCCGGGATTACGTGAACTGATAGGAATTAATTCATATTGCCTTGATTGGAGGCCATAAATCCCCAGTAATTAATTATTGGCGGGAATCGGATTGACGGAATAGCTTAACAGGAAGGTCTTTGGAAGGGTGAATTTTCATGATCTGTTATAATTTTTACCGTGCTACCTGAACTTAGGAATCACCTTAGATAATAAACTTCAATGGGGCCCACACATAGATAAGCTATCGAAGAGACTCAGTTCTGCAGCGTATGCAGTCAAAAAAATCCGTCATCTTACAGACGTGGATACATCTAGACTTGCTTATTTCAGCTACTTCCATAGTATTTATTATGTCTTATGGTATACTGCTGTGGGGGAACGCTGCAGATATTAACACCGTATTTGTGCTGCAGAAGAGGGCTGTTCGGGCTATCTATAACATGGGTCCTAGAGAATCTCTACGTGATAAATTCAAAGAAATAAACATAATGACAGTACCATGTCAATATATCTATGAAAACTTATTGTACACTCATAAAAATATAAATCGGTTCCCTAAAAATAGCGATAAACATAATTTTAATACCAGAAATAAACATAAACTCGCTGTGCCCACAACTAGGCTACACAAAATAAATGTATCTTTTAAAGGGCAATGTATACGCTTCTACAACAAAACTCCTAGTGAGTTGCAAAAATTATCAGTAAATAAATTCAAACAAATTGTCAAAACCTTGCTGTGCAAAAAGGCTTACTATAAAATATCAGATTATCTAGAGGACAAAAAAGCTTGGGACGGGTTTTGCTCCAACTCGAAAAATAACAACTAACAGGCTAAAGGTTTCTTCGTCGCTTCTTTACTTTAGTCTACATACCGAAGCGACAGAAATCAAAAAATATCACTTTATTTCCGTGTCAGTGTTTAGTTTTTTATATTGACCTTTTCTAAGTGTACATTTATTGTATTTATGGAAATAAAGAGTTTTTGATTTTGATTTTTGATTTTGAACCTGAAGACATTAAAGGGGCTGTAACGTTTGGCGTGTTTCAAACCAAATCTCAAAGAACATAACTTTGCAATTTGGTTTTAAATTCATAATCTTTATTGCACAAAATTGGTACAAGTAGAACATTTACCAGGAAAAATAATGGCAAAGGCGAGCCTAAAAAGAGTTCACTTCCAGCAAACCTTATTGGGAGAGAAAGACAAACACTACTACTACACTACACTTTAAACACTACTAGACTAAATTTAGAAAGATACCCATATACTAAATTTAAAAAACGGAAACTAACATTATATTAATACTTAGCTTAATTTGTTTCTCATGTAAGTAACATGTTTGTTATAAATGAGAAAATAATAAATAATAATAATAATAAATAAATAATGCTGGACAATCCACACTAATAATAAACAATAATAAAGATCTTTGTGTTGATTCTTAGGGATCTTTACGTACGGATGACAAAAAGGAACCTTTATTTATAGCATAACTCGTATATCTGTTTATTTGTCAGTTTGTTTCTCCTAAGGTTGGAATGTAAAGATGTCGTGTATATTTTTAATTATTGAGTTATATTTTTTCATAAATAAGTGTTTCATTTACACTTAACTTACCCTGGTACGCCAAAAACCACCTACGCGACAGATCGCACGCATAGGTATCACAAAAATGTGCTCCCCACAGCACAAAAATATGCATTCAAATTATGAGAGAGAGAGAGAGAGAGAGAGAGAGAAATAATTTATTTTACCCAAAAAACACATTAGTACATAACTTTACGCAGAATACAACAACACAGTTATCAACTTAATACCTATTTAATATGTAGGTACTAATATTTACGAAGATAATGGATAAGGGTAAAATGGGTCCCAGCCTCAGCATGTTGCGGTATTAAGGCATTTGCCCAATACTGCGCTGATTTTCAGGCAGGGCCCTATAATATGGGCAATATTAAGGGCTTTATCTCGTAGCATTTGGATGCACTAAACATTGACGGCATCATATGACATACAGCTCGCGTACCACTCGTTTGAAGCTTGTTAGAAGCTATTTTGTCACTGTAAAATGTATCTAAAGGTAACGAGTTTAAGCCTATATTTATATACACATTTTAGTGCTGTGCAATAACGGCGTTGGATTAATGAACGCAGCACTGTACGAATTTGCACCACCCCAACTCTTCCCGCGGGTGTCGTAAGAGGTGACTAAAGGATATCCACCGGGGACAGACAGCAGCGCCCCCTACAGAACAACTTACCACCGAACTGCGATCCCCAACCCGTATGCCCCCATAAGATAAAAGCCAATAAGCGCTTATCGGGGGGGAGGCCTGCGTCCAGCAGAGTACCGAAGGCTGTTGAGGTGAAGTGAGGTTAAGTTTTTGGGGTTTTGAGGGGGTTAAATTCACGCATAACAACCCATCTCATTGACAATTCTATTAACGCTAACTACTTCACAAGCAATTTGAACTTTATTACTCAGTTATAAAATACATTTTATTAAAAGTTTATCCATTATCTAAATACGTCTAGACATGTTATAAAATGTATAGTAATATGTTATTTTATAATAGAACATTGAATAAGTAATATCGCTCTTTGCCTTTTCTCCTTTTAGCTTCTATTTTGCGAAAATGCATTACGAGTGTACAACTACGTTTATGTCTCTAGCATAAGTTATAAGGATTTTTAAATCACACTAATATTATAAATGCGATGGATGTATGGATGGATGGATGTTTATTACATCTTCACGCCGAAACTACGGAACGGATCAGGCTGGAATTTTGGATTCAGGTAATTATAATCTTGGAATCAAACATAGGCTACTTTTTATCCCATAAGTCAGTTCCCATGGGATAGAAATCACCTTTAAACGTTTATAGAAACAACGCGTGCGAAGCCGCGGACATAAACTAGTCATATTATAAGTCATTTTAAAGCCTACATTCGAGGTAGTTTATGTTTCTAAATAAATGAATAATGTGTCTTTGATTAAGTATACCTTTTACTGCCTTAATGAACATGGTTTTCGGTAATTTTGCTGATTTCAAAATAATGTTTTTCGGTCTTTCATCTTACGAAAATATGATTTCAATATCAAAACCACTCAAAAATTAACTCATGTAAAATAGAAGCAGAAAAGGTGTTAACCGTTAAGAGGAACTCTAAAACTAAAAACTAAAAGGAACTCTAAAAATGAAACTTAGCTTCTTTGTTTTTTTCCATAAGTGGCACCACTTTCCCGTCTACTACCGTCAAAACAATCGAAAAAAAGTTGCTCAAAAATAATTTAGCATTCCGTGAATCCAGCGTTAATGCACAAAAATGAGGCCAATAGAAAATTTATCAAAAGAATGGCCAAACAAAGAATTTTAGCGCAGCGCGAAAACTCGCAATTTTTCATTTTTGTCGCGAAAAACAAAGAAAAACATGGCCTACGAAGAGAAAATAAACATAATCGCCTAAGAGTAGGTCAGCAGAGTTTCTATACATTTATGAAACATGATTTCGTAGCTGGCAGTAAAAAGCACATAAAGTTGGATAGGAACGAACCTTCTTCTTGGGCCGACACAGTAGAAATAATACTTAGTAAATAGACAGTTAATGTTACCGCCTTAAAAGGTACGTTAGGTAAAGTATAAAGTCGCGCGCTTTGAACTATTCGCACATTCTTAACCCCTTAGTCGCGCTGAGTGAAAGTACCCCCTTCAAATCATCATCGACATCAACCTATGCTATTCCACTGCTGCCTCCCCAGCAACCAGCCCTCAACTTACAACCAGCCCTCAACTTACAAGATGCAGAATGCAACTGAAGACGCCATCATCATCATCAGCCTAAATTAGTCCACTGCTGGACATGCGAAAGACTGCATGCGGATGCTGGATGTGGCAAGCTGAAGACAGTGAAATGTTGTTGGTAGGAGGAATAATTAACACGACTATAGTTGGTTCTGTACTGAATGTTTTTTGATGAAAAACCACGCTTTTATACAAGAAAATTACCTCTAATTTGGATTTATTAATTTCTTATCTTTGTAATTCGATATGCTTATTGTTTTAACATAAAATGATTGTCTATTTTCTTATCTAATGATTCTCCATAAAGTAATCCGATATGGTTGACTGATGATGAGCCGAAGAAGGCGAACGAAGGCCTCGTTTGGGTTCGCTTGCTTTCGCAATGACGTCCACACTGGTTCTTTCGCATTCGTTCGTTAGCCTTCGCTTCGCTCTCGCTCGCTTGGTCTGAACCTGGCATTAGTGCGCCATGACCGCCACGGCCATGTCGAACACACAATATACTAAACAAATTTTAAAGGTAAGTAGAGATAAACCATTCTAAAATTGCACGCCTGCTCCATAAAACGTCATACACTTGGCGTGCATTCTTACAATGGTTCATCCCTACCAAGAATAAATTCTTTTACTCCCAAACAGCATTGCAGATAAAGGTAAAGCACTGCCATCAAAAGGGGACCCCGAATTCGGGTATTAACCTAAAAACGGTAACTACCAATACAAATCAAAGTCGACTGTAATGGTTCCATTCAGATACAGTGGGGATTACGTTGAGTTATGTCCCAGGTACCGGTTTGCAGGTACCGGTTTGAGCTGGATACCGGTTACCAGTTGTGGACTAATCAAATTGAACTTTTGGGATAAAAGGAATTGTGCACTTTTTGTAACGTAATCAAGCTGTCGAGGAGAGATCTAAGCGATAAGGCCGCGCATTATACATCTTTATCTGTTTTAAGTTTCCTGGAACAGGGTTTCGGTTTATCAGTATGCAATACATTGGTATTGTATTGTTAGTTGGTTGAAACGATAACGAATACCATCACATACTTTCTGTGATTTAATCAGTAAGTATACTTGGCATATTGAATGTATTCATTTGAAGAAAAGTTAATTTATTTAAACTTGATGTAGTGTAGGAAACGTCGGAACACTTATCATACGCCATGGATGGCGTGTACGATTCTCTAGGCCATCTGTATTCATACAAATTCATGCGTCCAAATCTCACAATGCGTTGCAAACGTTGCGTTACGTAGGCTCAGTCTGTTTTTAGTTTTAGAGTTTATGTACACGGATTGATTTCGTTCGAGTTGACCTAGTTAAAACCAGTATAATCCGATTTTCAATCGGAATGTCATTGCCTGTTATTTCTCCTGAATACAGCCGGATAAGCTTGGAGAAACCTATAAAACTGAAAAGCTTAGCTCTTGAGAGAAAATTTTCAATATGTCCAGTTTAATCAGAAAAGTGCAGCATTGACATTTTTGCGTTGCAAATAGTGGCTAAGGAATATTATTTTATAGAATCTATTAGCTAGAGATAAATGTTTCCTATTTTGAAAAAACACGCCATTGTTGTCTAGTTAGACACTTTTAATGACTACTACTGACATAGAATAAGATTTTTTTTGACGAACAACTGTGAACCTAAATTGTTGTTTTTGTTTTCAATAAATTTATTTTATTTTTATTAGTTAGGACGGATCCAGATGGTTGTTGCCTCTGCACGTTCAAACAACTACTCTACTGAACAGATCATGCTGATATTTTGCATGCATGTAGCTGTAGCTTGGAATTCTAGTTTTATTCTACTTTTGTCTCAGATAAACATGTGCGTAGTTGCATGCATAAGCTAGTCCAATATAAGTATCAAATTCTAATGTCATTTAAAACCTATCTTCCATCATCATCACCATCCGCAACCCAACTTCACCCACTACTGGGCCTCCAATCTCTTGTGTCCACACGGTCCTGCATCAATCTTATCATTTAGTCCCAACAGTACTGAAGGGGAAGTCAGGTATAACTCTATAAGCGGATAAACCTCATTACTTTAATCATGGTTTTTCCCATAAAATAGACGACAAACTTGACAGTTTATACTGTCTCTAAGTAAAAAGTAACCACATATACTCGGCCGACAGTGTAAGCTTTATTTCCCTACCGCAGATTAAAAATATTTATTTACACTTCCGTGCAGTATAATTGGTGACACACCTGACTCCTGTAAAGGCGGCAGTTAGGTTGCCGTGAATTTATTGGTTATAACTACCTGAGACTTTCTGCACGGAATATTGCGAGTAGATTTAATTGGGTGTTCCGTATAAAGGTTTTTTAGAGACAAAACATATTTTTGAACATTTTAAAGTCATATCTGGTATTATTTGTCGTGATGATTAACACTACAAAGAAATAGTAAAAATTGGACAAAGGAGAGTACCTACATACATAAATTATAATTATTAAATGACGATGTAGATAAAGATCAAGTGAAGTAATGTTAAGAATATTAATGTTTATGTTAGGTTATGTTATGTGAAGTAGGTACCAGCTTAGACTTTATGTGTGTAAGTAAATTTATAAGTTAGCAATCCTATTTTAAAAAGCGTTGCTTAGTATAGGTACCTATAATAGACTTTTTGCTACTGTTTTTCTTACGGTCAGCCGTGAGTAAATACGGAATAAAATCAGTGAGTGATAACTGCAGTAAAAATTCTGTCAGACAGATAAAACCCGGTTTATTCAATATTCAGCGTATGCTCTATATAATAGGTCAACGCCATCATACTCGAACAATAAACATCAAAAACTGCATTATTCCATAACTTTTACGATACCATAAAACGGTTCCTTTATTCGCCCGCGGATCCCTAACTAGACGTCGAGTATAATGCATAAAAACTGCATAAATGCCATTTTTATTTCACAGTTTATGACCTCGTAAATAATAAAAAGTACTAGTCCAAAGTGCCTGGCCGATACCGGTATTATACCGGTATCGCAGTGTATTTGGTTACCGATTTTTGTTCAATCTTTCAGCTTAATGGTTTGCGGACGATTCAGGTTGTGATTACATTTGCGATACGAACACAATTTTGTGCGTGATTGATTTAAATCTGTTGGATTACGAAATATTTTTAATAGTTTCTGCCCGTGGCTTTGGACGCGCTATATGGATTAAAAAAGCCTATAGACAGATACATTATTAAATCCAAGTCAACAAAGATCTTATTATTGTTCTATGGAAACGTTTTTAGGTTGTCCTTTACATGGCTACTGACTTTTAGTATGAAAAGAAGCCCAAATGCCTATAGTATTATTCCAACTCTAGATATACATCTTTTCAAACCATTCATACATTCACTCTTGCTTGATTGAAAAATTAAGCGCATTAAACAAATTCAAAGTAACATTTGAACGGATTTTAGTAAGAGATTCATAATATCCAATGTTCTTTGAAATTAACAGTTTAATTTATATATTATTATTGAGAACGCAAGAATAAAATACATCATGCACACTGTTAGAGTTGATACATTTGGTATTTAAGGTTTTAATTAAAATATTTTTTATGGCACAAAATTCCTAACTTGTATTAAAACTAAAGTTTTTAAGTTAGTAGTACGTACCTAGTTTCGGTATACCATTAAGTTTCCCACGCACGACTCATTAGTGATGTCAAAGTCTGATGTTTGATACTTCTTCACGTTGAAACTTCGGAACGAGTAAAGGCTGAAATTTTGCATCGCCGTAGACCTGATTCTCTCGTCCCATAAAATATTAAGGCGACTAGTGGGGTGGATAGTGGCGCCACTACATATTTAATTTTATAATTACGTTATACAAAAGAATTATCAAAAAATCGGACCGCGCGTAGACGATATTATCTATCACAAGCTTTTTTTAAATGTATCTTTAATAGTTTTGTACTGTATTATTTAGGCAGATGCTTGTTTCAAGAGATTAGTTCCTATTGGTGGCCACCAAGCTCTCCAAACAAGGTTTTTGATTGAATAACACAAAACAAAACTATTACAGATACATTTAAAAAAAGCTTATGATAGATATCGTCTACGCGCGGTCCGATTTCTTGATAATTCCTTTGTATAACGTAATTATAAAATTAAATATGTAGTGGCGCCACTATCCATCCTACTATTCGCCTTAACTGAAAACGGTAAGTCTATTGCGCTATACCTACTCTCTCCGGGCCCGGGAGTCTCACAGGAAGCATTTATGATCATCATAAACCTATTTTAACTATACACAATATGCGTTCCCAGAGTGCCATAGCGCCCTGTCTTCAGCTGCCGCATCCAGCATCTGTCTGCAGTCTTTCGCAGGTCATCATCCCACCTGGCCGTGGGGCGTCCTACACTATGTTGGTCGGGTCGTGGTCTCTACTCTAGAACACAGTCATGTCATTTACCCTAGCGGTGGTCGATTCTTCGCGAGATATGGCCGGCCCACTGCCACTTCAGCTTGCTAATTCTTAGAGCAATGTTGATAACTTTTGTTGTTTGTCGGATGTATTGGTTACGAATCATATCCTTCTGAGAAACTTCCAGAATAGTTCACAACTTATAATTAATATCAATCGACAGTTTAATTCTCACTGCAGGTACTTTAAAACCTGGGGTTAAATCGTTGCGAACGTCACGGCCCACTTCTAACGAAATTAAGTCGACATTTTCTAGCGAATGGTGTGGTCCAGTGCAATTAACTCGGAATTCTAAAACGTACTGGTTTGTACCGGTATTCGCGGAGTGGTCAATTAGAGCCATCCGTTTTGTGTGTAGGGTGAGAGGTTGAGGGGAGAAATATACGTTATCGTGTTCCAAAAACATAGTCAACTGAGTATGAGACAAAGCTTCATATTAATGAAGCAAGTGTTTCAAGTTTTCATTGTGGTAAAAAACTATTGTTGCTCATGACTTTGTTCGTGAAAATAAATAAATAATGCTGGACAATCCACACAACATCATCTAGCCCCAAGCTAAGCAGAGCTTGTGTTATGGGTACTAGATGACTGATATACATAATATAGTACATTACTTAAATAGATATTTTTTATTATACATAGAAACGACCAGAACACCTAGAACAAATTTGTAGATCGTACAAACATTTGTCCCAAGGCCGGAATCGAACCCGCAACCTTCTGCGCCGCAGGCGGACCTTCGCCCACCGCGCCACATCGGTCGCCAAAAAAAAGAATGAAAATGGTAGGTAAGTATGTGTGGGTTGAAAAACATGTAAGAAGATTTAAAAGAACAGAATTAAATATTATGTTCTATTTTTGAATATATTCAAAAAAATATTTGACTTTTCTTTCCAGCTGATCTGTCGATACCGTTCACTGGTTCTTTTTTACCGAATATTCAGAATGCAGTCAATGGACAGCGAAAATATGCCAATACTTTTGCTTTGCTTTGTGATGCCATTCACTGCTTATCATAAAATCATCATGTGTACGGTAATGGATTAGTTATTATCCAAAAAACAGAAACATTTTTACTTTAACACGATTAGGTAAAAAATGCGAGCTCTGCCTCCCAGACTACTTGTACCGTAGGCTCGCGGCGTTCCGAATTTGTAGTTGAAGTGCTGAGTGGGAAGTTGCCTGTCTATATTTTGATTGTTTTCAACAAGTTTAGCAATTGAAAAGTTTTACGGAAAAGTAACAACTAATTTGAGTTTTTGTAGCGTTATTTTTAGGTTCCTGAATTTTTTGAGTGGTTGAAAGTAGAATCCAATAATCTTTCTGTCTGTCTGTTAGTTTTTCACAACGGCTGAACGGATTATTATCAAATTTGGCAAGGAGATGGATTTCCTCGGAAAAGATAAGTTAATTCTTATCCAGGATAATCACGACCGAAGCTAAAAGCCAAGTGAATAAAGATTGCGTGTTCGAGTACCGCTGCATGACAAATAATGGAGTCAATGGTAGGTAGATAGGTGTTTTATTCTTTGATCGCATAAAAAACATCCACAAAGACCCGAAACAAATATTCACAATCTCACAAACATTTTATCCCAAGGTGGGAATCAAACCTTCTGCATCTCAGGCGGACTTTCACCCAATGCACCACAAAGGCTGTCATCCAACAGCTGGTGAATTCATCAGATGTATTCGTGAGTGTTTCATTCATCTATTTCGCCGTTCATTGGCTGCATTTTGATTACGAATTAAAAAGAATATAATTTAATTGTTTTGATAAAACTAAAAACTGACTTTGAATCCCTTAATTATAAAATTTTAAGTTTGTGGTAAATACTTATCAGTGTTATCACACGGGAATTAATAATTTATGAAAGAAAGAAAATTATTTACTAAGCACTACGCAAGTCAGAAAATAAAATGAAAATACTACTTACTCACGTACAAAAGCACAGGTAAACATTAATACTAACACAATACGTATAATAACACAAGTGCCTAAGCATTGGTTAGGGGACCGCCTCGGGACCATTATCTATACAATTGCGAAATAATTTTCGAAACCGGTCCAAAATTCATGGAGAAATCGACGAAAAATTAAATTAATTAATTAATTGTTTATTATATAATTAATTTAATTTATATATATTTATATTTATTAATTTATAAATTTATTAAATAAACATAATTATACAACCGAACTTAAAACCTCCTCCTTTTATGAAAAACAGCGCTAAGCGGCGATCGCTCAGCACATGCTAGGCCAAAGCCTATTTCGGCACAGGGTCATGGGGGCAAAGCTAGATTTGACGGTCAAAATGTGTTTTTAATTTAGCTCTTTATTCTTTGTTTGGTTTTGTATGTTTTATATGTGTGTCGAAATAAATTATATTCTATTATATTCTATTTATGTCTGTAATAAACCAATTAGCGGCAAAACTAGTAAGAGAGATAACCTCAGATGTTAGCCTATTTCAATTCTTTTTCAAAAGTCAGCCTTTTCAACCAAATAAATCTCTTCCAATAAAATCCACATCAATTCAGTTTCCGCATGTCTGGGACCGGGTGGAGCAACAAGAATAAAACTAGCGCGGGGTACGGCTTTACTTGGCATTTGTTCAAGTACCTACTACTACCTACTCGATCAAGTTGTATTCACTAGCTTCCCGCACACGGCTTTGCTCGCGTAGTCTGGCAACTAATGATAAAATAAAATACGAGAAATAAATGGTTTTGCTGGACAATCCACGTATCTTCTAGCCCCAAAGTAAGCATGTTATGGGTTATAATAGATATTTGATATAATTAATACGATACATTATGAAATAAATTTACAATCAAGTAAAAGAAACAAATTATAACAAGTTTAGTATATACAATTCAAACAATTGAGCTAACTGTAGACTGTTGCAAACAATATACATTAGGTACCTACGTGCACAGATACCTATATATTTTTGGGGTTCCGTAACTCAAAAGGAAAAAAGGTACCCTAATATGATCACTTTGTTGTCCGTCCGTCTGTCTGTCTGTCTGTGTGTCTGTCCGTCTGTCAACCGTCTTTTCTCAGGAACGGGTTGACGTATTGATTTGAAATTAACGTCAAATACTCAAATCCGTAACCTCTTGGAGCCGCAATATAAATAAAATTTCTTTGTCAACGCACTCCAAAGTAACAGCCGTTTATGTCCGAATATTATGAAATTTCCAAGAGAATCACATGCACACAAAACCTATAGGGTACTGCCTGTAGACGTAGAATCATGAAATTTGGTGAGCAGCAAGTTCCTACAGCACAAGTAAAGGGAAAACCATAAATTTTTAATTTATTCACTAAAAAATTACTTTTAGTGCTCGCCATGGAACAAAACCTATAGGGTATTTCCCGTAGACCTAGAATTATGAAATTTGGCAAAAAGCAAGGCCTTAAAGCATAAGTAAAGGAAAAAATCCGAAAAGATATATAATAATTTTGTGCGGAATTGTTTCTAAATATTGTTTTATCCTAATATTATATCCGAAAAGAGTAAATTTGGAGTTTATTCAGAAAAAAAAATATTCTTGCTATGGACCAAAGCCTACAGGGTACCTATACCTACTTCCCGTTGACGTAGAATCATGATAATTTGGTAAGACGGAACCCTTAGTGCGCGAGTCCGACTCGCACTTGACGTTTTATTTATTATAGGTACATAAAACACCCGAAACAAATAATATCATCATCCTGAGGCAGGAATCGAACCCGTAAACTCCTGCGTTGCAGGCGGACCTTCACCCGCTGCCAGAGTTCGTAATAGTAAAGGAAATAAGAGCGTCAGGCCGTTGTTCCTGCGCGCCTGACCTCTCCCCGGTCGGTTAAGTGACACTCGAAAGATCAAGACAAATTTACTGACATAAGAATCATCAAAATCGGCCCACTCTGGTCTCTAGAGCGCTACAATACAAATGACTAAGCAGCCATGTCATGTTAATGTAAGGTAAGTGTAAAATAAGGCGGGGTATGATCGCGGCCGATCATACCCCAACTTATCTCACAAAAGTAAAGGGCGTAAGAAATTATTTTTAGCTGAATTAAGCTATATTTCCTAAAGCTGCACATTTTCTACGATGCCTTTATTAAGTTACCCCAACACACACTACGCACTAAACATTATGTACTTAAGTAGACTGATAAACACAAAGGTAACCTTCCTTTGCGTCGCGCAGTCGGGCAAAATAGCGGTCAAGAACTGAAGTCCAGTTTGTACACAAATTCAGTGAAAACTAAATTCCCCATTCACAGGCAACTAATCAGTGTAACAGTACGCCTTTCTATTAGCAACTCGCATCCATCTCGTGAACTGGTTTCAACCGGACATTTCTGGTTAAAACTGGTATTTTCCGGTTCACTGGCATTCCGAAGCGTAGGGCTGGGGAATTGCGAAAGCGTTTTTTATGGAGGCGTCCGGTAAATAGTTTTCCGGCTAAACATTACTAATCTCTATCATAAAAAAAAAATTGGTAGATATGGTATTGATAGTATTTGATGTTAATTTCAACTCGATACCTCCACGCGTTCCTGGGAAAAGGGTGCTGACAGACGGACAAACAGACAGAAGAACATCAAAGTGATCTTATATGGGTTCCTTTTTTCCTTTTAAGATACGCAACCCTAAAAATACCGGCAGCTTTCGCAGCTTAAGAAAAATGTACATAGCTATGCGCGCTCGAAACTTACCACTAGCGCTGCAGCGCTCTGGGTACCGATACCGCGTAGATCCGTGGAGATTTATTTTGAAATGTCCCTTCTGTTATTATTCCCTTCTCCTATCACATAAGGTGCCTATTGAGAACGTCCAGCCAAGTTCGGCAAGAAACAGGCGACGCAATAACAGCGAGAATCTTTACACGAACCATTGGGCACGTTTTTGGTCTCTCCGATATCTCAGACATGATCAAACCTTCAGGATTGCAAAATTGTGCATGTCTTGTTAGATTCGTAACAAATACATCCGACAGAGAACCAAAGTTATCGACATAGCACAAAGAATTAACAAGCTGAAGTGGGAGTGCAGTGGGCCGGCCATATCTCACGAAGCACCGACAACTGATGGCTTAAACGTGTTCTTGAGTGGAGACTGCGACTAGGCAAACGTAGTGGAGATCGCCTTCCAGCCAGGTGGGATGACGATCGGCAAAAAACTGCAGGCATATGCTGGATGTGGCTAGCTGAAGACAGGGCGCTATGGCGCTCATTATGGGAGACCTATGTCCAGCAGTGGACTAATATAGTAAAAAAAAAGTAAAAATGCGTTTATTTTGTAACCAATACATAAATAGCACATACAAAAGATAAAGGTTAATACAAAAGTAACATAATGGTTACAAAAATGGCCAACACTCAGCAGATGCTATGGTAGGATGTATCCTGCCATAACGCTGGTCTTCCGTGGAGGCCAGAATGAAACGTGAGTCGCGGCGTAAGTCACAATATGGGTTGATGATGTTGATGATGATGAGTCAGATTCATGAATAGAGTAGGAATACCAATTATTTTACACATATCACAAGCTCTGCTTAGCTTGGGGCTAGATAATGCTGTGTGAATTGTCCAGCATTATTCATTTATTTATATATTGGTCACGCGTCATCGCGCGAGCACTGACAGAGATCTGGCATCACGCGATCTCTAGCCAATAAGGACGATGCCGATGGTAACGCGCGCGATCGCACCGCACTCACCCTGATGATGTCCTGGTCAGGGATGAAACGTTGGAGTTATTTCCGACTAGGTTTGTAGTTAACCCGTTTATATTCTTAATGAGGCCTTACTTTAAAGCGCCGGTTGTTTACATCTGAAAAATCCGGCTTTTTTCTTTCCATTCTCCACCCCTCTGATCATGGTCAGTCGACCAGATGTTATTTACTACAAAAGGATGAAAACATTTATATTCTGTGATGTTTGATGTGGGACGAAATTTTGTGAAAATTACAGTAGAATTATTATTTGTGTTAATTGTGTTATTCTTTCATTTGACGTTTGTTTTGGCGCTAAAAAACGTTTGTCTTTATTAATTAGAATAGGGATTCATTTTTCTAACATAAGTCCTTACCACCTCCGATATAGCATTATGTCTGTAAAGGAGTCATAAAAATTTTGTATTAAGTCGTGTGTAGGTACCAACTCAATGAATGAGATGGAAGATGACAGCAGGATATCATGCTGACTCGCTTACATCATGTCAGATGAAATGTGATCTAAGCTTGCTTTCCCGATGTAGTACCTAATTATCAATCCCATTCTTTATTTATACTGACTTATTGTCGGGCTTGTCCATTCCGATAGCACTGGTATGATCTCCGCAACAAAAACCAAATATTTATTCAGATTTTCAGTCATTTTTGAGTAGTGTCGAAAATTTATCAATGTACTAAATCTTTCAGATTAATTCAAATTAGGATGCCGCATTGATTTATTACCGAAGGGGATCTCTTTTTACACCGGCATGCCGCCTGCTTTCGACTTTAACACGTTCCCTGTACAGCCATGATTATGAAGTCGACCCCCTACGTGCAAACGCACTTTTGATGGTGGGATACTGGCTACCCTAAATGAAAAGTCCTCCGGTTTTCTTGTTAATTAATTTTTTGGCTACACGTGTATGCCAAAAAAGTGGTATCAGTGGTATAAGCTCACGCGTGTACATGTTTACAGGCCTTTGAACTTGTTAGGGCTCGTGCCCCATATGTGGGACATGCACGTACGGTGAGGACCTCAAAATGCACCATCGGTGGGTCATGCCATGCAACGTAATAAGTCAACTCTTGTCTATTGAATCTTTCGCTATTAACGCCGCCTTCATTCCATGATTATGTTTCGGACGCTGGCAGACAAGTGGCAAACCAACCAAACACATAAACACAATAACAAGGAAGTCAATTCGCTTTAAAATATATTTTCACCTTCAGGAGGCACACAAGACTACAAAGCAACTGGAAATATCAGTAAAGGGCCAACAAACAATGACATATTGCTTTCTCCGTAAATATGGGACAGTAATATCGGGATATCAGTTTGCGCGGCAAATATGGCAAGATGGCGACCTACATAACGTCAATTGTACTACCTTTACAAAATGGCGAGCTTTTTAACGTTCAAAATGTAAAATGTTTTATTGCGAACATCATTGCATGATGGAGATGTCAATTTTATTGAATTGAAGCCTCATGCGTTTGCCTGAATTTTCTGATTTGATGAACTCCCTAAAAACAAAGAAAATTACAATCAAATAATAAAAACAAAATAAAACTAGAATTTACAATTGAAACTATTGAGTAACTACAGACTTGCTACCAATCTACAGGTAGCTCAACTGATCGATATCAAATACCAGTCGTCGCGTCGTCGCTACGCTGGCTGCATTGCCCCGCTGTATGGCAATGCTGATGCGCTGCGCCAGATACTCACCAGCTGTCGATTTGATTAAAAATTATCATTTCCAACTTTCTAAAGAACCTACCTATCTCTCGGCCGGAGACGGTCGCTGACTAATAGGCCTCGCGCATTAGCTCAAAAACGCTTAGCGAGCTATGGAGAGAGCTATGCTCAGAGTTTTTCTACGCGATAGGATCCGGAATACGGAAAGTAATCCCTAGAAGAACCAGAGTAACCGACATAGCTCTCAGAGTTAGCAGCTGAAGTGGTGATGGGCAGGCCATATAGCTCGCAGAACCGATAACCGTTGGGGAGTAAAGGTGCTCGAGTGGCGACCGCGATGCAATGCGACACGGAGTGTGGGAAGACCTCCAACTCGGTGGACCCGACGACATTGTAGCGGTCGCAGGGAGTCGGTGGTGGAGGCGGCTCAGGACCGGTATTTGTGGTGTCGTTTGGGGGAGGCCTATGTTCAGCTGTGGACGTATACGGGCTGATGATGAAGATGATAATCTCTCGGCCGCCCTGGCAGTCGCGGCGTAAGAATCGACCGGAGGCATCGAACTCTGTCCGTGATTGTCTAGAGAGCCGACTAAGGGAACCTACCAGAGGAAGGGCAGCTGCTTCCACAGGTGTATTTTAACACCTCCACTGCGATCGCATATTCACCTGCCAAGCGTGGGGGTTTTGGCATCGTGAGTGGTGATGTATGGATTATGACCCTTCGCTAGTCGGAAAGGATTTTTTTTTTTAAATGGCAGAAACCTTTATTCACAAGGAAAATTACACTAGTAGGTATTTACAATTGATACAACTGAGCTAACTGGAGACTGTAAAGGATATTGTATTTTCTGTTACATTTTCACGACCGGGGGGTGACGATCGTGAGAGCCCGTTCCCACTTGGCGGGTATTTAGGCCCGACAGAAAATCGGCTGCTCTAGTGACAGAACATTTTATATGCAGCTGTTCAAACTTATCCGACACCGTTTTCATACAAAATGTTATGTCCGATTTGCCGTCGGGTCCAACACCCCACAAGTGAGAACGGGCTGTAACGTGACACGATTCCTCTGGTCTTCACTGATAATCAGCCCCGGGTGGACCCACCAGTGTGCATCCAGCACAACGCTGATGAAGTAACATATGCCATAAACTCTGCTACGCACAAAACAAATTTATTTTGTAACTATTTGTAACATGCATCACAGAAACCAATACAATTAATATTTTTAAACTAAAATTAAGACAGTTGCTGATTGAGAAAGCTTATTACAGTGTAAATAAATATTATTTATATCCGACTGGTGTTGATATGGATCAGTTGAGCTATCTGTAGACTGTTTGCAACAGTCGGCAGTTAGCTCAATTGTTTCAATTGTAAATACTAGTATAATTTTCTTTGTGAATAAATGTCAATAAATATTTAATGGATAAATTATAGCATAAGACAATTAGTTATAATAATTTAGTTATTACATAGTATTTAGTTTATACCAAATATGTTAATTTGCATGCTGTCAAGCTGATCATGGCTGTGCCCATTCTATATTTTAATTGTCATCCTTGTAACCCATGTTTCGCAAAATAAATGAATGGATTTGAATTGAATTGGTACTTACCTAGTAATAATTAATTAAGTCTTAAGGTCGCCCCCTGCAGAACAATTCTGCCACCTAACTGCGATCCCCAAACCGCATGCCCAGCGTGGGGATTATGGGCATTACCCCCCATGTGATAAAAGCCAATAAGGTGCTTATCAGGGGGAGGCCTGCGTCCAGCAGTGGACCACAGGCTGTTGAGGTTGAGGTTGAGGAGGTATTCATTTATGTGTGTTTATTTATTTTGTCTTATTAGTTACATATCTCTTTTACAATGTGAAATGTAAATTGACATAAACAAGTGTGCCTTATGCTCCTACGGCGAATAAATATATCAGTACCTATGAGTGTTACGAAATGCCACATTCCAAAAAGGACATAGGCTACTTTTTATCGAAATTTAAGCTTGTGTCATCACGTCACACTAATATTATAAATGCGAATGTTTGGATGGATGGATAGATGAATGGATGGATAGATGGATGGATAGACCTCTTCACGACAGAACTACTGAACGGATCGGGCTGAAATTTTGCATGCAGGTAATTCTAATCCTGGAATAAAACATAGGATACTTTTTATCCCATAAATCAGTTCCCATGAGATAAAAATCACCTTATAACGTTCATAGGAACAACGCATGCGAAGCCGCGGGCATGAACTAGTATGTCATATAATGTACATAGATATAAAACATCAGTTAGAGTCGGCAATAAACAAATGTATTCGAGGCGCGTTAGTCAAACGTTTGGACAGAACCCTGTTTATTGTCGCCAGCGGCCCTAAATAAATTCACGGAGGCCCAATACAAGAGAGGAAAGGGACTGTTCGTAGGCTATATATATACATATAAACTACTTGGGGTTATCTTATCTCTTTATTATTTAACTTATTTAACGCGTGACCCGAGAGCTGGTGAGTATCTGGCGCAGCGCATCAGCATTGCCATACAGCGGGGCAATGCAGCGGGCCAGCGTAGCGGGGACGCGACGACTAGTATTGATATGGATCAGTTGAGCTACCTGTAGATTGGTTGCAACAGTCTACAGTTAGCTCAATTGTTTCAATTGTAAATACTAGTTCTAATCTATTTCTATTAATTAATTGTCACTTTCTGCAACTTGCTCCTTGTCTCACTAAATTATTCCAACCATATTAAAACTTAAGACTTCATAGCAATTGAAACATCCGTTAGATAATTTTTTCCTACAAATACGAAAATGACTAATTGTTACAGTCAAACAGCTTCGTCGGTTAACTTTGACTGTGTGAAAACTTGTGTCGAAGACGTGTAAACAACAGTTCGTGTCTAAAAGGCGACCAATATGGCGATTGACAATTCACCAGCCAAGTGTGATGATCATGGCAAATTGCCTTGCACTCTTTAGGGGAGTCCCGGAAAGTGCAGTGGACTTCGAGACTGGACTGATGCCGTTTTCAGACCGCCCATAGCCTGGCAGTAAAATCGTTTACCCGCCGCCCGCCCTCCCTTGGCCCAAAGCCCCTAAACAAATAGCCTTTCGGCCGGTGTCCGTATTCAAACCACTCGCATTGATATTGGGGTTATTACTCGCTATAAATATTGCCTTCTGCTTTGTGCGTAGAATAGATAATGTGGGGTGGTTTATGAAAGATTTGTGAGGTCTCGATAGATGGAAGGCAAAAGATTAAGACACTATCTGGAGTGGATCAGTTGAGGTAGGTACCTCTAGATTGGTCGCATGTAACTGTGTACAGTAGCTCGAGCGTATCAAGACTAGTTCTATTGTTTGTAATTTTCTATACCTACTTCAGCCATTCTCAAGATAAAATATTTGTGACTAACAGTTCACAACATGTAAATCATAACCGGACGGTCAAGAGGTTGCGGGTTCGATACTCGCCTTGGGACAAATGTTTATTCGATCTGCAAATATTTGTTACGGGTGTTCTGGGTATTTTCTGTTTATTAAAAAATGTGTATGTATGTATATTATATTGTAATAAGTAGTAGGAATTGCAAAAGAAGAAAAAATAAATGTATGACTCAACTTTTCTTTAATAACCATTTACCTACCTGCCTAGTTACCCAAAGATTAAAATTTAGGATTTTTATTACTAACCTGTTAAGTTATTCTTGTTGGGGTTCAGTATGCATTACGTGGAACCCGGATCGCTAGGCGGAACCCTCGGGAGAGATCTAATATCAGCGTATGAAGATTTATAGGGTTATCTGAGCAACCCTTTTCTGTTTAACAATGTTATTTTGTTTAAATACGAAGGCTTTTTGTAATGTCGTTTTGTAAATTGGTTAAGAAATTGTTTTGTTGATATTTTTGTGAGAGTTTTGTAGAAAATAAAATATTTAGTAATAACAAATGTGCACGGAGTGGAAACATTTGGGGGAGGCCTTTGCCCAGCAGTGGGACAGAATAGGCTGAATAAAAAAAAAATTCAACTTTAGAACCTTAACTGCAGGGTGTTGCAAACAATCTACAGGTAGCTCAACTGATCTATATCAATACCAGTCGTCGCATCCCAAGCGGGGATGCTACGCTGGCTGCATTCCCCCGCTGTATGGCAATGCTGATGCGCCAGATACTCACCAGCTCTCGGGTCACGCGTCGCTTCGACCAGACGCGAGAGTAAAATATTGTTGAGTACAATAGAAAATAGACTTTTTGTGCGATAGGGAACTATAACCAGTAGTTATTACAATAAGAATTTCTGACGTTCGCATACGAGTACCTAAATGTAATTCAGTATGTTTGTGTCTTTGAATGAATTCGCATGTAATTTTGTCCGTACAGAATATTGCAGGATGGATAGATGTTTCTTTACTTACTTCTTTACGTCACGAAGTAAATATTTGCACAGAATTAAATAACCAAGCAAAACTGCACGCGTTTTTCCAGGTTACTTTACCGCAGCGAGCAGAACCTTGAAGCACCATAAAAGCTAAAATTGTTATTGATAGCCCAAAGTAGTGGTCACTCTAGAAATGCCTTTTCCGACCCAAAAACGATGAAACATCTAAAGGTAGAAACATCTTTATATTTATGGTTTTTAGTACTTGACCGGATGTACATAAAAATAGTACGTGCCCTCCGTGCTTCATGGACAATGGGTCAAGTAAGGACGTTATGTCACGGCGCGGCGGTAGGGTGACCCACTGGTCAAGGATCCACGTGTTTCGATATCTTGTAAGTAGATCAAATGATATGAAAATCATTTGGTTTTCTACGCCACATGGCAAACTAAACGAATTTTAACTGAACCTCAAAGAATAACATATAAATACTAAAAATTCTGAATTTTTTTGACGTGACACGTCTTATAATTCGATAGAGCCGGCTGCACGCACGAAAAAACATGACGTCATGCGGCGTTACCTCGCTATGACGTCATGCGGCGTTACCTCGCTCTGAGACGTTCCATGTAAGGCTTGAAGTGCAAGCGAGAGCGCTCGACATCCGTCTCTCTCCTGCTTGAGTGAGCGATGCGTCTGCGTGGACAGCTGCTATACTATAGTACATTTACATGTTTTGATCGAGTATCAAATGCTACCATTCCATCACTATTTTCTTAAGACGTTGTCACGTTCAACTATCGTCAGTAAACCGACTTTACAGACAACCAATTTTATTTCTTTTTCATCAAATATTATAGATAACCTATTAAAACAATGACACTACCGAAGTTTTACAAACTGTGTGGTTTTGTCAACGCGCAACTTCTAGATTTCTGAATAATTCCTCAACAGCCTATATTGGTCCACTGCTGGACGAAAGCCTCCCTCTGATAAGCGCCATAATGACGGTATATAATCCCCACGCTAGGCATGCGGGTTGGGGATCGCATTTCGGTGGTAGAATTGTTCTGCAGGGGCGCTGCTCCCCGCCCCCGTTTGATATCCTTTAGTCGCCTCTTACGACACCCGCGGGAAGAATTGGGGTGGTGTAAATTCTAAGCCACATCCATCAGCCAGCAGCACACAGCTCTAAATAATTAAATTAACATTAATGAAATTACTAACTATTATTTAAAAGAAAAACTTTTGTATAGTCAATCTTCACTCATCAACCTTCATTTGACCACAATCTTACCTGATGGAAAGCGAAGATGTAGCCGAAGATGTTACACAAAGATCTACAAGACACCAAATTTAGGTTTTAGGCTGGCTTTTTATTAATTCATCTAAAATTTTTAATAATTTCAACGATTACTTTTCAGGTATTTCTTGCGTTCTCTCTATGTCCCCTGCGTTAAAATCGTCAATATGTTAACAAATCGCGGAAGTATAAAAAGTGTTATTTCCAAACATTTGATCTTCAGCTGGAACAGAACCCACGACCTTTATCGTTACATCTCATCATCATTTATCTAGTACCTATAACACAAGCTCTGCTTAACTTGGGACTAGATGCTGTGTAAATTCTCCAGCATTATTTATTACCAGTTCCTGCCCGCGACTTCGCACACGTTTCAATAGAAACGTTAAAAGGTTATTTCTATCCCGTGGAAACAGATTTATGGGATAAAAGTAAACCTTGTATTATTCCAGATCTTGACTTACATCTATGCTAAATTTCAGCCCGATCTGTTCAACCTATACTATATATTATAAAAACGTACATATTCACTAAAAACATAAGTTATTGAATTATATTTTCCTGCTAAAACCCAACCTGAGATTCTTATAGAAACCCGGTCCACCTCCACTCTTAGTACCTATTGCCACGCCCTGCTAGGGTACCATTGTGTCTCTTATACATTACCTAGATACTAAGACCTAAAAATGTACACAGTGATTGCAATAAATAAATATGAAATATGAAATAGTTTTGTCGTGAAGAAGTAACAAACATGCATCTATGCATCCATCCATCCAAACTTTTGTGTTAAATATATTAGTGTAATGTAATAAGTGTAATAAGTAGTGTAAATTATTATTTTCCACCGTGCCAAAGAAGCCATCACGTGCCCGTGATAGGTCACAATTCCTTCGCCATTAGAAGTTTCATTCTTCAAAAAACAGAGCCTTCTAAAAGCACATCCATTATTCCAAACTAAGATCTCTGTATTGTTTTAGGATCAAATATTTTTCAACATAAATAGAAGATATTGTTTTAGGACGTTTTGTGGTTTCTATTGGTCTACATAAAGGGTGGTTCTGTTTTATTTGGGGAGGTTTTCTTTAATTGTTCTTTGAAAGACAAATTTAGCACAAAAGTCTCGTATTTAGTTAGAGCCTATTGCTTTGTATAGTGTTCTGTTCGATGTAAGTAAAATTTGAAAGATTTCGGGTAGTAGCTTCTCGAAAGTGGAATGCCCAAATTAGGTTCACCCACCTCAATCATAGTCGGACCGGCGGCGTGGCGTTCATGTTTCGCGTGCGTATTGTCTCGGTCGCACTTCGGTATAGGTACGTCTTCCCATCTATGTTGTTAATTAGGTACGTATATTGCAAAAAAATAAACAGCATCTAAATTAAGAACCTCTTTCTTTTTTGAAGTCGTTTAAAAGAGTAGGTGGTCATCTCATCCACGCAAACAATTCCACTTCGTAGTGTAGAAAGGTACAGTCAGAAATAAAAACATCTTTAATAAATCCCTTAATCTTTATCACGTTACTTTTCTATGACGTCACTTTCTGCATCTAGTCACTTTAGGAGTAAATAGTACTTACTGCTGCACTTACTAACGGAAGACCAGGGCTGGCCTCTTACGGGAGCTTAGCCAGCATTATGCTGAGTTAGGGCCTTTTTATAACAACTTTATGTACTTACCTTAAACCTATATCCAATAAGTGTGTTTTCTTTTTTTTGTACTTACTGTGTTGTTATAAATAAATGTCTCTCTTTCTTTCTTTCTTTCTTACTTTATTAGTTATAGAAATGATATACATTTATATTAGATGTAATTGAAATAATACAATACAATACAATACAATACAAAATACTTTATTGTACACCAACAAAAATACAAAACACGAAACCTTACATAAGATACAAGTACAATGGGCGGCCTTATCGCTTAGAAGCGATCTCTTCCAGGCAACCTTTGGATGGAACGAATTATGTGAGTTTGAGAACGGCAGGGGTGTACCAATTATAAGCAATCTTAAATAAATATTGACAACAATATAAATACCTAAAAATAATTGAATTAAATAAACGCAAATTATCAATAAATTGTCTGCTGAACTCACTAGGTCAAAATTTAAATTAGGGTAATCTTTCACAGAATAAAAACAATGTTCAATAAATTAAATAACTCTCTGTCGAAGGGTCTTCAGTTCTTTTACATTGTTTGGCAATATATGTTGTAAATTTTGATAGCCATGTTGTAACAGTCTAATCTTATCTCGCCTTGTTTCTAATCTTATAGAATAAGTAGGTACCTAGGTAGGTACATACCAAGTACATTGAAATTGAAAAATATTTAAATTCCCAGTGCAAAAGCATAGCTATCGAAACGAGACCCGTAAACTCGAGACAGTGGAAAGCGAATAAAGAATTTACTTCTTCACTGACCGAGAGTCTGTTTAGTCCATACGATATCGATCGTCCATCTTGTTCTTGTAATCAAAAATCTGACTGCCGCGTTTGTCTCATCATCATCATCAGCCTATATTAGTCGACTGCTGGACATAGGCCTCCTCTAATGAGCGCCATAGCGCCTTCAGCTTGCCGCATCCAGCATCTGTCTGCAGTCTTTCGCAGATCGTCATATCACCTGGCCGGAGGACGTCCTACACTACGTTTGCCGAGTCGTTGTCAACACGTTTACCCCAGCGGTTTGTCCAGCGGGAGCAAAACCCTGCGACGCAGGAGGTTGCGCGTTTCCCGCCTCGGGACGGATATTTACACGGTCTGCAGATACTTGTTTCGGGTGTTCTGGTTCTGAGTGTATTCCATGTGTTATAAAAAATACATGATCTCTGTGACGACCTCTGTGGAGCAGCGGGCAAAGGTCTGCCTGCGACGCAGGAGGTTGCGGGTTCGATTCCCACTTTGGGACAAATGTTTGTACGATCTGAATATTTGTTACGGGTCTTCTGGGTATTGTCTATGTATAATAATAAAAATGTATGTATTGTATTAAGTATAGCCGTCATCTAGTACTCATAACACAAGCTCTGCTTAGCTTGGGGCTAGATGATGCTGTGTGGATTGTGCAGCATTCTTTATTTATTATTTATTTATGTTACCAAATGTATCTTAATAAGTATATCAATTTATCTAGTACCCAAAACACAAGCTCTGCTTAGCTTGGAGCTGGATGATGCTGAGTGGATTGTCCAGCATTACTTATTACAGATAAAAATCGGAATTCGTGTCGTTAGTATAAAAAGCTTCCAACCCCAGACATCGGTTTGACAATTACGTATCGTTACAAAAGCAATGTTCGACTCTATCCAATTAACTATGAATAGCTTGAAGCTCTACTTTAGTTTCAGCACTTTTGTTGCTTTTGTAGGCTGCTTCCGATACAGGCAGTCTGGGCTTAAGAATAGAACCCGTACTTAAGAATAAACTTCAATCGTATCGTACTTGAGTTAAGTCTAAAGTTTGTTTTTGCAAAACTTTGCATCTTATTGTCTTTCTAGCCGAATTTCGACCACGGCGCGGCGGCCAGTCTCATTGGAGATTAGCCAGATGCGCAGGACATATTATAGTGCACAAGTGTGTGCGCAAACACAGGTGCACTCTCTATTCCCTCTCATAATCTGATGGGACGACAGACCGACACGACCGGGGAGAGGTCTGGCGCAGGACCGACGGCTTAACGTGCTTTCCGAGGCACGGGGGTGTAACACCGCCAACTTCCTGACTCCGGGCTGCTACTGTAATTTTTTCTTGCTAGAAAAACCCCAATAACAATAATTATTGGCCCGACCCGGGATTTGAACCTAGGACCTCATAATCAGCAGTTCAACAAGCTGACCCCTAGTCCAACGCGGTGTCGATTCGATACTTGGCGTGTTTGGATTGCATACCTGAAGTCACTTAAAAATTCACAAATAAATTTTAAGTTTAATTTTAGTACTTACCTAGTAAAATTTTATAGAACCTTTTATAACGCCAACTAATGGCGAAATAAAAAATTTCGCGCCGCTTTATGTTTTTTAGACTAACGCCAGAATGGAGAAGAGGGTTAGGTATTTACAATAAAAACAGAAAAAAATCTAATTTCAGTTAACTTTGGCAATTTTAAGTGAATTAGTAGGTGAGATTCAATTTTTTGAGGATCATGAATGAACTCATTTGATAATCAACGAAAGTTACTTATGTTTGCTACGTCGACTCATTTATTTTCTTTGACTGAATGATTGAATGCAATATTTCATAGATTCTGCTTCTTTTTAACCTCCAACGCAAAAAGAGAGGGGTGTTATAAGTTTAACGTGTCTGTCTGTGTATCTGTCTGTGGTATCGTAGCTCCCAAACGGATGAACCGATTTTCGTTTAGTTTTTTTAAGTCATAGATAATTTTATCCCGAGTGATCTTAGCCATGTGTCATGAAAATCTGTTCAGCCAATAAACGTCAGAGGGATTTAAATTTTTTAATTTTCTCTTGTTAAAAATAGTGATGCGAATCTATCGACTCAATAAATATCGGGACCAACAAAAAAAATGCTGGAGTGGAGGTGGCTGTGTGAATTGCACACAGCATTATCTAGCCTCAAGCTAAGCAGAGCTTGTGTTATGGGTAGTTAACTGATATACGTACATTATTATGTACGTATATCAACGACGATACGTCAATGACAAAGCAAGCTTCTGTGTAGAGTGAAATAAAAAAAACAGGTACTTACCTGTATCGGATTCATAGAAATAAAAAAACCACACAATTAAAATGCAATTGCATTAGAAATTTTCACTGTGCCTGGTCCGATACACTCTTAACAGTTTTTTAGTCGCCTGTATAAAGAAAAACACTGAATCTTTTTACAAATTTCTCTAGTACCTACCTTATCAATAGAAAACTAACTCTAACAACTGCTAAATAGGTAGTAAATCAATCAACAATAGCAACTTCCCCAACTTTCCTCATTAAGTATGTAGGTACGACGCTTATAAAAGTCACAGGTACTGCAAATCCGACTAAGCTCACTTTGATGGAGTTCTGCAGTCCAACTACGTGCGCCGTTGTCACGGCACGTAGTGTTATTTTCACGGTATTACGTGGTTCGAGTTTTACGATAAGTTTTTTGTTTGTTAGGGTTCCGTACCTCAAAAGGAAAAAAGGAACCTTTAAAGGATCACTTTGTTGTCCGTCTGTCTGTCTGTCCGTCTGTCAATCCTCTTTTCTCAGGAACGCGTGGACGTATCGAGTTGAAATTAACATCAAATACTCAAGTCCATAACCTCTTGAAGCCGCAATATAAATAAAACTTCTAAATCAACTCACTCAAAAGTTATAGCCGTTTATGCCCGAATATTTTGAAATTTCCAAGGGAATCACATAGACATAAAACCATAAATTTATAGTTTATTCACCAAAGAAAAATACTTTTGAGTCTTGCTATAGACCAAAACCTATAGGGTACTTCCCGTTTACCTAGAATCATAAAATTTGGTAAGAAGCAAGGTCATACAGCACAAATGACGAGAGAAATCTGAAAACCGTTAATTTGTAGTATAATAAAAAAAATAAAAAAAATTTGATTCTCTCCCTCGAACAGGTATCTACTTCATGTTGTGTTGACCTAGAATCATGATATTTGGCATGAAACAAGGTGTTACAATTAAACGGATCCCTTAGTGCGCGAGTCTGACTCGCACTTGACGATTTATTATTTATTTTTGTTGGAAAGTAAGGAAATGGCGATTGGGGCGGCGTCGTCTGGGTGGTACTACGTGGATAGTTGACTCAGACTTGAGTGTTGCGGGAGCATTTCCTGTCTTGTTTTTGTTTTAAAGTGCAAATTGTTTGGTCAATCAGTTCAAATCAGTGCAAGGGTGAAGTATTTTTTCTAATAAAAAAAACTTTTCGTACCTATACTTTAATACAAAACTTTTGTAAATACCTAGTTAGTTAAAACTTATTTATATCTTTTACTCAGTTAAGTATTCTGTTTGATTCATCTGGGCTATTTACAAACTTTTCCAAAGGAAAAAATTATTTATTAATCCAAGTTATCTGAATATAATATACAGGGTGCCACGGAAAGGGTGTAATAAGCCGAAAGGCAGGTGATTCTGGACCCCGAGGAGATCAACTTGTGAATAATGATTTTTTTATTTTCAATTATTCTTTTCATGTAAGAACATGAAAAATAATTGAAATTTAAAAAAATATCCGTATTCTTTTCGCGCACAATAGCATTATTTAACATTACAAAATATTTCACAAAATTTTTTGCTTGTTTTTTTTAGCAAAATCATTGTTTTGTCATGAAATTATTTGAAACTCGTACGCACTCGTTCAATAGCATTGATATTTATGTACTTTGTAATTTGAGGACCATATTGGACTGCCATACTCCAGTACACTCCTCACCGAGGCAAAGAAGAGGTAAAAGAGACTATGAGGTTTTTCAAAACCTGATGATCAAAATCAAAATCAAAATCAAAAACTCTTTATTTCCATAAATACAATAAATGTACACTTAGAAAAGGTCAAAATAAAAAACTAAACACTGACACGGAAATAAAGTGATATTTTTTGATTTCTGTCGCTTCGGTATGTAGACTAAAGTAAAGAAGATCATGATCATGTATGGATCATGTATGGATCATGTATTATGTTATTGATTTTCCAGAATTGTTGTCATATATTTCTTTATATACAAAATTTAGCGCACCTATAGCAACTTATAGCAATTTATTTTCATTAATTACTTATAAAAATAACATTTCATTTATTAACCCACTTTCGAGAATGTGTCGCCAGTATCATGAATGTTCAAAGCTGAATACAGAAATGGACATATTTGGTCCTAGTTTAAACAAGTTTGTTAAAACTGATAAAGACATCCTGCATTTTAACCGCAGGGGCGGTGATGCTCGTGAGAGCAACATAGCCGCATTAGCCACTCTAACTATTTTATTAATTATGTAAGTAGTAGTTTGCATTGTTTTTTGTCTTTTTTGTAGTTTTGGCTTATTTTGTTTGTACCTTTATTTTTTGGTCTTAACTTTTTATTTCTTAAATTACATATTTTGTTAAAATGTCTACACATCTAATAATATATGTTGAGTGCACATAGGTTACGTCTCAAGTCAATTCAAGTCAATTTCTCTCTAAATTTTTTGTGTTATGTTATTATTGCTTGTTATGTGGTTTGTGTACCTAATAAACATAAATAAAAGTCCATCCCTCGATGTCCAGGACAGGAAACACCTCCTTTCTTCGGCTTAGTACACCCTTTCCGTGGCACCCTGTATTAATACTATAATTGTTGTTTAATTCCTAACCGGATAATTTAACAACTAACTATCTATCATAGTGTAAAATGAACAAGAAAACTAAATCACTTCCCAACTAAACAAAACTACCTTCCCCCAAACCACACAATTGAACAAACTCCTTCAATTTAACACTCTATCACCTCGTAACAAAGTTCCACCTTAAAAGGCTTACCTCCCCGCTGGAGTTATTCACAACTTTATTACCTTGGAATAAGGTATCGAATAGTTTAGCAAATTGAGTTGATAACAAAGCAAATTCTTTCGATAATACCGACTGACCAAAAACTCTTCACGTTTCGACTACGTTGAAGGTACCTACTAGTGGAACTACATAGAAGCGAAAACTTAAAAAGTTAGACAGTGGTATTTTCATTTTGAAATTTGACATTGGAACCCTAATACATCGGTCAAGTGCAAGTCGGTTTCACTCACTAATTGTTCCGTTCCGTACCACATCATAAAAACCACTTTATCTTTTGACAGTTTCTAGTTTAAGGACGAATTTTTCATTGATTTTGTGGATGATCTCGTTAGATCCATTCACTAGATCCATGATGGATCTATCGAGAACTTTATTTTTCAGTAGATCCATTTCTAAATACAAAGAATGGATCTAATGAGCATTAATTGGTTTTCACAAATTATCTGGCTGTGTAAGAGTATGAAAATATTATTGTGATTTTTCACACCCACACTTACAAAATATGTCAAATATAATAGAAAGTGACATTTTATTTAATTGTCATCATCATCATCAACAACAACCTATATTAGTCCACTGCTGGACATAGTTCTCCCTCTTTTTATTGTGATTGCTTGAAAAGCTCAAATTGCGTGTATTAATACCTATCTTTTTCTTTTGCAGGTAAATAATTAAATCTTTTCGAGAGAAACCAATGCAGTAAGTGAAACAACCAATGCTTTACCACGAGCAAAGTCACGAGCTGAAACTATATTTCTTAAATTAAGAATACACACCCTTCTTGTTACAAAACCTAATTTAAAATTCGCAAAAATTTCCCTCGAATTTCTTCTAAGAAATTTAATTCGGGCACCATCTTATCAAAAACTGATAAGGCTTAATTAAGTTGCGGACTTTTATTATTATCCCACGAAAGATCTGTTATTTACTTTTGAGTTTAGGAACTTGGGGAAACAAGGGCAAAAAGAAAAACAAGGTTACGCTTATTTTGGCCGAGGTTGGCCGAGTCATAGCGAGCCTTTTCTGTCAAATCTGTCATGAAAAACGTCGTTTGTGATAACTCGGCCAACATTTTGATGACCTCTGAAGGTTGCGGGTTTGATTCCCGTCGCAAAACAAAATGATTTGATGCTCTGTCATTTTTTCGGATCAAGGTATTTTTTTACTTAACCCTTCATCGAAATATCTTAATTCATTAAAGCTCAGATATAGGTACATATTATAATCACTTGTCCACAAACCAACGAATCTCAAATTAAAACGCGCAATTCCTCTCACTATACCAATACCCCAGTAAGAAACTTCAGACCACTAGCAGGTAATTTAATATCTAAAATACACTCACATCAATATGCTAAGGATGACGTCACAATTACCCCCCTCTCCCCTTTAACCAACTTTAATCGTGACGATAAAGGCAACGTGACTCTTAAACAATGTTACCCTGAAATTTCTCACCCAATTTTCACCTTATGTCGTTGTAATACGATGTCAGTGGCCGCATACCTTAAGTTTGCTAAATACAAAGCCTAACTTGCATAACTAGTGTACGAAGACCCCTGTACCATATTCACTAGTAGGAAATCTCATATAAATGCAACTTTTGTATGAACTGACGCAGTTCAAGTGGTTCTGGTAGGGTGAAGTTGGGTAGATTGAAATAGGTAATAATAAAATGACTTTTATACAATACATGCTCTATTAGTCCGGAAATTCTAAGGGAAACCAGGGTAGTTTATTGAGTTATTTTCCGTTGGCCTATTTTTATGATGAAAAGAAAATAAAGTTAAGTTTTTGATGTTATTATGGGAAAATAAGAAATATAGGTTTCGAAGAATGAAAAAAACGATTGTGTTTTGATAACTACTTTGGGGTTCGTTTCGAAAGGCGGAAAACTTTTTGATTGAGAGAAAATCTTTAGCTTTTTTATTGCTATAAAGGTAAATCACACTAAATTAGAAATTAAGTTTCAATACCAAATTGAAAGAGAAGGCGAAATAATCAGACCCTACCATCAGATAGGAATAATAAATTGGGTAGGGAATAAGAGACAGTAAAACCATTTTCGTGAAACGAATCGTGTCAAATCTGACCAAAGTTAAATCTTTTATTGACATTCTAGCACCCATACTTGTCACAAAAAACATTTTAGGTGATTTACAATATCCCCTCTCTGCGTAAATCACAAAAAATCTTTCAGACATTAATAAAGAAATATCCATTTTTTTTCCGAACATCCAAATCTTCCAATCGAAACCTCGGAATACTCAAATCCAATATGTCTAAAAATAGTACCCAAATATCCGAAACTCCATCAAATAAATCAAATTCCAAATTATCGAATAGAAGCACCTCCACAATAAGATATCTGACAATAACTCACGGAGGATTTACATACGAAGTTTTGGTAAGTATGGGCTGATTTATGCCCCGTCTACTCTTGGTGGTGCAGGTTGGAATTCGTTATGAGCTGAAGCGATTTGGCGTGACGTTACTAATAAGTATGTATTTTTTCTAATAAATTTTCGAGTTTATTTATGCATATTATTTAATTTATTTTTTGGAATTTTTTATATTTTCTGTGTGTATGATCCAATCATCTACCCAGAAAGTTCAAGGTTCTTACCATTTTTACACCCTGTTTAATCTACAGAGCCTATTGGATCCCACCGCTGGTACTTCCTTCCTTTCTTTCGTTGTTCACCAACTAACGTGTTAATACAGCAGACTGGGCTATACATACTTATCAAGTCTTACCTGGCACGCTACTAATTCATTAAAAAACTTAGAAAAACATGAAGTTGGGCAGTGAATGCTTTAATAGGCTGCAGAACCGGATATTTTTGTATTACAGCAAATACTTCTCCCTTTTTCTGCCATTTTAAAATGAATTTTCTGAAAATGGTATTTATATTTCAGCATGAAACTTAGACCACCACCGCTCTCTGACGGGTGTTTTAGCAGAATCAAAGATTTTTTTATATTTTCTAACCGAACTCGCCGGTCTCCTTTGCCCCGCTGTCCCCTATTCTAGATTTATGTTTCTTTCAATAATTGGTTCAAAGATTTTCTTTTCGTGCCAAGAATTTTTATTAAATTTTTTCAGTGCGCTCGGTGACTTAAGTTTTAGAGTTACCACGTTTTTTACATAGGCACGTACAGTCGACGACATTGCATAATATTGACGGTTTTCAAAAACCCATAAGTGCAAACTTTGTATAAAATTATTGTGAGGTTGACAATGTTTAGTTTTAGAAAAGAACTTTATATATTATAATGTAAGCTTTAATCAAGAAGCCTTTTCTTGTTGTCTTGCATACTTTGTTTTTGTTTTAAAAGTACCTGTACCTATATGCATGCAACTTACATGCACATAATGGATAACTTATGAGACACTTACCAGTAATTTGTAGCAATGGTTTCCAAACAAAATTCCACAAGCTTCTGCCCACGGCTTCTCTGACAGACCTCTTACACATGTAAAACTCATATACCATTCAAAAAGCAATATTTCCCTATCCCCACAATCTTGAAAGCACTCAAAGTCAGGAACCTGGTTATAATTTATTCAGCACCCGCCATTGTCGCTTAGTAAACGTGAAAAACGTGAGTTATGTCGTTATACGCACGAGACCGGATATCTTATATCACGCACTCGGTTTTATTACTCGGTTTGATCACTGTATTTATCGATTATATCTTTGTACAAGTGCGTTTCAACTGATATTTTTCATTTCTCTGTGCAGCGATTAGTTAGTCAATCGCGAAGTAACTATTTAAGTTAAATAAAATAAGAACGTCAATATTAATCCATCGTGATCAGGAACGTCAATAAATTATTTACACATTTACATTACATCATACAACAATTATAATACTGGCATGCTAAGTAGAAAAAATATAATTTGATTGTTTTGAAAACACTAGAAGCCGACTTCCAATCTCTTAATTTTACATTTTTTCTAAGTTTTTCGGGACAAATCTCTCAGGAATATTTTATGGGACCTTTTTGGGATCATTCTTGATTACAAAAACGAAAAAAAAAACCAAAATAGGTCCCTAATCGATGTACATGCATAAAACATACATACAGCCGAACATAGAATCTCCTCCTTTTCATGAAGTTCGTAAAAAATACGACAGTATTAAATTTTCCGAAAAAATCGTAACGACATTATGATTCTAACGATATCCCATGCATTTAAATCTGTATAAGCTTTAAAAGTTAAGGATAAATAAAAAAACACATACATAGTATGAACCCTGAAAATAAAACACTCCTTTTTTGGGCAGTCGTGTAAGAACTCAGACAGGAATCAGGTAATAATTTATTCAGCACCCGCCATTGTCGCTTAGTAAACGTGAAAACGTGAGTTATGTCGTTCTACACACGCGGTCGGGGTTGGTTATCTTGAGTTAGAGTTACGTCACGCACGCGTTATGTCTTTTTAAGAATCCATCCTAATATTATTTATGGTTAAAATAACTTACCTAAGTGTATTTCTACCAAAATTACACGAGATGTTACATCCGAATAGATTTAAGTAATACCACGATCATCATCAGTCCGTTCCTTTCTAATATTTCGGCACAGCTTGATGCGCCATGATCACTGAATAACTGAAGGCACTGCAAGTACGTTCTTTTTTATTATAGCGCATGAAATTGAAACGAAATATTGGAAAGTACAATACTCAAAACATGATAAATATCCCGTTGTAAATGACTTTAATATAAATAAACATGATTGTTTTAAAAGCTTTATATTACACTAGAGTCTTCAAGGTTTTCCTACCTTAGCATTTTATCGTTCTTACCTTCACACCACGGTACCCTAAAGCCCTTGTATTCCACAAAACCTCCTATTTGCCTAACTGTAGACTGCACACGTTATTCTTAAAGAGATAATCCAAAGATAAAGTGCCCTTATTTATCTACAGGGATATAAAGGAAGGTGTGAACGGGCAATTTGTTGACGACTTGTTTTGTGATAGGCTAAGTCTTGGTCTCTTGATCATTACGCAGTACGCTGGGGTATGCGCTATGCGGCGCTGGACACATAATCGTATAAAAAACGTCTAGAGTGACCTTTTGTTCCGTCGAAGTCTGCGTCATCGGTGACAGGCAGTAGGTAATGCGCAGTGGTAATCTAGAGACAAAAGCTTTACGAAACCGACAGCGTATGATAAAATGGGAATAAATAATAATAATAAATAAATCAATAATGCTCGACAATCCTTACGGCATCATCTAGCCCCAAGCTAAGCAGAGCTTGTGTTATGGTTACTAGATGACTGATATACATAAAACAATACATTACATAAATATATAGTTTTTACTATAGGTACTTACATAGAAACAATATAAGTAGATTATACATACTAACGTTATTTAGTTAGGTAGGTAACTAATTAGGCAAAGCACATAATTCGTAAGTAATAAATTAGCATCATTATAAAATGGCCAACTTATGTATCTACCCAATGAGAGTTAGGTATTTCATAGTAGGTAAAATAAATAAATAAAATAAATAAATAATGCTGAACAATTCACACAGCATTATCTAGCCGCAAGGTAAGCAGAGCTTGTGTTATGGGTACTAGATAACTGATATACATAATAATATACGAGTACATAGATAGATATTTTTTATTATACATAGAAAACGACCAGAACACCCTGAACAAATATCTGCAGATCGTACAAATATTTGTCCCGAGGCGGGAATCGAACCCGCAACCTCCTGCGTCGCAGGCGGACCTTCGCCCACCGCGCCACAGAGCTCGTCGTAGGTACGAGAAGAATCAACCCCTTTAACTCAGCCCATGGAAAAGTTGACTCAGGGAACCAACCAGAGAGAAGGCAGCAGCTTTATTCTCTGTATTTAAACACCTCCACAGTTCACCAATGCAAGCGTGGTGATTATGGCTAATTTAACAGACTTACGTATTTCACAACAGTCGAGAGAGTTCCAGCGCTACATTATCTTTGAGATTTTAGTTCAATGTTTACTCACTTCCTGAGCGAAGCGACAGGAAGTTAGTTCCCACATAAAAAACGTCAGACTTCCATTGCTCCTACACCTAAAGGGCAATTTGAGTCGCTCGTTTGCATGACCCCTAATCCGCCTAGAAGGTTACAATCCTCAAAATGTACCCCACATTTCACACCCCAGTACCGAATGTAGCCCACCTCGCGACGTTTTGTCATCCACACAACATGGCGACTATTGTAATCCGACATCCTACAGAGGATAAAAATAACAATGTGAAAACAGCACAGTGATGACAAGATAAGCGAAAGTGTCTGTGGTGCAGTTGAAGTTCTGCCTGCGATGCAGGTTGCGAGTTCGATTCCCGCCACTGATGATCTGTAAATTATTTGTTGCGTATCTGGGTATTTTTTATATAGGTATTTTTTCGCTTAGTTTACGTATAGTTATTATTTATCACCTAGAACCTATAACAGCTCTGCTTACACTGGGACTAGATAGAGTCCAATCCAATCCAACATTATTAAAGTTCCATTAAGAATAATAAAATTTATTCACAAATAAAATTATACTAGTATTTACAATTGAAACAATTGAGCTAACTGCTGACTGTTGCAAACAGTCTACAGATAGCTCAACTGATCCATATCAACACCAGTCGGAAGCGTCCCCAAGACGCTGGCTGCATTGCCCCGCTGTATGGCAATGCTGATACATCCATTAAGTAAATAAAGTACTATCTTATGAAACCCTGCTGTTAAAGAACAAGCTAAATCTCCTTTTCTCAAAAAATTAACCTGAGTTTTCCCCTTTCAGGGCTGAAATTAGTGTAAGTTAGTTTTCTTTTATTTTTGACTCCTTTGATACAGCGTAACTGTATGGTGTCGCCACGCGCGTTGGATCATAACTCTTATAGCACAGCTTTTTGCATTGCCTTTGTAGAATAGGAGCAGACGTGAAGAAAAATATCGTATCTTTTTCCTTATTGATTAAAATAGCACGTGTATGTCTTGAAAGGCGATTTAATTTCACTAACGCAGTAGCACATGCTTTAGAGTCAGAACTTTGGTCACCTGTGGCAGACTCAGTAACAAATATTTACTACCTACTATTATTACTATCGTCTATTTTTAAACAGGTAATAGCTGATATAATTTCTGTAACCTCCGGTAGCTATTATTAATAATAACTTATTATTAATAATAGCTACCTCCGGTAGGTTACAGGTTCCGGTGAGGTTACAGAAATTATATCAGCTATTACCTGTTTAAAAATAGACATTAATAACATAAAGATGATTTGTCTATTAAATTGTTTAAAACTTTTAAAGCTTTCGCAATTTGTAATGATTTTATCGAGTATTAATCACGTACCTTTTGTTATTAATTCCCCTACGTTTTTGCCGCGTTACAGCGATCGACTGAATTTTTTTAGTTTATTTTTTTCGATAATGATGATCCCAAGACGTCGACCCTGCTGACAGATACTGGATACGGTTACAGACGGCGCTATGGCGCTTATTAGAGTAGGCCGTGCTCCAGCAATGGACTAGAATAAGAAATGATTAAATGAAAATGAAATGAAATGAAAATGAAAACATTTATTGAAAAAGAAATACACAATAACAGTGGTTAACTCAATGTTAAGCTAAAGCTAGGTGTTATCAGTTTCTCTTTTGATGATGTAGCTACTTTCCCCCCAGCTCCAGCACCACCAAGTTAATCTCTCAGCCTGATAAGTGCTCGTCTCCAAAACGCCGCAAATCCTTAAAAATTACGTCGCCGCAGCGGTTCTGTCGTATCACGAGGGAAATGAATTTTTGCGGTTTTAGGGTCCCGTTTTGCATAGTTGCGGTTCTATGCTGGCTTAGGAATTGGGGACACAGGAGTGACAGAAATGATCAAAGGTTTAAGATTTTTTTTTTCGTTTTATCTACCGACTACTTGCTACTATTCTCTGGCCAAACTCGATGTAGATAGTTAACAAACAAACCGCCCATCCATACATAACATAACTGTTATTATAATAATAAATAACCTCACTGTACTGATATAGTGTGTGAGTAGTAGTATTGTATAGACAACCGATATGGCGCAGCGGGCGAAGGTCCGCCTGCGATACAGGAGGTTGCGGGTTCGATTTCTGCCTCGGGGCAAATGTTTGTACGACCTGCAAATTTTTGTCCAGGTTGCTCTGGGTGTTTTTATACATATAATTATTAAATGAAATAATATCTAATTATGTATTTAATGCATTAATTATTAAGTACCTTTATCGGTTAACTTGTGCCAATAACACAAGCTCTGCTTACTTTAGGCAGATAATAATTATAATAATACTATATAACGTATAGAATGGACACACTTCGCCTCCCACCTGACGCCTGAGCTTCCTCACCCTTTGGGCGAGTTCTATTAAGTTCCAAATGCAAGGGACGCACGGCGCACGCACAGGCAGAACATGGCATGGGTAATGATTTTGACAGACGTCGCCGATAGTGTTCAATATTTTGTTTGTTTCATCATGGACATATTTGCTTTTGTTTTGAGGTTTGATTTCACCTTTTGCTAGATGCTGTGTGGTTTTCCCAGTATTATTTTATTTTCATCCTACAAAACCTTAAAATGCATACTTTACTCGCACTTGGCCACTTTTAGCTGGAGGTTTAGCGTGAGGGTCGTTTTAATAAACGGTCATTAGTTGCGACGCCTCCTGTGATTTATTGAGGAAATAAGATTATGCAAGTCTTTTGGAACTTGGGGCAAAGTTGGGGCAGATTTTAAAAGTATTTTTGATTTTTTAAGGGGCTTTGTGTTTGCTGTTAGCAGATTTTGTAGATAAATATCCACCAACAACCGTTTGTGAATAAATTTTCTTGTTTGACCCGAGAGCTGGTGAGTATCTGGCGCAGCGCATCAGCATTGCCATACAGCGGGGCAATGCAGCCAGCGTAGCGGGGACGCGACGACTGGTATATTGATATGGATTACTTAGTTGATAATGCTGGTGGTATTGATATAATATGTACCTCTAGATTGTTTGCACAAGGCTCTTATACACAATATTGATGACTTTGGCACTTGTGAATTCTATGCTAGCGCTCTATGATAGGGATCGGGTTTGGGCTTCGAATAACAAGAGTTCGGGTGTCGTTTAACGCTTTCACTGCCCAGTTCCTACAATGTAACCCACATGTGTGTTGTTACCAGTGAAAGTGATAACTAAGTTTTAGAAACTTATACTAAAGTGAGTTTTTGCTCGTTATGGTTACTGCAATCCAGGCAGGTACGGTCTATGTATCTAGGTAGTGTCGTAAAAAATTGTAATTAGTCCATCGGTTAGATTATCAGAAGATGTTGGACACTTATTTTTTAGTTGGCCGATTAAACAAAAAAGGATTAAGATATATCTGGTTAAAGTTCCGCGTGACGTCACACCTTGCGACACTGTGATTTTTAGCAAGGTGTGACGTCACTAGTCCCCACTCCTGAACATCGACGCGCTTTATCTTAGTCATTTTTTGTTTGATTGACAAAATACAAAAATATGTGTCCGATATCTTCTGATAATCTAACTGACGGTCTTAATAGAATATCTTTAATAAATCCAGGACACTACCCTATTATGAGGTCCACTATCTCCCCAGCACACATAGGTCCACTGCTGTGCTCAGCAGCATGCATCCGCCAAACAAGGGGATTCTCCATAATAAAGTTTCATTAAGTTTTTGTCTAAGAGCTGTGGATTTTGTTATTGAATAAATAAATAATCGCACCACTCTTGGCAAGCAGATTGGTGATCGAAAAGCAGTGTTGAATATGATACACAGAACATTGCAGCTGACAACGTTCTGGAAGGTTCCCTTAGTCGACTCTTACGACATACAGTTTTTTGTAGAAAAATTCGACAAACTTAATTGCAAATTTGACTTGAGAAGTTGAGTAGATTGCTTTGTGATACCGGCTTAGAATTCGCACCACCCCAACTCTTCTCGCGGGTGTCGTAGGATGTCACAAAGTGATTTCCACCGCCTACTGCAGAACTATTCAACCGTGATCCCCAACCCTGAGAAATCTGAACCCTGATTATGTACATTACCCCCAATGAGATAAAAGTCAATAAGGCGCTTATCAGGGGGAAGCTAGCGTCCAGCAGTGGACTAATATAGGCTGTTGAAGTTGAGGATTTCAAAGTATCCCAATTCGCTCAAACAGCTACCAATCTGCCAACTCTCAAGAAGTCCTCAGGTGCCTGTAATCCAACGTTTTCAGCGTTTCACCTGCACTCGCGATAGTAAAGGCAATTTCAAGCCGCCGTAAAATGTTCCTTCTTGGTCACGGCATATTACAGTTTAGTGTTGTAATAAAACGACGGACTTATTTTTAGAAATAGCTCCGGGCAATAAAATTACGGTCTAAAATCTATTGTAGTTGAAGTAATTTTCTGATATAATTAATTTTCAATGTTCAGTAGGTACCTATGTACTTACCTATTCCATCCTTCATAAAAAAATCCAATGTTTTTGTAAGTTTTCATGTCGAATATAGGGTCTTTCAACAGATTTTAATCTTTTTTACAGTATTGACATTTTAAGTTCTTAAGCTTCGCTTCACGCGATTTTCCTTGTTGTAGGTACCTACTTACATAGATATCCTTCCCCAGAATACCTTCTATCTCTAATTCAAATATCAACAAAATCTGTTGAGCCGTTTAACTGTTTAAGTGTGAAAATGTTACTTTCGTATTTATAATACTAACTAACTGCCGCCCGAGGTTTCGAAAGCGTTTTCCTTTAGTAAAAAATAGATGGAAGAAAAAATTGGAGGGGTATTTACCCAGCAGTGGGACGAAATGGGCTGGCAGAAATGGTAGGTAACCTTTGTCATTCCCCAGGAAACAATCTATCTCCAAGTCAAGATTTTGAGAAAAAAATAATTAACAGACAAACAAACAGAATTCTTGATGATTCTAATTTATTCAAGATTCCATCAAATACTCCAAAATAGATTACATTACATCACATTGACGCAATAAAAGACTTTACGCAAACGCCATTTCTCGTATTTTACACCAAACCATTACATTTATTGCGCACGCCGCCATCTTGTGATGATCCATAAATTCCTTAAAACGCAATATCTCCAAGTGTCACGATCATTCAAATTGAGTGTAAACATGGGGCATGGACTACGCAATATTGCACGGCCTTGGGAGCTCCACTTCTACCCATGGCTATCTTGACTTAGGGGTTATAGTGGTTATAGTGGCGGTTATAGTGGGCAACAGGAGCAAAATTTATAGGGGATTTTGTACAGTTTTGTGTAGCCCCGCTGAAAAAAGAGGGGTGTTTTAAGAATATATTAGAATATCATTTACGAGTAATGTACAATGTAAAGAGCTACAACAAAATCTATATAGGTACATTATATAAAAATTGGATTTTGGAGTCGAGCCGATTATTATGATTTTTTTAAATGTATTTGTGGTAGGTTATGGAATAGGTCGTAAAGTATATTTCACGCTAAGGTGTAAAAAAAAACGAGAAAATTTCCACACGTTCGAAGCCGTGGGGCGTAGCTAGTTGTCCTTATAAAACCCAGTGCACGAAGGCTCTAAGGGTAAACTTCGCTAGCTGTGCGAGCGAGTCACCCGAGTATACCGCTCATAGAGTTGGTAGGTAAAGGCAAACATACCTAATGTTTGTGTTTATTGTTACAAGAGCTTGTTGTGTTTGTTGTTGGCCGTGTGGTGCCGGCTTAGAATTTGCACCACCCCAACTCTTCTACCACCGAACTGCGATCCCTAACCCGCATGCCCAGTGCGGGGATTATGGATACTAACCCCCATGAGATCAAAGTCAATAAGGCGTTTAACAGGGGGAGGCCTGTGTCCAGCAGTGGACCAAAATAGGCTGTTGAGGTGAGGAGGTGAGTTGATGACAAGACTAGAACAAGTGGTTTAAGTATTTTTCTCCTTCCTATTTAATATAAATTGTTTTACCAGCTACGCAATTAAAATAATTAAAAAAAAAACAATGCTCAAGTAAAGAAACATTAAATACCAATTGGCGGTCTTATCGCTGAAGACCGATATCTAGCTGTTAAACTCACTTAGAAGCATGTCCCTATGAAACTGTTCACCATTATTTTGAGGTTAATGTTCCTAACAATAAAGCTCAATATCCTGTAGAGACATTCGTCAGTGACGTAACTAAGTGACGGTATATTTTGGAGGGAAATTCAACATAAAACGTTTACGCTCTTTGACATAAACATTCGGATTACGGATGCTGTAATATTTTAGATGCTGTTTTGAATTAAATGGCGTTCTTGGATTGGAAGCTTGTTATTTATTTTGTGATGTTTTGTGAAGCGTTGCCTCAGTAGGTACCTATTATAACAGAATATTCCATTCTTACATAAATGGTGTTCAGGGGGTTCCCGAACCGCCGTGCTCCAGGTGTCACGCGTTAGCATGGGGACTAGGTGATAAATAAATAAAAATAAATAATGCGGGACAATTCACACAGCATTATCTAGCCCCAAGCTAAGCAGAGCTTGTGTTATGGGTACTAGATAACTGATATACTTAATACAATACACTACATAGATAGATATTTTTTATTATACATAGAAAACATCCAGAACACCCTGAAAAAGTATCTGCAGATCGTACAAACATTTGTCCCGAGGCGGGAATCGAACCGTTTTTTCTTTTTCCAGATCTCACGCTAGCACGGAATAGTTTCAGTTTATTTATCTGGGATTTGTTAGGAGTAGGTAGGAAATGATTTTGTTCACGATTTTTGACCACTTTCAAAGAATACTTTGCTTATCGAATTGAGTAGGGAATTTCAGTAACCACACGATTGTAGTTCACTTTTTGATTACCTTTCTATGGAAAGTTGGTGATCGAAATTCTGACCCACTGGTGGGACAAAACTTTTTCGTGGTCCCACCAAACACACACTTGACCGTCCACATCCTCCCACTCCCGCCAAGCGGGGGGGGGGGGGGTCAACATTAACTTACTCCTAACGTCCTAACGAAGCCCGTCCAACCCCCGGGGGGGGGGGGGGGGGGGGGGGTTCGTGGCGACTCTGTGACTGAAAGGGTGTGTATATATATAATTGCACCCAGAGCCATATGTTGAACGGTCAAGTGTGTGTTTGGTGGGACATCGCAGTGGGACCACGGTTCCGGAGTGATAGTTAAAGAATATGGTATCACTATATTTGACTTATAATGAAATTATCGCACACTCATCATCACACTAATATTATAAATGTTTAGATGGATGGATGTTTTTTAATTCTTCACACCAAAACTACCTACTGAACGGTTCGGGCTAAAATATTACATAGATGTATTTCTAGGCCTGGAACGTTTCATTCCATAAACTAGTCCCCTTGGGATGGAAATAACTTGCAAACGTTTCCAAAAACGGACCATCCACGGATCCACCGACACTGAGGATATTCTCAAAATCTTAAGTTAGCTAAGTTTTAGTTGTTTTTGTCTTCGTTTACATTTCCAGTTGGTTCAAAATCCGAATCAATGACCCTTTTCTCTGCAAACCTTTAATCACCAAATGAACAAAATGTCATTTATTTTGTTCTTTTTAACTAAGAACTCAGATATTATTAGAATTACTAACATATGCACTTAACCACAAGATAAAATAATTTAGCTAAGTGTTAATTATGTGTTGTATGTACGTTTGCACCGAGACAAAGTACCAACATACCTCCTCGTGTTTGAAAGAATCAAAAGTGTGAGATCCATCAGTAAAATCAGAATCTCCAGGCCCTCAGCAATAACTTTTTTCGGTCTGTTTTAATAAGCCATAATAATAATGTATCATTATTCTAATGTTAACTCTACCTACCTTATGTACGTGCCTAATACGCCTTAAAATAGAATGTACTGTATTGCACAAAAGTTGTACGTGGGCGAGCAGAATGCTAGATAGCATTCTCTACCTGCTAACCTTTAGGTACTGTGGGCTAAAATTTAGTACTAAAATGATTGCTTTTGCTGCAAATACAATGTATATATTCTAAGTTTATACATAAAATGAAAACAAGGCGTGCGAAGCTGCAACCAAACCTAGTCTTTATATGGGGCTAGATAATGCTGTGTGAATTGTCCAGCATTATTTATTATTTATTTATTTATTTATTTATTATTATATATATAATTCTTCTGTGAGTGTGTATGTCACTAAACTTCTCTCAAACGACTGGACCGATTTTGATTAAATTTTTTGTGTGTGTTCAAGGGGATCTGGGAATGGTTTAGATTCACAATTTTGTCCGCTGGACAATGTTTTTTTAATTAATTTTTTATTTATTAGTAGTTGTTGATTTTGGAATGTTTTACATTGGATCCGACAGACGGCGCTACCATCGCAGTGTCAAATTTTAAATAATATTCGAATTTTAATTTTAGTCTGTCCCGACAGTTAGCGCTGCGATCAAATTAAAAAAAAGTTTTGTTATCATTGTGTTATTGTAGACCATGACATGTGCTGGATCAAATATTAAATGATTTATGCCATATTCGTCCCGGGAAAGTTCGGCCCAAATCAAAAAATCTGCTTTCGTCCCACATTGTATGCCGTACTCGGCCCATAATTTATTTTATTTAAAAAAATCTTATTTCGTCCTACTTTTTAACTCCACGTACGGCCCAAGTTGTTTTGTATAGGCAAATTATAATCACTATGGTACAGTTGAAGCAATAAGTCTTCACTTGACTTTCATTATTTATATGATATGATGAACTTGTTTATATCATTGAGTTCTTCTTCTCTGTCGTATTCTTCATTGCTGAAGGTCGTGCCCGTCCTGGAAAGCTTTCACGGAGACGCTAATGAGCTGCTTCCACACTACTCTGTCTTCGGCCTGCCTCAGGGCTGCAGGCAGAGTGAGTCCGGTTATCGTCTTAATTTGATCAGACCATGGGATTGGTGACCGTCCTCTTGGTCTTTCCCCCTCTACCTTGCCTAGAACAACTGTTTTTCGAGGTTGTCTGGTTGACTTCGGGCGATATGTTCAAAATAGCTGAGGACTTGTTGATAGCAGGTTGTGGATAATCTGGTTCTAATCTTCAATTGGTCGTGGATGGATCATTGAGTTAGGTAAACTCAATTTAAAGCGCATTTATTAAAGTATATAATAATACAGGGCGGCCCACGGCCATGCCACATGGAAGGAAAGTATCTTAAATATTGTAGAACAAAAAATGATCAAAGTAAAAGGAAAGGCTCAGTACCCATAATTTCCCTGAAATTATTAATGTAAAATTTCAACTTTCTTATATTTAAGATGCTATGTTATCTGGAAAAAATAATTCTTATGATTGAGCCTTTATCGTAAAATTACGGGTTTTTTTTTACAATTTAGCGTGTTCAATTCCCGGTTCAGACAGGCGATTATTCTAAAATCTTTGAAAGCAGTTTAAATAACCAAGTAATAATAATAGATTCAGGCGTTACTTTGCGGAAATCCATTATATAATATCATAAAGGTCATAATTTTGAAAATAATTAGCGAAATGAACGGCGAAAAATAGGTTGACCCATCAATGTCCTTTTTTTTCTAGGTACATACCCATAGTACAACAGTAGTTACCTAAGTTATCCAATGTTTTGACTAATGTGTTTTCAGTAGGTACGTGTTCTGTTTATTATTCGTTCTGAATACTTGTGCGGTTCAATAAAATTGCATTTCGTACACGTTTCGTGATTTTCTTTTTTATTTTTCTTTAAGTTTTTCTAATTATTAGGCAGTTTAGTTTATTAAGATTTCAGATAGTTTTCGGTGTGTGTTTTATGCGAGAAGCGCCGAGGATCCTACTTTCCTGGATCGTATTCATCGCCCACAATCAGCTCAGCTGTGCTATGGACGAGGAGGGAGTTATCCCATTTCTGGTTCGGCCGAGGCTGCGGCAAAATTAGGTGCCTAGGTACTTATTACCAACTTACACCCTACGTTACTTGGTATTTGCAAACTTACGTGTACATTGCTGGCTAGCAAAAAAAATAAAAATCTTAATAAAAAAATATCCCCCCCCGGCTACAATTTTTTTTTTTCTAACAAATGTACCCTAACCCTACTAATAAATACATACCCTTGTTTTTGGAAGTGTTCTTGACAGACCCTGTATATACTAAAATAAATATTTTTCGCTGCGTTTTTGTTTCTTTCAATTATTATTATTACATAAATCTTTGCAGATTTAGGTAGTAACTGAGCTTTGAATTTAATAACAACGTAAAGTTAATAGTATTACTATTAATGACTATCACTACTAGGTGGTGGTAATAAGTGCTTAGTTAGTAGTAGATGACAACCTTCTTATTCCTCGGCTTATAATGATTGATGACACAGTGTTGATAAATTATATTTTTGACGCTACTGTACTTACAATAAATTTGGTATGCGGGACGAATATGGACAAATATTATCTTGCGGGACGAGGAAAGACTTTTTAATGATGTGGGCCGAAAACTAGGGACGAATATGGCATAAATCTATTAAATTAAAAGGTACTGAGTGTTTTGAGAAGAGTTTTGAAGTGTGCCTAAAAAATAAGTATATAAAAATCAATTGCTGTTCGTTTGTCTCGCTAAAACTCGAGAACGGCTGGAGAGATTTCGCTAATTTTGGTCTTGAAATGTTTGTGTAAGTTCAGGGAAGGTTTAAAAGGTGAGAGCGGTACGAAGTTCGCCAGGTCAGCTAGTTATTTATAAAGACAAGAAGCGAACCCGCAACCTTCTGAGTCAGTATTATTCCAACTGTCCCAGCTTCGTCATCGTCACCGGTGAGACTTAGCAGAAGTTCGTCCAACTTCGTCAAAATCATCAACTCTAGGTAAACAAAGTGTGTATTTCAGTTTGTATCCGTGCGAGTGAGATCCATCCGCCGGGAACAAATGTGTGAGTTCTGGATAAGCCGCCTGCCAGAGGATTACGGATGGACCATATCTGTTGACACTGGAGCTGCAGTTTTGGCCGACGACCGTCTGCGACGCAGGAGGTTGCGGGTTCGATTCTCACCTTGGGACAAATGATTGTTGATTGTAGATAGATAACACTTTGTTATATTAGACAAATACAGGAAACAATACAGAGAAATTGCTTAGAAATAAAAGGAAGTATAAAGGGCTTAGCTAATTAATAATATACTTAAAGGTGATCTAACTCCTTACAAGGATATATAGAAGCAGCTAATTGAAGAATGGAAGTGATTTGGCCCGTCTGATGTCCATTCCACAGACGGGTAGCTTGTACAGTTAAAGATTTGTCATAGAAAGAGGAAAATTATATAAATAAATAAGGAGGATTGTACGATTTGTTGATATTTGTTCTGGGTGGTTCTGGGTATACGTAATACATAATGTGTAGTAAAAAAATATGTACTTAATGTTTTATAGTAAAAATGTTTAAATTAAGTAAGTATGGAATTAATTCATAAAAAATTGGTACAAGTAGAACATTTACCAGGAAAATAATGGCAAAGGCGAGCTTAATCCTAAAAAGAGTTCTCTTCCAGCAAACCTTATTGAGAGAGAGAGACAAATTTGTAATAGTAAAAAAAAACAGTTTCAAACTACCTACTATCGTTTGGTTACAGTGTGGCCAAGTTGCACCACCCGAACGCTTCCCGCAGGTGTCGTAAGCCCCCTGCAGAACAATTCTACCACCGACCTGCGATCCCCAACCCGCATGGGGATAAAGGGCACTATCCCCATGAGATAAAAGCCAAAGAGGCGCTTATCACTCGGCCTGCGTCCAGCAGTGGACCAATACAGGCCGGAGAGGTGGGTTATGTATAGGTGTGGTTCAACCCGTGTCACTCTCCTCATGTTTCAGCTTTAAACATTAACAATGTGGGATGAATGTGGTGAGATTTATCAACTTGTAAAATATTGATATTCTTACGTTGGGCCGTGGGGTACCGAGGCTCTCCGGGTTTATAAAAAAATATATCTCGTGTCTGGTCGAAGCGACGCGTGACCCGAGAGCTGGTGAGTATCTGGCGCAGCGCATCAGCATTGCCATACAGCGGGGCAATGCAGCCAGCGTAGCGGGAACGCGGCGACTGGTATTGATATGGATCAGTTCAGCTACCTGTAGATTGGTTGCAGTAGTCTGCAGTTAGCACAATTGTAAATACTAGTTCTAATTTGTTTCTGTTATTTCATTGTAATTTTGTATCAAAGATAATTAATAAAACAATACACTAGAAAAATAATGGCAAAGGCGACAAGGTCAGAAGGGTTCTTGAGTGGAAACCGCGACTCGGCAAACGTAGTGTAGGGCACCCCCCGGCCAGGTGGGGTGACGACCGCAAAAAACTGCAGTGGACTAATATACGCTGATGATGATGATATTGTTCATCATATTGCATCAATGTATCGGTGTAATAAAGAAACAACCAAACCTAGAAAAACAAGTCAATTGAGAAAAACACGAGTAAACCAATCGGCAAAGTATAGTCAACCGTAATAGCTTTAACCCTTATAAAATCAGCTCCGAGACAAAGCACTTCATGACTTAATCAGACGAGGTAAGGTTCGTTTTAGCTCGTCAGCTCATTTTAGGAAGTAGGCCCTTGTTTTAAGGTTGAATTTTGAGTAAACGCCTAAATCTAGACCCAGATTAGTACGTAGAAGAGAATGTAGTTTATTCATCTTTGATCTTCACTTCACTAGGTGTACAATATTTTTAATAAATAAATAAAAAATACTATCAAGGGAAGTCCAGTCATTTTAGCCAACAAGGCAAAATTTAAATTTTAAAAAACCCGCTGACGTTTAATGGCGGAATAGATTTTCATGAAACGTAGCTAAGAACACTCGGGATAAAATTATCTATTACACCAAAAAACTAAACGAAAATCGGTTCATCTGTTTGGGAGCTACGATACCACAGACAGATACACAGATACACAGACAGACACGTAAAACTTAAAACACCCCTCTCTTTTTGCGTCGGGGGTTATGGTACCGAAATTACCCGGTTGACCCTAATTGACCTTGAATAACTTACGAAGCCAACACGATATTTTATTTGACAACGTTTATCTACGTACTATCTGTCTTCCAAACAAATAAAAAAAATGTATCGAAGAAATCATGTGTACGAAAATATAGACTTCTTTAACACTTTCATCGCCCAATACGCAGATGGCCACCACACCACCCGCATGTAGCGGCGGCGCCCCTGCGGGTTGCACCGCCGAGACTGGGCAGTAAGGTAAATGCCTTAACAGTTACAAAACTCTTAACGCTCACTAGAGTATACATCTTCCAAATTGGCTGTTTTGTAAAAGAGCACGCTTCATTCTTTAACCAGTATAAAGATAAAAATAACTCGGTTATAAAAAATAGAGATCCCACTAGGCTTATTATATTGCCCCCACACAAAACTACACTGAGTGGGAAAAATTGCTCCACCATGACTGTTAAAGTATTCAACAAAATTCCTAGAGACATAAGACAACTGCCTACTAGTATATTTAAGACAAAACTCCGTAGGTGGCTCTTAGAAAAATGTTTTTATGACATTAAAGAATTTTATAATCAATAAATTAGCTAGTTATATAAATATAAGTTAAATATTGTACGTCCATAATTAATGGATAAACTGTTGCTCCACCTAGCTTTTAAGATCTTTTTTGTACACAGTTTCTACAATAAATTTCATTTCATTTCAGTTAATTTGAACGAAAATCAACCTTAACCTAATGCAACTAGGCCGACTTCACTTTAGAAGATTTATGGAGTGACCGAGGCCATTTTGGAGTGAGATTACGTTGGTCTTTACGAAGCCTTCAAGACAAATGTACGGTCTTCAGCCATTCTTCATCCTTCACAGTGTTACACATAACGCGCTCTACTTTAATATACTATACTACCATGCCTAAGTATGCGACCAAAATCAAAATCAAAATCAAAAACTCTTTATTTCCCTATATACAATAAATGTACACTTAGAAAAGGTCAAAATATGAAACTAAACACTGACACGGAAATAAAGTGATATTTTTGATTTCTGTCGCTTCGGTATGTAGACTAAAGTAAAGAAGCGACGAAGAAACCTTTAGCCTGTTAGTTCTTATTTTTCGAGTTGGAGCAAAACCCGTCCCAAGCTTTTTTATCCTCTAGATAATCTGATATTTTATAGTAAGCCTTTTTGCACAGCAAGGTTGACCTGACCTAATAGTTCCTCAGAAGCACATCGAATTGCAGATTTTGAGACTACGCTTGATTGCTAAGAAGCATCACTCGATATTTTGTCAGTTCTTGCCAAATTTTACGAGTAAATACATTGCGTGAATTGCTCTCGTGGCGTTGCGAGAATTGATAGCGTTTTGTTTTATAGAGTAGAAATATTGCGAGAATTCTCTCGCTTTGAGAAAATTGATCGCGTTTTATTCTTGGATGTATACGAAAAACAAAAAGCGGTCGCGCAAGCTTCTAAAAAAATCTCAAAAGAAAGAACTCTCTAAGTATCTGAATTCTTTTTATAATTTTGTCGTAGAGGTACTAGGATTTTGTTTGGTTTGAACAAAGAAAAACAATTGACAATCGAAAAAGAAAGTTCTATCGGATCTTAAAAAGCCGTTGATAATATCCACTTCCGAAATCAGGTAAAAAGGGTAAACTAAGGTAGTTGACATCAGATTTCTATTAGCGACGGCTGGAGGTACGGGCAGGCAACGTATAATGGAATAATCTAGAATCACGTCGGACTCTAATGGCGTTATGTTGTTAATGTTTTTTACGCCGTCGGGCGCCAGAGCGTGAAGTAGAAATGCGGCATATTTGGACTACCGGACAGTGTGACAAGTCTGAAATTATTCATTACTATCTGCTGCTCGCGGCTTTGTACGTGTTTTTTAAATAGCCTATGAAAATGATGACACCTCTTACCGCAGCGTACTGCGTAGTGTTCAAAAGACTAGGCTTTAGTCGGCTCTTACGACATCCATGGGATAGGTTGGAGTTGGCTCATTTTTTTATATACATACTATGTTTTTGGTAATTTTAGAGTAAAACAACCTAAACCTTTATAAATTTTGACTACGACAATAGGTTACATCCGTATGCTTAGTAGAGGTCAAAACGATCAGATAATTAAGTCATTTAACACCGCATTCATGGTGATAAGTTACATCAATAATACAATTACAATCAGGATAAACTAAAAAGCCTAGCTTTTGTCGGTGTCATGATGCAATTTCCTGCACTTTTCTCCCTCCAATGTGATGTCTTTTACTTCCTATACGACATGCTAGTGACTTTCTCCTTGATCTAACTCATATAGCTAATTCCTGGTCTTCCAGGTCTACAAGCAAGATTGTCTTCCTTCTACTGTTCCTTCTATGATGTTACTTATGAAGATGTCATGTCGTATAAGATGTCCAATTCTCCCTCTCTTGTTTTGTATGGTGATTATTAAGGATGCGACATGCATGAAATAAACAAACCAGTTGGTGAATTCAGTGGTTTTTATGAGTGTATCACTCAGACTATTTGCGACGCTTATTAGTTAGTTTTTTGTTTTTGAGAGAGAGAGAGAGAGAGAATATTTTATTTGTAACTTAATAAACAAAAACAAACATGATTTAAAAATAAAATAATAGATACAGCTTCTGTTGATTAAGGTCACAAAACGGTCTCTGTCTCGGCATAAGCTAGTTGTTACCACGTAACAACCAACGCTGGTCTTCCGACAGAGCCGTTTGGTGACGTCACGGAAGATAACACATAAGACATCAAAAATATAACAATAAAAAAATAAATAAAAATAAAACTTTTGTTTCGTTATCAAAATGAGCGGTGAATATAATAAGAGTTATACACTCACCACCACACCTGAATCGATCAATAAGTTTTTTCTCTGTTGTAGTATTGCAACTAACTATCATTTCTTTATAAAGAAACTGGTTCAAGGAACCAGATAATTAGTCTATACTATATAATATTATAAAGAGGAAAGGTTTGATTTTTTGTTTGTTTGTTTGTTTGTATGAATTGAATAGGCTCCGAAACTACTGGACCGATTTGAAAAATTCTTTCACCGTTAGGAAGCTTACTTTTCAGGGAGTGACATAGGCTATATTTTATCCCGGAATTCCCACGGGAACGGGAACTACGCGGGTGAAACCGCGAGGCGATCGTCTAGTACCTAATAACCTACGAATCAAAACATACCTCAACCTCAACAGCCTGTGTTGGTCCACTGCTGGACGCAGGCCTCCCCTGATAAGCGCCTTATTGGCTTTTATCTCATGGGGGGTAATGTCCATAATCCCCACGCTGGGCATGCGGGTTGGGGATCGCAGTTCGGTGGTAGAATGTTCTGTAGGGGGCGCTGCTGCCCGCCCCAGTGGATATCAATTAGTCGCCTCTTACGATACCCGCGGGAAGAGTTGGGGTGGTGCAAATTCTAAGCCGGCACCACACAGCCAACGTTACATGCTCGCTCTGAATGGTTCATAACGACCTGCAAATCAAAACATAAATCATTTCAATAGGGTTCAAGAACCTTGAGGTCTTAGGAGATCTCGAACAAATTATGTGCGAAACAGTGCACTTTCATGTTTTTTATCATATTTTTTTTCGCAATCGTGCTTTCGCATTCAAGGAACCAAAGAAAAAATCTTGCATTTTATGCAATTTGAGTTTTTTACGACGAGGACCCTTTGAGTACCGAGATCTAGCCCAAGTTTGACAAGCAAACCCGTTAGGTTTCTTTCCGTCAACTAGTAGTAAGTATAAAAACTGCGGTAAGCGTTGCCTTACTGTAGTTTTCTACACTGAAGTAAAATACTCGTGCCGTAAAAATATAAGGGCCGTTATTCAAAAAGGTTTACGATTTTGCATGTGTTATAAAATGTTTATCAGGAATGGGTAAGAAGTTTTTGAAAATATGCACCATGAAAATACTGTTTTTTTTTTTTAATATTAAAGGTGAGTAAGTAGTTTCCTTATCGTTATTGGAATGCTTCGTATAATTTATTTTTTGTATTGTAGATTTTCCCTGTAGGAAAAGCCCTTTTTTTAAATTTAATAAGTAGTGAGTGTAGCAGGTATTTAAAACTCTTATACCGTAGGTACTTATCTAATTCATACCTTTATTGATTACCTCAACCTCAACAATCTATATTGGTCCAGTGCTGGACGCAGGCCTACCACTCATAAGCGGCTTATATCTCATGGCATTACCCGCCCATAATCCCCACGCCTTTGCATGCGGGTTGGGGATCGCAGTTCGGTGGTAGAATTGTTCTGCAGGGGGCGCTGCTGCCCGCCCCCGGCGGATATCCCTTAGGCACCCGCGGGAGGAGTTGGAGTGGTGCAAATTCTAAGCCGGCACCACACGGCGATGATGCGGATAGTTAAGATTAGTTACCTACAGATGCGTAAATAATAATTATGTCTGTCAATAACCATTTTGCAAGGAAACAGCTAAACCGATCTAAATTATACTTTGTCAGGAGATTAGTATATATTATGCATTGTATCCTAAAGAAGGACCTAGGCCACTTTTTATCCTGGAACAAAAGCTTGATGGCAAAAAACATTTCGAATAATTTTTCCGCGCCTTTACATAACACACTGTGCATTACAAAACCCCGTAGGTACCTATCATTTAAAGCTTTGTTCGAGATAAGGTTTTGTTATATCTATTTGCAATATTTATCCGACATCCGTTAGGCAAGGCCATTGAATACATAAACGTCGGTTTTGATACGGACTGTCCGATTTTGTTTTATAAAAACGTTTGCAAACATTTTTTTATGTTAAAGCGGCCGATTCGTGTGATTTTCATAGAAATTACTTACAATCAAATAACGAAAACAACCATACCAGTCGTCGCGTCCCCGCTACGCTGGCTGCATTGCCACGCTGTACGGCAATGCTGATGCGCTGCGCCAGATACTCACCAGCTCTCAGGGCACGCGTCACTTGATTGTTATATTATTGGTGCGAGTAAAGCTACACTAGCCCACACCAAACCACATAGAACCACACGTAATTGGTGTGGTGTGTCGTTCGTGACGCGTTAAAGCATATCGGTTTTATTAATTGTGGGGTTGGTGATACACTATTACAGAGACACACAACACACAGTATAATGTGTTTCTAATTCCATTTATTCTGAATGTATGAAACCGGTAATTTTGCTTTCGAGGCGTCACAATACACCACACCACAATCTTGTCGTTCTAGCTTTAGTCATCGAGCCAATGCGCGTTATTATGGCTGTAATCCACTCTGTTCCGTTGGAACTGGATTAACCCATTGATGGATTAGATTCGACTTTTTTTCACTCTAATAACATCAATGGATTAAATTCGACATCCTGTTCCACAATAAGTCTCGTTAAATCCAAAGCATTAGGGTTGACATTTCATGAACATCAAGATAGCAGCATTCTTACTTAGTTTGAGTTCCGCTGGCACTGTACTGTATTATTAATTGCATCTGTTTTTGGTAAGTAAATGTTTATTTATTTATTTCGTTAAATCTTGAGAAAGAATCAGCTCGTCCGTACAGACCAAAGCTCCAACGGCGCATGAAATCGCCCGCGGCCGCCGTTTTGTTTTCTCTCGTATCGCCGCGTCTGTACCATCGTTACATTGTTTTGTTTTGTTGCTTGTTGTCTTCAATAGATGTCTTATTAATTCGATCGAATAAACATTATTAATATATTTCTCCACATTACTTATTACTATAACTTATGAGCCTGTATATTCCCTCTGTTATTCGGCGTCTCTGTTTTTCGCTCCCGAGCCTTCTAAAAAATGCGTTCCGGTATATTTCTGCCTCTGTATTTTTAATTGACTAGTATATGAAGTTTTAATTAAAAAAAAGGATATTTGACGTTTCAAAATACTCTCAACGGTTTTATTTTAATTGAAATTATTCAGATTCTGATCAAAAAAACAGCTCAGATGAGTTGGGTTACCTCTACATTGTCGCAACAGTGCAGTTAGCTGAACTGTTACAGTTTTGCTGTCACTTGCTCTGCTAATAAAAACAACTATTTTATACTAGCTTTTTGTAAACTAGCTTCTGCCCGTAGACTAACTCTCCCCGGATAACATTTTATTTCTTAAAGAAATGAAATAAAATGTTACACGGTCATCCCAGTCAAGTGTTGGTCTTCCTTTAATTCTTGCTAGCTTCTGTCACGTGCTTTTCAGATACAAATATGCCGTATATAATTTTTTCTTTGATGCCATTAATAGGGTAAGTATGTTTGCCACATCGTATACAGGGTGCCACGAAACATGTGTACGAAGCCGAAGGGGGGTGATACTAGACCCCGAGAGGGAATCAACTTTTGTGCTGCGATTTTTTAAATTAAGTAGGTACCTACTAACATTTCACTATATTTTTTGAGCAAAATTAGAGACATTTTTTCTTTTTAATTGAGGTTTTTACGTGTATTCTTACGCTATTATTGTAATTGATATTTCTAATGATTTACATGATTTTTTTGTAATAATTTCATGACATCATGACTGGCTTTGCTGAAAAACATTCAAAAAACTGTGAAATACTTTAATATGTTAATTGAAGCAAGAGTGCGTGTAACCGAACACAAATAGAACGACAAAATACTTAATATTTTCAAAAAAATAATAAGAAAAATATGCGCCATCCAAAATCCCGATTCAGAAGTTGATTTCCTCGGGGTCCAGAATCACACCCTTTCTGCAGCCATGTTACGTGGCACCTTGTATAATACTTCCGTGATTCATAAAGCCTTGTCCCCTCCGATGAAGTACCGCTATAATCCACATTGCCCCTCGATGACATATCGCGCACACAATAGCCCACTAAAGTTCGCCATTAGTCCGGTACATTACAATAGATGCATTAGCGCAACTTTTCCGCCCTGTATACACTGCAGACTGTACGAGTATTGTTTAGAATTTTCTAGAAGGTATATTTATGCTTTTGTTTTTACCGGTCTTTTGTTGTCTTTGTTATTTGATCAACATTTTTTCCGATAGTCAATTCTATTCTAATGCTGCTATCAATTTAATTTACTTGGATTATTCCAGTTTTCCCCTTTGAGAATTTTTTTTTCAAGGAGGAAAACCGGAATTCCTTTTTTTTTAATTCCAGATTTCCTCCTCCATGAGGAGGTGTTATACCGAAAATACGCGTGCGAAGCCGCGGGCAGAAGCTAGTGTAAAATACATATTAACATAACATTATGAGTGTATAAAACACAAGCTATTTGCTGTCCAACATTGGAACGATCCTTTCTTGTAATGTTGTTAACGCGTTCGCTGCCCAGTTTCGATGGCGCAGCGCCGCCGCGAGGGGCTGGGGGGATGTGTCAAGACGAATGAAGTCAAATCAAACCATAAAAAGGTTAAAACCATGAAGTTCGACGACCTCTGTGGCGCGGTGGGCGAAGGTCTGCTTGCGACGCAGGAGGTTGCGGGTTCGATTCCCGCCTCGGGACAAATATTTGTACGATCTGCAGATATTTGTTCAGGGTGTTCTGGTCGTTTTCTGTGTATAATAAAAATATCTATCTATGTACTCGTATATTATTATGTATATCAGTTATCTAGTACCCATAACACAAGCTCTGCTTACCTTGGGGCTAGATAATGCTGTGTGAATTGTCCAGCATTATTTATTTATTATTTATTATGAAGTCTTGAAAAGACGCAGTCTGTAAAACAGTTAGCTTTCACCCAACCTTGGCCAGCCTATGATAATAACAATCTTCTAAGTAAACTTTAGTTAGAATCTCCAACATTCAAAGCACAACCATGACTTCCAACGTTGCGAAACAATTTGAGTAAATATTAGCAGGAGCGAGACAGAGATACATCCGTCTCAAACCGCAACCATTAGTAACCTAGACAGAATAGTTTGTAACCTGCCGACGTCTTACCTATGTACTTTACTGGGCGGAATTCAGGATGTATAGAGGGGGGCTTCATTCTACTAATAATATAAAAGATAACGTTTGTGAAGATGTCCATTTATCACTACACTATGCCCATTACTAAACAGATCCATCTGAAATTTTGCATAAAAGAAGGTCTGGATCTGGAACAGAAGTAGGTATCCGTTACTTTCTATCGTATTCTATTCTAAGAAAAATACATTGTGAAACCGCGGGCTGACGCTAATTAGTATAAACACATAGGATGGTACTTAGAAAGAAAACCATTTAAGTACATATTTTGCCAAAAGTAAGAATGAAATATGACAGAATAACGCTAACACTATCTTTACCTCCTTTTTCGTTTTGTAAGCATTGATTTCTGATTCTCTGGATGTAATATTATACGACAAGAGTGGCTACGTGGTGGGTTAGTTTTATTAGTTACTTTTAAAGCATCTCAGTATCTCAATCAAAGATTGTTGATAAAAGTGTCATAATTTTACGTCAAAAATCGTTCAATAATTCGTGTTGCGGCATCTTTCCAAAACCGCCCAGCGCCCCTTCTCCAGCTCCTGAATCCGTCTCTGTCCTGAAGGATTGCCGATGGGTACCTACTATTCCAGAGGTGTTCCTTATATTACATTCTGTTTGGTGTAGGCACTGTATCTACCTACTCTGAATCTATTGAAGGTAAACGTTATGTGTATAGTTTTCAATTTAAATCTGGCTTTTCAGCAACCTGTAGATTGTTTACGACAGTCTGCAGGTAGGTAAATTGTTTCAATTGTAAATAATATTTCTAATTTGTTTCTATCATTTGATTGTAATTTTGCCTGTTAGTAAAGCTTTTCAGCTTTCCTCTTTATATTTCCAAATAATTTAGAAATGTTTTTGTTGTTTTTCATTTCATTGAGGGAATACATTATATTCTAGAAATATCTTACCAAAGCTCATGGTTAGATTTTTAGATACCGAAATAACAGAAATTTATTGTGCTTCGAACAAAGCTAAGTTTTGGGCCACATTTTCCATCTACAGAATAAGTGAAAAACAAAATGTTGTTTACGGAAACGTAGATGGCTCTCGCCGCGTTTCGCCAAAGAAATTCCTTGCAAGGAAACTGGAATTCAAACAACAAAAATTTCATTCTAAATTCATGATAACTATATTAACTAAGAGAATTACAGTCAAATACTTAATAGGAACGAATTCAGAACTAGTCATTACAACTGAAGCAATTGAGCTAACTGTAGACCGTTGCAAACAATCTACAGGTAGCTGAACTGAATATTTTAAGATCATGCCTTTCTACTTAAGATGAACCTACATAATATTTGGTACCTTAACTAATTTAAAATTTAATTTACGAGTCGCTATAAAATCGTTGAAGAAGTCACCAAGTTCGTAAAAACATAAATTGATATTGAAAAATTGACCAATCCTCCCCCAAATCGATGGCGGTACAAATTTATAATGAAATCACAGAAAACATAAAAAGGCCTTGAAAAAAATAATATGTTCAAAACCAAACAAAGAAATGCCCATATATTAACTATGGGCTATGGCCATCGATTTGGGGGAGGAATGGTGAAATTTTGATTCTGAGTAACGTTCAGCAGTGGACCCATATGTGCTTAAGAGGACATGGAAGTAAGTATGAATAGTACGGTCTAGAGGGCCTAGGCCAAGGCCTAGAAAAACGATATTCCGTTGTCGTCCAAATCCAAGTCTGATGTCACTTGCCTAAGGAGTATAGTATTATAATATATGTGCCTAAGGTTAGCGTTTGCACGACGAACCAGAAGCTTCGATTTCATTTTTACATACGGGCTCAGCAACCACACAGTTCCCTCAACCACACTATAAAACAAAAACCCTCACCTATATAAAGCTAATAGGAACTAAAACATCTTTAGTGTGCTACAAACTTGAGAACAACAACTTCTTTATTGAGCGAGTACATCAAACTTCGCAGCTTCGGCGAGTGTTAGCTGGTTTAGTACAGCAATGAAGCATTTTTCAAAAAGAAAACCCTATCAACTTATAACTTGATAGGTGGCGGGGCTCTCTCGCAGAAATGACAATAGGACTGTCAATAAATGTTTCTCTATCTCTATCTATAGGAAGTAAAGCACGGAATATGCCACTTTAAATTGACAACCCTAAATAGAAAGCCACTGGCCCGCTGCGACGCACGCTGTGCACGGCCACGCGGCACGTTATACACTTGCGAGCTTTAAACTGGAATCGCTTCAAGGGTTGTTCAAGACCAATTTTTACAATTTCTTTGCAGTGATCTATGAGTTATGTTTTCCCTTACGCAGGATTTATTGGCGACGATAAATTTTGATTTAATGCACGATAATGTCCCCTGCCACACCGCAGCAGTGACTAGACAGTACCGACAGACGTCTTCCATGCCGGCATTCCCACACAAGACTGGCCAGCCCTTATTCCTGACTTGAACCCAATCTGGCATATGTGAATAAATTAAAAAGTATAGTTTAAATGAGCTAGCTGCTAATTATCTAAGCTGGTATAAACTTTGCGAAGAGCTGCATAAAAAGCTTATTTTTATGAAGGCTTTTAACGAACATCAGAACTTCGATAAATAAACTAAAAGTGTATTAATAAAAACTTATATAACTTGTTATGTATTGATATGCTATTTTCCATCATCAAAGTACCTTACTGGGATTATATCGAACAGTATTTTTCTTTTTCTACTTTACTTTTCAATAAGTGCGTTGAGAATACTTCGTGTTAAACTTGAGGCTAATTTATACTCTTTAAAACAAATGTAATTTTATTTCAATCCTAAAATTTATTATGTAGAATTTGGCACTCGAATTCTCTCGAGCTCAAGTTCGATTGAGGTTCAATGTAGGTGGACTTCTTATAAAAGTAAACATACTTTTTATTTTACATTCTTATATTTTAATCTTCTGTTTTGCACACAACACGTCTTACCGGGATAAAAATCGTCCGCTAGACCAACTGACATAACAATTCTACCACCTAACTGCGATCACCAATCCGCATGCCCAGCGTGGGGAATAAGCGCATTACTTCCCATGAGACAAAAGCCAATAAGGCGTACCTTTATCTCGGGGAGGCCTGCGTCCAGCAGTGGACCAATAAAGGTGGTTGAGACTACCGAAGTCATAAAAGTATAGATAGATATGGATTACTCGGTAGAGCTATTGTTAGGTACCTTGTTTAGCAATAACTCTGATTAGCTATAGCCTACTACGCCCTAGTTAGAGCAGTGTTGCCAGTAAATAAGTTATTCATGCCGTTAAGCTTACATTGCGGCAATCCGAGTGGCGAGTTTCACGAGCGTTTATTGTTCTACCCTCAGTTTTAATAGAGCATTTGCACTGGGGTGTAACGGAACATTGAACAGCTGTATAAAAAGCAGCTGTTTGGGGAGGCCTTTCCAGCAGTGAACAGACAGCCGACTAGGCAACAATGTTGTAGATAAAGCTTCGAAATCTGGGCCAAAACATTAGAAAAAAACCATACCAAACTGAACTGCTTACATTGAAAATTCTGACATCAATTTTATCTTACGTTTGTTTTCCTTGTAAATATCTTATAAGGAAATAAATATTCTTTTGCTCTCATTATATCTTTTCTTCGGCTAAACTTCGTTTAATAAAAAATATATAGAAGTCAAATAGTAAAAAATAATAGTAAAACATAGATAGAGCTAATCAAATGATAGAGTTTATTTATTTATTTAATTCGGATTGCCATTAGTTTATCTAATTACAATAGAAATTAAAATAGACTCAGAAAGCTAGGCATTCACTAATAGAATTATAATAAACTACCAAAGTGTATAATCACTAAAAATTTTACGTCGACAATTGCGTACTTTATGAAGCAATAAAATTATACAAATAATATTAAGAAAAAAAACAAATAATAAAAATTAAGTGTAAAACTACATCATGTGCAAAAGAAGTCAAGAGTAATGCATCGCCTTGCCCTGTGAATGCTGGTATTGAAAGGGTCAATGTTCAACATCTTGCTGAAATCATTGACAGTTCTACTCGCTCGCACTGCAAATGAATTTTGTCTATAATTAGTTCCAACATGTTGGACATGTAGTAGGGGATTGTGTCTAAGCTGCTTACGCGGTACATTGAAGTCTAATTTGCTAAGAAGTTCTGGACAGTCAACATCATTGTTGATAATCTTAAGAATATAAAGATAATCAGCTATATTCCGTCTGTGTTTGAGCGGAACCTCTTGCAGAGTTCATCATAGGTAAAATATTTGTAAGGAATCCTTACTCTAAAACACAGGTATCTTAAAAACCGCCTCTGAATACTTTCAATACGATCTATGTACTTTTGGTAACACGGGTTCCGGAATTACTATTCAATTCATGTTTTATGAGATAAATTTTTGGATATTTTAAAAACAGGCACTTAAATTATGCACTTGGCAAAACATCACACGAAATAAACTATATAGTTTTTTGTATGATTATCATTTAAAACAATTCGGTGTAACCGTCAGCCATTGCCGCTCATAGTTTTTACCTCAGTTTTATAGTTCAGTTTAATACTGAGAAAACTATCGGCTAACTAGAGTACAACTTTATCAAAAACTGTTACTTCCACTTCATTACAAAACCACTGTAGGTAAGAAGATATTGCACACAGACCTCAGTGCAATATCTTCTTTCTAATCTTTGCGATTGAAGGCGGATCTTTGACAATGAGGGTTTTCAATTTCCGTCGGCTTCCGATATTTTCTTTGAAAGTTCCTAATCGCTACCCCAGTCCTCTGCAAACACAGGTTAAAAGCATTCGCTAAAAAACTTTTTTACTTGTTGGTTTGTTCACACATTTTCTTCTAAAACGATTTTTATTAGTATTCTAAATGCCTAAGTATGAATTATTAATAATACTGTAAGTAATGCAAAGTCGGTGAAATTCTAAAGCTAGTAGTAAAACAGAAAATTTAATTGGAAACATAAAAATTGAATCGCAGTCTCATCACAACTGAACAGAACCAGCATCTAAATTTTACAATATTCCGTCCAATAAAATTCTATCCGGTAACCGTTCCGTTGACAAGTCGCTAAACCGATTTCAATTAAACTTTGCGAAAAATCTACTGAATTTGAATGGGCAAAGCGCATACGAGGACCACAGAACTAATTACCAACAACTCAATAGACATGACATGTGAAATATACAAAGGAAAAGTGTGAATAGGGTTGATTTTATAGGGTTCTCTACAATTTACATATATATGTCGCACTGTAGAACGGTAGGTAGGTGGCTAGGTTGACTGACTATGTCGATGGTAGGAAAGAGTGTTGCTTTAGGCGCGTGGCTTAAAGTACCAAATCTAAAAAACAGATATCGCCTAGCAACATTCGGGTAACTACCTAACCTAGACGCATGCAGTGTAGCGGGTCCCGCCGTAAGATACTCGATGAGAAAAAACTGTTTGATATTTTAAAACAGTTTTTTCTTATCGAGTATTTATATTTCATATGTGATTTCTTTTTAACTTACCATTTATCTACCACCCTGAAGTTCAACCGACGGTCACCTGACAGTTTTGAACGTTGGTTTAGATGATAATAACTATTAGGTATGGTATTTAGAATTAAACAATTTACATAGAAGGTACCTATTGTAAAATCTACTCGTTTTTAACTCAGTGTGGAACCCTGAAACTCTACGACTCGATAATTAAAATGGCCGCCGAGGATTGCAGTTGTCGTGGACAAATTAACTGCCACGAGAAGAAAGGTTTTACTTTTTGTTTTGCTGAGGCGACAATTTGTTTCGAATATTGCAATGGAGTTCATTTACATGGGCTTAACAATGTATTAGGTATTTATTATTGTGAAAATATTTGTTTCGTGTTTGTATAGTATACTTATTCCTAAGTATGTAGTCTTACTTAGTATAAGTAAGTTGTCTTGGATTTCAACCTTTGGATTGTCGATTAGTTACTTCGAATCTGTAATCTCCAACGCACAAAGTATTGTAAGTTTAACGTGTCCATCAGTATTCATTAAAGTATTCATTATTAGGTATGTTTATCTGTTCTGTGATACCGTTAGAACAATTTAACTATTGTTTTATTTAGTAATTCATCAAATCCTCAACTCATCATCAAAATGGTGACTTCATCTAGTGTTTGAATTTTAAAATTGATGCAGTTATTAACATTTTTAGATCATTCAAAGTGGAATAGTCGGAATTAGCAATTATTTATTAAAATTAGTATGTACCGGTCCTTGGTGATCGAAAAAATCGTGATACTTATACAAATAGTTCTTTAGATGCAGTCTATTTCATGCAATCCCGTCCAAAACACAGAAAATAATGTTTCCTCTAACGAATGAAATCAGCACCATCCAATCTAACCTAATAGATAGACAGTGAGTCGCAAAATCCCTAAAACAATTAAGTGGCCGACTCTAATAGATTTATAGCCGTTCAATTTGGAAGTTTGGCTGAACAAAGCTTTTCTTGCGAAATAAAGAAACAGTTTTAGGGTAAATTATTTTGTGACCCTTTTATGCTTAGACCTGTTTTTAAATGATTTAACAGTCAAAGCATTAGAGCGTTCACTTATTTAACTGTTAATTACCAATGAATGGTTTTATAAAACTCATCGTTGTCAACAAACACAACATTAGTAGTGATTTAATCTGTGATCAAACCACCATTATCTATTAGCACTATTCGAAATCGCAATTTCTAAACGTCCATTTTGCAATCGCAAACAATGCTTAATAGCGCATAAAAGCCAGTCTACAATGTTGCCCGGTCTATTAGATTGCTAGCTCTGTGGCGCTAATGATTCTAATTGAATGCTTGTCAGCAGTTCTGGGTATTACAATGTTGCAGGTCTATTAGAATAAAAGCTCTGTTCCTTGAAGTGACAGTGCTTTGCCATTAATTACTATTTAGCTTTGTGAAGTTTTGACGCATAATATGTATTTTATGAAAAAACCATGATTTTATACTTTATAGTGCAAGCAAGCCTCCTTAAACAAAAACAAAAAAAGCATATAAACGAATAATATTGAATTTCCACAGTCTTATTTTCAAAAATCGTGCTCGGATCCCATGGGAATAATTATCTTACCTTCACTTTACAATACGATACAAAAAAGTTAACGCATAATCGCGGAACACTGTTTGTTTTTAAAATACCTTAAACAAAGAAACAATAAGATTGCCATGAACAAACCCACAAACTTAACCACTAACCAGTCTACAATGATGGAGAATCTAATAGATTGATAGCTCTGCGCGCGGCTTAATTGGGTTTGGTTAAGTGTTTTCCGAATTGTGGATTTTGCGGAACCCTTCTGTGTCTGATTTAATGGTACAGGATTAATGGAAAAAATGTTGTGTTCTCTAGGCGAATGGTTACGAGAATTTTCATTTTTATGACAAGAAGTTACTGAACTTAGGGCCCCGCGGCATCCATATGCCACGGCAACGTACCCAAACTTTTCATTCTGTATTGTATGGCAGCTCTTGGCGACCGTTTAGCAACGTCGTCGTCAGCTATACAATAAGATACGTTGCCAGCGACGTGGCGGTGGCGTCCCTGTGAGAAAAAGCCTGTCTCATAGACTTTTACAGCTGCATTCTAGAACATTGTATGCCGGCATTGCTTGCACCGTCCATAGGTCTGCAGAATTAACAAGCTGAAGCGGGAGCCGGCTATATCTCGCGAAGAACCGACAACCGCTGGGGTAATCGTGTGTATGGAGACCGTGACTCGGCAAACGTAGAAATGGACGCCCTCTAGCTAGGTGGGATGATGACCTGCGAAAGACTGCAGGCAGATGCTGGATGCGGCAAGCCGAAGACAGGGCGCTTATAAAGGGAGGTCCATCAGCTTAGCCGGTGTATACCTAGATATATCAAGACTTGGTTTAAGTAGTTTCGTCAACGCCGTTTCAGCTCCCGTTTATAAATTTAAAATGAAGGTATATCTTGCGATACAATTTTAGATACCTGCTAGATAGCAGGTATCTAAAATCGTATCCAATATTCTAAGTATCCAAGTGAACATTAATGTGTTGTTATATTAATTGTTTTTAATTTCAAAATGTTTCTTGTTCCCAGGATAACAATCTCCCACGAACCAAACGCAACCTTCGCTGAGCTGGTGATCAGTTCTGCGCGCGCTGAAGACGAGGGCGTCTACCGCTGCGAGATCACTTACCTGCAGGTCGGGGAGGACTGCAACACCGTGCAGACCACGGACTTCCATACCTACAGTGAGTAGTAGTTGTACACCTCTTCATAACTCATAGGTTCCTGGTAGTTTCCCTCTAAAAAGTCGTGATATAGATAAATAAATATAAATAATGCTGGACAATTCACACAGCATTATCTAGCCCCAAGCTAAGCAGAGCTTGTGTTATGGGTACTAGATAACTGATATACTATATTTGTCCCGAGGCGGGAATCGAACCCGCAACCTCCTGCGTCACAGGCAGACCTTCGCCCGCTGCGCCACAGAGGTCGTCTCATCATAGATATAGGAAGACAAATCTTCGACGTAAATTTGTAGTTGATTAACAAAAAAAAAATTTGATACTCGCTATTTATCAAAATATACGGGGCACCTACTCCTCGTTGATCTAGAGTCACGATATTTGGCAAGAAACAAGGCCTTACAAATATACGGAACTCTTAGCGAGTCTGACTCGCACTTGACGTTTTATTATTATTATCTTCAATGTTTTATCAACATAACAAAGAAATATCTCTCCTTGAAACAAAATTACGTCTTAATCGAAACCAAATTGATTTCTAAATCATCCCCTACCCCTTCGATATTAGATAGCAAACAGTCTGATGTAATAACGTAGAATAATAAAATAAGCTCAGATTGAGTGACTTTAACAAGCTAAAATCGTTGATCAATAGTATATTAAAATTTACATATAAATGTAACGCTGGAGGCCAGAAGGGTAAGGAGAATAAAGTATTTTAAGCTCCGTGGGAGGCCTTGGTAACATTCTGTCGAAAGATAGAAGTTTCGAATAATTGGACAATGTAATTTATTCGGACATTTCAAGATGTAAAAAAAGTATAATGTTTGTTCGTATAATTAGTATGGAAAGAGCTATGCTCGGAGTCTCTCTGAAGGATAGAATTCGTAACGAATACATCCGACAGAGAACCAAAGTTATCGACATAGCTCAAAGAATTAGCAAGCGGAAGTGGCAGTGGGCCGGCCATATCTCGCGAACAACCGACAACCGCTGGGGGAAACGTGTTCTTGAGTGGAGACCACGACTCGACAAACGTAGCGTAGGGCACCCTCCGGCAAGATAGGATGACGATCTGCGGAAGACTGCAGGCAGATGCTGGATGCGGCAAGCTGAAGACAGGGCGCTATGGCGCTCATTAGGGGAGGCCTATGTCCAGCTGTGGACTAATATAGACTGATGATGATGATGATATACCTAGTATTGTGTTTAAATTTCGGTTCTTCTCAATACGTTAGATAAAAACGTTATTCTACAACCAAAACGACTTGACGACCTCTGTGGCACGGTGGGCGAAGGTCCGCCTGCGACGCAGGAGGTTGCGGGTTCGATTCCCGCCTCGGGACAAATATTTGTACGATCTGCAGATATTTGTTCAGGGTGTTCTGGTCGTTTTCTATGTATAATAAAAAAATATCTATCTATGTACTCGTATATTATTATGTATATCAGTTATCTAGTACCCATAACACAAGCTTTGCTTACCTTGGGGTTCGATAATGCTGTGTGAATTGTCCAGCATTAGGTATTTATTATTAAAAAAAAAAACTTATATTTCGCGCAATTTTAGTGCTGTGTAAGGTACCGTCCCTGAACAAGCTCTCTGAGTTTGGGGCTAGATGATGCTGTGTGAATTGTCCAGCATTATTTATTAGTCTAGACACTGGACTTCTATTGGAATATCATAAGATACTCTTTTCTGTTAAAATATTTAGGTATCGTTTTGTATTAATTCAATCTACGCTGCCTATAAGGGGGTTTATGAAAATTCATTTCAAAAAATGAAATGATAAAACTGAAATTGAAAAATTCAGAACTCGAATACAATATAAGTTTGATCAAATTATATCTAAAAATTCCGGGAACTTCACTCAATTCCCTTTGCTTATTTTTTGCCCTTGGCAAAAAGGTATTGTAAAAAATTATTCTGTAGGCCTAGATGAAATCTGTGATAGCAAAATTTTATTGCCAACCCGGTTTCCTCTGAAATTACCACTTCTACAATGTTCCCATTTCGTCCCAAATGTGGCTCTGGTAATCCTTTTGATAATAAAACGCTGAGTCTTTTTTATCCGTTGGATGTTGACGACCTTTCTGTATGTATGGCGCAGCGGTAGGTTGCGGGTTCGATTCTCGCCTCGGATCAAATATTTGTTCGATCTGCAGATACCTACTTGTTTCGGGATACATATAAAATAGATCTTATCTATTTGTATTTTTTAAAGGATCAGTTATCTAGTACCCATAACACAAGCTTTGCTTAGCTTGGGGCTAGATGATGCTGTGTGGATTGTCCAGTAAGTACATTTTATTATTATTTATGAATACCTTAAGTACCGAATAAAGAATCTGTTACTTACAAAATAACCAATTTATAACCATAGGTCCATGGGGGACCGTCCTCCGTGTTTTAAAAAAAATGAGCGTCTGGTCGAAGCGACCTGTGACCCGAGGGCTGGTGAGTATCTGGCGCACGCAACGCATCAGCGACTGGTCGACTGCTATTGATATGGATTGCTTGCAACAGTCTGCAGTTAGCTCAATTGTTTCAATAGTAAATACTAGTTCTAATTTGTTTCTATTACTTGATTGTTATTTCTTTGTTATTAAAGGAACCTACAAAAAAAAACTTCTACAGAAGGTAGTTGTATAGATAGGTCAGAAGGTAATTATTCGATATCAGCTACCAATACCAATTCCAAGTAGGTAAATCAATAAACTAACCACCTATTAACCTAACCATGATCAGAAAGCCAACGGGGCGGCTAGATCAAAGCGCCATGCCTTTGATTAAGCCGCCAACGCGCCGCGCCACCCGTCTTCACTGTATCAAAGTGGGTCTGTAATTTGGCCAGCGATACATGATAGTGATACCCATTGGTGGTAACAATTTTGATATTAATTAGACCTACTGTGAAGAAACCTACGATATTGAAAACAATGCACTTCCTTAGACTATGCAGAATTTGCCACAGGGTATCGAATTTTTGCAGTGTATTTCAATAATTGAGGTATTGAGTCGAGTAACGACAGGAAAGTCACCGAATCGTCTTTGAGGTATTCGGTATGTAAAATAATAATGATAGGTAGTTATTTTGTCAAATTAAAACAGTCAAAATTCCTCTTGCTCTACTGGCTTTTGCCAACGCGATAAATAGGAGTTTGCAAAAAGGAAGGCAAAAGGAGCTTGCAAGGGGTTTCATAATTTCATATTTTTGTATTGGACAATGTACCTAAAAGTTAAACATTAAGCAGAAAAATAATGGCAAAGACGAGCTTAACCCTAAAAAGAATTCTCTTCCAGGAAACATTATTGGGACAGAGAGACAAATTTGTAAGTGGAGAGGATAGTAGATTTAACTTATATCTATTTTATTAAATAGTAGGTACATAATATAATACAATACATTTACTTAATACCTAACAAATATTAAAATTACATAATGCATTTAAATTGAGTAAATACATAAAATACAACAGAGTCATAAAGATAGGTATTGCTCTGGGGTTTTGCCAGAATCACCACAATAATCACTATTCGGATTGCCAATCGGTGTAGGTTACAAAGATACTATGAAGGAAGTTCCTACATTTCCTCAGTTAGGTTCCCTTAGTCATTTTTTACGACATTCACGGCCTGTGTTGGATCATGGTCGATTCTTACACCGCGAGAATCATCGCCAATCTTCTTTAAGTAAGATATTGCGTGCGAATCTTGTTTCTAGATAAATGATTAAATATAAAAGATCGCGTTTCTCACCCTTCACTACATTAATTTATAATCTAATGTACAGCCACGTACGCGATGACAGACAGGCAAATGTAGTAATTTAGCTATAATTATCACAAAGAGTTAGTGCTTTCATTTGAACAAATTTAGATTAATACGTTCTTTCGCAAATGAAAATACATTTATTAAGTTTGAATGGACTGACACGGGTTAATTATTTCTTCATTGTTTCGCTAAATTAGGCGCCTAAATTATTTGTGTAGATTATTATTAGTTCTGTTTTTGACTTCAAAGTGGTTCTACAACTAGACAACACTAAATGAAGTGTAGGATGAGTAATTCCATACTTTTATGGTTTTATACGATATTATAAATAATATTTTCACTCAAGAATCTAACAATCAAATCTTTTTATTTCGATCAATTAAATCAAATTCAAATTCTTAAAAATTTAATACTTACGATAAAAATTTTATTTCTGTCTACTTTTTTCTTTTCTTTTTTTGTCGGATTTTTACGAACTCAGGTTCTATTACAGTTAGTTAAAGGATTTGACCATTTTAGGGCTCAAAAGAAAGAGGGAGATGATGAACGGACAGATTGTTAGGTTGTTATCATTATGTTTATTTTCGCCGCGCATTGTCGGCATTCTGATCCTAATAATTTAAAACTAAAAATCGACTTCGAATTCCTTAGTTTTAAACAGTTTTTTTAAGTTTTCCGGGATAAATACTTATTCCTGGGGAATCAAATATTATATAACTATACCTCTGGATAATTCTCTATACAACTGCAAAAGAATCATCCAAATCGGTTTATAAATATTTGAGAAATTGACGAGCAGACATAAGAAAAACTTACCTACAGCCGAACATAGCATCTTCTCCTTTTTCGATGTCGGTTAAATAATTCTGCATAATTTGACTAGCAGACGGCTTAGTAAAAGTGTCAGAAGGTACAATTTTGGATAAGCAACCCTAAAAAATGCAGTGACTTGAACCGACTACCCTTGGTAAAATCTCCACTAAGTTGACACAGCTCTTCAGTCTTTGTTTCTGTCTTCTGTAAGAAAATAACTTGGAACATTCCTTTGAAAACGTGAATAAGAATTTGTAGCAGACATTTCATTTGAAATTGTAAAACTCATGTGTTATTTATGAGGTGTCATGTCTTTTGATGTACGAATTTGTAGCTTTTTGTTTGAACGTTTATACAAATAAATTATTCATTATCGAGCAATATTCAAGGAATATCGATTCGTGAGTCAATATTATAGTCGTTTGTCTGTCTGTCTGTCAATCTCTCTCAAGTTTCAACAACTTTAATACAATACAAAACCTATAGAAAAGATGAGTTTTAATTTTTATAGGTAATGTTTAGCCACGCTTCTGAAAATTCTAAAAATTTTATAATTTTCGAAAATTTTTATTAAGGCATCGATGACTTAGTTGCGGATTCAAGTCCCGTCGATTACCTACGTAAATTTTTGGAATATTATTAAAATAAAAAAATATTTCGCTATTGTATAGAGAATGATCGCAATTTTTTACAGGACCACCCCATAAAGAAAAGTATTCCCGATGGATTAGTGTTTATCCCGCAGAACTTAAACAGTGTATATACTTGTATCCCGTTGCCTAAAGTGACATTATTTGTAATTGAAGAAGTTATTTACTAATCGTCTCTCTATTAGGAGAGTTTAAAAATACCTAACATCCAAACAAAACACCTTTTTGCCCAACAGTAGAAAAAAAGACGGGCTATTAATTCAGAGAACTTGTAATAATACTCTTTCGAAATTCGTGGAAATATTCAGAATTTCTAATACTACGTGTTTTTTCCCGCAGAACTTAAACAGTGTACTTTTATGGGATTCTAAGTCGGTTTTAACTTTTTTCAAAACAATAAAATATATATTTATGTATGTATTGTCTATCAGCTATCTAGTACCCATAACACTAGCTCTGCTTAGCTTGGGGCTAGTTATTTCTGTGTGAATTCATTGTCCAGCATTATTTATTTATTTTATTTATTTAATCAATCTATATATACCTATCTAGAGTTTCTTTAATCTAAGGATTCTACGCGACGATTATCCGACGATACCATCGTCATGTCAAGCGATTGGCTAGCAGAATCGAGTCTCAGTAAATTACATGCAGGCACGACTTACCCCACAGGCTGTTGTTTTGCAACTTTGATTTTTACTCCATAGCCCATAAAGCATAAATCTGGTTCATAGCGTCCATCACTTTAGTGTTATCGTGCGAGAGCAATGTATCATACCCATTGTGCTTCCACATCCGTGTTTGCTGCTTCCGCAAGAACAAAACCAGCAATGTACCGACCGCGTGCGAAAACGTGATTTTTATGAATTGTATGACGTATCCTTCCTTTGTGGAGACTTTGTAAGTAATGAGATAGTGCAAGTTTTCAAATTGTTATTTTACTCATAAAACATTTTAGTGTAAAACTTTTAATAAAAGCATGGTAAAAAACACTATGAGCACTTATGTATATTAAAAAAGAAATACATTTATTCAAAACAAAAACAAGACACACTTATAATTATGATAGGTATATGCACAAACTTGTTATAAAAAGGCCATAACTTAGCATAATGCTGGCTAAGCTCCCGTAAGAGGCCAGCCCTGGTCTTCCGTTAGAACCCGTGTTATTACATTAATATCAATAAAAATCGTGGTAAATACTTGTATCCCGTTGCCTAAGTGATATTATTTGTAATCGAAGAAGATATTTACTAACCGTCCCACTATTATGAGAGTTTAAAAATATCTACCATTCAAACAAAACACCTTTTTGCCCAACAGTAGAAAAAAAGACGGGCTATTAATTCAGAGAAATTGAAATATTACTCTTTCGAAATTCGTGGAAATATTCAGAATTTTGAATACTACGTGTTTTTTCCAAAGTCAAGACCAATTTGTTTAAAATAACATTTTCTTTCCATCTGTTCTCATAAAGCCATCGCTTCTTATTGAAACCTTACCTGACAAAAATAAAACATAATTTAACGTCACAAATAAAAGAGGTAACGGGTAATAATACCGGTATTAAAACGGTATCGAAATGAAACATCAATGCAATATGGCGGCGGTGTAGACACCTGCTTATAATTACAAATGGCGATTGTTTTAGCAATAGACAAAGGTTGAGCTCACGAAGAGATATGCTGAAAGATATTTTTGGTTTGTGACGGAATATTAACTAGTCACAAGAATATCTAATTGCCTGATAAACAAGAGTATTTCTAAAATGTTAGTGTAAGAGAATATCACGAAATACTACTAGTTTTGCATGTAAATTACAATTAATTCTCATTTTGCTCATATCTCATCTAATCTAAAGTGCTTATGGATGGTTTATATATCAAAAGTCTTCAAAAACAATGCTTTAATCATAAATTTAAGTAGGTTAACTACGAACCTTGTTTTTGTTGGAAGAACATCAACGTTTCAACCCTTAAAAAATGCCCACTAATTACTATGTACTTAATTAACTATGTACTTCACATATACATAAACTTGTTTTTAGGCTAGGTTAAGCTCCAATTATTTTGTTAGTATCGAAACTATAATGAGTCTCTTTCACTCTTCACCTAAAATGGTTTCTATCAGTCTGCCTGCAGTTAAATAAATAAATAAATAAATAATGCTGTACAATCCACACAACATCATCTAGCTCCAAGCTAAGCAGAGCTGGGTACTAGATAACTGATATATGTACATAATATAGTACATTACATAGATAGATATTTTTTATTATACATAGAAACGACCAGAACACCTTGAACAAATATTTGTAGATCGTACAAAAATTTGTCCCAAGGCGGGAATCGAACCCGCAACCTTCTGCGCCGCAGGCGGACCTTCGCCCACCGCGCCACATCGGTCGTCAATCAACTGTTACAGTAGGCTAGTGTCCTAAAAATTCTAATTAGTCCATCAGTTAGATTCAGAAGACACGTGTTTATTCTTGTGTCGATTTAACAAAGACTGATGAAGATAAGCCAGTTATAGTTCCGCGTGACGTCACACCTTGCGACACTTTTTAGCAAGGTGTGACGTCACAGCCCTCGCTCCCAAATTTTTCGTTTGATTGACAAAAGTAAAAATTGTCCAATATCTTTTGTTAATCTAACTGACGGACTAAAAAGAATATTTTTTTTACGAAGGACACTAACCCTATTGTAAATTTATACTAGTAAGTACTAATTTGTTTTTACACCTAAGATCCTTAGCATATCTCCCTCTGCCCGACAAGCCGAATCGAACGCGGGGTGAAATATAACGATACAATAATTACAGACGTCTGTCTGTATAAACCACAGCACCACTTGACTTTGTGTTGTTTTGTCTGTCTGGTCGTGCTTTTGATTGTTTTGATAAGGGAACACTTCGACAGGCGAGTCATCGCAATATTTTCTATCGACTCCCGTGAGAAAATATTGCGATGTTATCGCTGTGGGAAGGTACTTATACGACCGATGTGGCGCGGTGGGCGAAGGTCCGCAGGAGGTAGCGGGTTCGATTCCCACCCTCGGACAAATGCTTGAGCGATCTGCAAATATTTGTTCCGGGTGTTCTGGGTACTTTCTATGTATAATAAAAAATATCTATATAAGTATTGTATGGTATTATGTATATTTGTCATCTAGTACCCATAACACAAGCTCTGCTGATGCTGTGTGGATTGTCCAGCATCATTTATTTATTTATACGTCCACTGCTGGACGTGCCGAGAAATTAGAGGGGTGGCCATAAACGACACGCTTGTCAGGCGAATTGGTGATCGCAGCGGAGGTGTTAACATACACAGAAGGAAGGTACTGCAGTTCCTCTTGTAGGTTCTCCAGTCGGCTCTTTCGACCTCTACGCAGCGTTGCAGGGGTCGATTCTTTCGCCAGAACCACCACTGCCGGTTTGATAATAAAGTTGTTATTTGTTTGATGCTGAAAATTTCACACAATATTTTTTTATTTCCAAAGAAAGAAGAGTTTGTTTTGAAATAGTACTTTTATTAGGTAGTCACACGTATTTTCTAAAATAGGAAATACTTACCTAGACTCGGAACACATATTTGCAGATCAAACAAAAATTTCCCTAGCGATGGGAATCGTAGGTACCGTTTGTATCCGAATCAAATCTTCGGCCACTGCGCTATTATGGTCGTTGACAACCAAATAGACTGCCCGTTGAATTAGACTATAATCCACTTTGTGATAGGTACCGGATAACAAGATTCTCACATATAAATCTGCAAGAAATATAACCTCCTTTTTAACTGTCGGGTAGCTTTGAAACAGTGATGTCATTTTACATAAATTCTTGCTGCAAGAAGACAGCGTTTTGTCGCATAACATATTCTATGCTGTATAACGGTGTACCGTGAAACATTAAACTGTGCGCTTAGTACCGGTAGATACGATAAATGTTATCGAGAACCATTGACGTCGTAAAAGAAGAAAGAAGGCTTAGAAAAATAAGATTAACCAGTCAAAAACAAATGTATGTGTAAATTGACAAGCTCAGTGCATTTGTCGCATTTTTAGGCTAGGTATATCTCGTTTGTGTCAACTATTATTCTAAAGCATTAATTGAATGCATTTTTATGAATGTTTCAGTTTGTTTTATTTTTGACAGAAATATCACTTTATTTCCGTATAAATTTATAATGTGAGATTTTCTAAGTGTACACTTATTGTATTTACGGAAATAAAAACTTTTTGATTTGATTTGTTATGATTGGTGACGACTTGTGTCCGAGGCGACGACGACTTTCCGTGAAGTACAGAGAGTAAGTGAGTCCCTGGAGTTAGATCAGTCGGACCAAGCGCTGCTTATGGAAGTGCTCTATCTACGCGAACGCATCATCACAGTTGACAAAAAAAAAGTCGTAAAGTCAACAAAACACACAAAATCATGCAAAACTATCATCAACTTTGTAGAAACGATTGAATCGTTGTCATAATACGAAAAATAGTTAGTTTCGATCCGGTAGGGGCGCTGCAAGGCGATAAATGTATAGGAAGGCCTCGAAAACGAACAAAGTATTCGTAAGATAATGCATACAACTCATACTAAGCACTCTGAACGATGGAGGTATCCAATTTTAAATGAATGAATTGAAGATTCTTTTTCAAACGAGTGTGGGTGGGTTTAAAACGATTTCGTTCTTAGAATTTGAGAATAGGTACCTGCGATTCCTGCGTTCAGCTTAACCAAGTGTATACATAGTATTATAATATCTGTGACCAAGTTATTCTCAGAAAGGATTTATAAATTTTGTTAGTGTAAGTAGTGTGGTTTGTGTGTGTGTCTGGTGTGTGTGTGGTGTGTGATTGTAGAGGTTTAAAAAAACACAAAAGGAAGCTTCTCTTTCTCTGGTAGGTTCCTTCTGGTCGGCTCCTCGATATCCATTACTCTTACGATATCCAATTTAAGGCAGGTCATGTTGTGTACATACCTAGTTATTTAAGTTTTTAGATAATAATTTAAAAATATTTCTATACTACTTAGCAAGTAGGTGTCTTAAACACAATCCTAGACGTAACGCATTGGGGAACTCTGTAATGTTTCTGGGTTGATAGGTCTGGTTTAATAAACGAATTGAATTGAATCCACGGGCTGTGTTGGACCGGTAGATTCTTACTTTGCGACCGCCACAGAAAATAATTGCAGTTTCACAGTAGACCCCTCTAAATCTTGCAGACCCCAGCTCATGCAGTTTTGACGCCTCGAGTCTGTGTCGTAAATTCAACTAATGTGTGAAGGTGCATGTAAATTGCACTTAACTGTGCAATTCAGTTTAGATTCATTGCACGAGGGGTAAAATATTGCGGTCTTAAGGTAAAACCTGGTTTTAAGACGGGGTTCTTAGGGTATTAAGAACTTAAGTTATACTGGTTTTTTTAGTTAAGTGGATTTTTATGCATAATGGTTAGTAACGACCTAATTTCTACTTTTCAGTCCAAAACTTAAGATCATGATGCCCTCTTTTCCGAATTTCGGCCACGTCCAGTCTCAACGAAGACTAGCCAGGTGCGCAAGACATATTATTGTGTACAAGTGTTTGCACAAACACAGGTGCACTCTCACAATCCAATGGGACGGCAGACCGACAACTGAAAGTAAGGTAGGGTCTATAAATAAACATACTGAGAGCCGAACACGAAACGTCCTTGTACGAGCCGTACAGACTTAGCTAGCTACAAAGAATGCAGTATAAATTAGTAACACGTATTCTACGTGATCATGTCTTTTACTTAGCTTCAGCCTAGCAACGATTAAAACACTTACAAGAAGTCAACTAGCTTGGTTGTATTATTCTCTCCGGAGATCAACCACCCATCAGCTCGAAGTTAGGGGGAGCAACCCTTAACTTCTACTCAGCTCATAGCTACCTCTAGCAAACAGCAACGTACTCAGCTTACTGTGAGCAGTTTTTAAAGTCGCTAAAAAATGCTGCAAATCAAACAATTTTCAATGTGAGTCGTAGGTACCTACTGGTAACTCTCTCTTACTTACTTTAATAAGATTATGGTGAGTCAAATACTAAAAAGTCAGTAATACTAGAAGAAACCACTCAGGCCCCAAAGGTGTATGTGTCCTCACCTCAACAGCCTATAATAATAAATAAATAAAATAATAAATAATGCTGGACAATTCACACACAGCATTATTTAGCCCCAAAGTAAGCAGAGCTTGTGTTATGGGTACTAGATAACTGATATACTTAATACAATACACTACATAGATATATATTTATTATTATATATCGAAAACATCCAGAACGCCCTGGACAAATGTCTGTAGACCGTACAAACACTTGTCCCGAGGCGGGAATCGAACCCGCAACCTCCTGCGTCGCAGGCAGACCTTCGCCCGCTGCGCCACAGAGGTCGTCAAAATAATGATCAACTGCTGTACGCAGGCCTCCCCTGATAAGCGCCTTATTGGATTTTATCTCATGGGAGGTAATGCACATAATCCCAACGCTGGGCATGCGGGTTGGGGATCGCAGTTCGGTGGTAGAATTGTTCATCAAGAGCCGCTGCTGCCCGCCCCCGGTGGATATCCCTTAGTCGCCTCTGACGACACCCGCGCGAAGAGTCGGGGTGGTGCAACTTCTAAGCCGGCACCATACAGATCTATGCTTGTGTGACGTTTATTCCGTAGAAAAGCGCTCAAGCAAACATCGATGACTGAGCCAGCTTTCACAATTCGGGCCGTAGATACTATCGAAAAACCAAACTCAGCGCAGCTCAGGGTTCTGTTCAGGGTTTTTCCTCATTTCTGTACCTTTCTTTACAAAATTCCTTCACCTACAATGAGGCACTAAGGCCGCGGGGAGAAAGGCGCGGAGTGATTTAGCGATCAAATAGGCGTTTTTGTGGATCGCTACACGACACCCGTTCTGTGCGATTGTACCGATTATGTGGGATTAGGGTGGAAGGAGGGAGCGGAGGCGGGAGCGGGAGCGGAATTGGATTTTTAAATCTGATGAGTATGAATAATAATACTTCTTTGAGTATGACTACACGGAGTTATTGGTTATTCACTGACACTGCAGGTTCTGCTCATCATCACGAATACGTTTGGAAGACGCCAGGTATTATTTCTTAAACTTGGTATTGGAAGTAAGACCCTCTGCTAAGTTGGTGATGTGAATAGGTACTGACATATCTGGTCGAAGCGACGCGTGACCCGAGAGTTGGTGACTATCTGGCGCAGCGCAACAGCATTGAAATACAGCGGGGCAATGCAGCCAGCGTAGTGGGGACGCGACGACTGGTATTGAAATGGATCTGTTGAACTACCTGTAGATTGTTTAGTCTTAGTTAGCTCAATTGTTTCAATCGTAAATACTAGTTGTAATTTATTTCTATTAGTTGATTGTTATTTCCTAACTTTATTTAAACGTATAGATTTCTTTAAAAAAAACCTATTTCACGAAGCAAACAACGTTGAAACTTGTCAAGACGTTTAGCACCCTATCGTACTTGTGCAAGGATTTCTTTTGCAGCGACAAAAAAAATTCAAGCGTGGCTTAGAAACAGGTATATGAATTAGAAGTTGGGGACGCTTCCGACTGGTGTTGATATGGATCAGTTGGTAGCTCAACTGATCCATGTAGACTGTTTGCAACAGTAAGCACTTAGCTCAATTGTTTCAATTGTAAATACTAGTATAATTTTCTTTGTGAATAAAGATAATATTTTGGCAGTTAGGTAGGTACTTCTTAAATCGCTACCGCTCATTCCTTACACCTCAGGCTAAGTGATGGAGCGTCCATAGCGCGGGTCAACTCGAGTAATGTCACGTGAAATGAGCACTGGACCTTCCATTCACTAGTGATGGGCTGTAGGCTGTAGGGAAGGGGTGATGTCGATGGAATACTTGCTAAATAATTAATACTTGAAAATGAAAATATTTATTTATTGTATAAAGAATCCAGGTTACAATTTACCATCGGCCTCCGCACTAGGCAAAGCCTGTATCGCGGAGATCAGTAAGGTGAGTTTAACTTGAGTAATTATGGATTATGGAGACTTTATTTTTTAATGTTTGTTGTAATACCTACAACAAACATTAAAAAAATAAAATCTAGGAAACAATGTAGCTTAAATGTGATGCTTGAAAGGGTAACTGGGCACAGTGAGAATATCAAAACATATGAATAGCAGCTATTATAGAACTACCTATATTACAACTTTATTATTACAACACTTATTCTAGCTACAACTACAATACTTAAACTAGCTTACTGCTTGACATTTTAAGGTATCACCTAATAAAAGATGGATGAAGAAACTAGCTTGCTATTTTTCATTTGATACTTGGGAGTAGGAATCGCCATCAAATAATGTTATTCATTTTATTTGTCAAAATGTGTCAATATCACAAATTCCGTTTCCGTTATTTAATTGGATCAGGTGGACCTTCGCATTAATGGAAGGGAATAAGATTGATTTATGTTTATCACGGATCGATATGATAGATAGATAGATAGATATTTATTTATTGTTTCAAGGTTGTTACAATTTGTTAATAGCGCCTTAAATCCTAACATAGGTTTATCTAGACACTAGAGTTCTCTACGTAATACTTAATTATAATTTTTATAAGCTAGCATCGGAAATTAATGCGGTAGGCAGCCACGCACACAAGCACATTGACCTCGCTGTCCGCTGCATGGCTCGGGTAATCGGTAATTTCCATTGGTAGATTATTTATTAAATAAGTTATCTTGTTTAGACACAAAAACACTGGATAGACAAAAAGTTGATCTTTTTCCTACCCCGCAGTCAGTGAATTAGCGTAAAAAACCGAATTTTAACACCATCCTTGTTAAAACCGGTGTTGTGGGGCGTAATGTACCATTCGCAGCGAGCATGAAACGCCATGTGCTAAAATCCGTCTCGTAGCTCGCTGCTCTCGCCTTCTTTCCCCGTACTGACTGCACGAACGCTCGCTGTGTTACACGTCACATAACAACTCGTAACGCCAGTCAGTACCCGGTTTACCGGGTACTGACTTTAGAGAGCAAAGAAATAAAATAAAACGTCATTTTGGGAGCTAGGTTTCCAAAAAAACATTAATAAATAGCTGACGTGTTTATCGATTTCGATATCCATTCATCGACAACCACCCCACGCCTACAAGTAATGTGCCATGAAATTCCTCAACCGCGGCCTGATGACGTCATCCCAACGACCATCTACCACCTACCTGTAACGTAATCTACGTAACGTACCTAACGTAGTGCAATCTACGCGGCCGTTAGGAGTCGTTATGCCGGAGTACAGTTTGGAGTTAGTTAAAGGACATAAGGGGTGAAAAGCTTGATTGGATCAAAGGCTTGATTATATTGAATTATTACTTGGTATGATTGGTTTTTGGTTTGATCCAAAAGGTTTGGATGCAGGAAGGAAGGGTTTGGGAAATGCTTGCCTTTTCTGCCTCAGTATCTGCCCGTGGCTTTACACGCGTTGTTACTATTCGTTTAACTTATTCCTATCCTATAAAAACTGATTTATGGGTAAAAAGTTCTCACTTTTTATCCTAGGCCTAACTACCCATAAGCAAAATTGCAGTCTTACCCGTTTAGAAGTTTTGGAGTGAAGAGGCAACAAACATAGGTACTGTCCGCGGCTATTCCCGGATAAAAGTAGTTTATTATTTAAGCCAAATTTAGTTTGACATGTTTATCTATTATGTTCATTAATTTTGAAGATCTTAGGTACCAAACATGTTCAAAAACTTTTGCCGTTCAAATACCAGTTGGATCGACTGAAATAATTTGAAATGAAAATGAGTCGGTGACGTAGTACCTACGAAAAACCCGAACCTATTCGGAATGTTAATCTAACTAGCTTTTGCTCGTGGCTTCGCACGCGTTTTTTGGTATAAAAAGTAGCCTACATATTAGTCCAGGTACAGATTTTTATGTGTGCAAAATCAGTCTGATCCATTTGGCTAGCTTTGGCGTTGTCTTCGGCTAAACATCTTCACAAAGGCACAGACTTTCGCCTAGTGTAGTATTAGTAGGATAGCTAGGCTTACCTCTTGACTTTATATACTTTAAAAATATTTCTCAACAAACGTTTGCTCAGACACGGATAACGGAAAGGCAAGAGATTTTGTTAGTATTTTGTACAAAACGAAAGGTCTCTGATATTTATTTATCAAATGCTAAAGTTGGCGCGCGTCCAGTCGAGGCGTTGCAGAAAACGTATCGCGATACATGGCTACAGGGTGAGGTATTGTCGTTTGGTTAGGTATTTGTCGTCTAAACTACTACCCTATTTAATTCCCTGCTGGATAGTCTATAGCCGTGTGGTGCCGGCCTAGAATTAGCACTACCTCAACTCTACCCACGAGTGTTCAAGACGCGACTAAGGGATATCCACCGGTGACCGAACTGCAAAGCACTCTGCAGAACAGAATAACCACCGAACTGCAATCCCTAATCCGCATAACCAGCGTGGGGATATAATGCCATTATTCCATTAGAGAATGGTAAGAGCCAATAAAACCTTAAAGAAGTCCCTAGTTAAGAGATGAAACGTTGGTGTTCTTCCAACACAAACTAGGTTCGTAGTTAACCCGATTATATTCTTAATAAAAGAGCCAATAATATTAGTTTTTCCGGGATAAAAGCCTTTGTCCTGTATTAAGAGCCGTTCGGTCGCTTCGTTGTGAAAAGTTTAGCTAGATTATTCCAGGTGAAAGAAGTTGCTGGCAAAATTTAAAAAGCTTTCCTAGGTATATGCAAAAACTTTTTATGCTAAACTCAAGTAAAGGCGTGGAAAAAAATCGGTAACAAACTGTTTAGTCCTATAATTTGATATTTTGTATTTTTTAAAATGACGCGACGCGACGCCCTGTATAAAGCTCCAAAACAACGAAATTGGCGCGAACAGATCCAGCTTTATATTTATTTAAAGTATTGGTTTGTTTCAAATATACTTTATTCAAACTGAACAAAGGTTTAAAAATTCTTGACACTCAAGATCTCTTGAGACTTACATAATCAGCTATAATAGCGTAAATTTAGACCTTCTGATAATTTTCTAACTAACATTGGTTATAGACAATTAATTTGTGTATTAAAAAAACGTATCCATCCCCCTTTTATCGGGCTAGAGGCTAGGCTAGAGGACATTAGCAGCTCAAAAACTTACAAGCGGGGTAGTTGTCACCCAAAATGTCCGAGTCAACAGCGCTTGTGAACAACGGTTCTTATTAATTCAATAAAAACCTTTTATTTCTCTAAACACAATTGGATTAAAAGGTTTTTAAAAAAGGTTTGGCGGTTATGTCGTTGTTGCTTGGCAGTCCCAGTGTCAAAGTCGAGTACTGTGGTGTCCTGATGATGTCTCGTGGAGAGACGAAACTAGTTGACGACTTACTTTGATGGATTCTTCCATTGTGTAGTTGATGTGGTATTATCTTTTACAATTCAATTGTATGTATGCTTGAAGTTGGAGGTAAGTGACTTGGTAATTTAATGTTGCGCAAGTCTACTTTTTACCTTTTCTGATTGCATGGCATTTGAATTTTTTTTACCTATTTAAAAATAAGTTGTAGGTGCGTTATCTAGGTACCTATAACAAATTACGGCTAACTTTTCAAATTTATTTTTAAATAATTTATAACCATACTTATATTCCGTCCTTTTATTAAATTTATTACTGTTTACCCATATAATTATTTGTATCATTATTACCCGAGACCTACCTAGCAGCAGCGCGCGGGGTGTTTACCTTTTTTATTTACCTATGTTTACATACCTACCTATTTAATATTGTTTTTGTTTGTTTTAAGAGCTTGTCACCAACTAGTCCGTAGCGCCAACACAAACGTTTTTGGCTGAAAAACAGCGCTGAGCGATCGCTCAGCACATGCTGAGCCAATGCCTATTCGGTACAGGGTCATGGGGGCAAAGCTCGATTTGACGGTCAACATTTGTTTTTAATCTCGCTCCTTATTCTTTGTTTGGTTTTGTATGTTTTATATGTGTGTCGAAATAAATGTTATTCTATTCTTCTATTCTAATTGTGGGAGGAAGGGCGGTGCACGCGGGTTGCATTTTGTTGATTTATTCTCAAAGACGGTTTCGCGCTTAAATGTTACTAAATATTTTTATCCTATTAATATCCTTCGGGTCTAAGTCCTCTTAACAATAAACAGATTATTCCAAACCTAAAACTATCTCATTTCACTCGCCCATCTCATCAAGCTTGCGAAACCTGTTTCCATCCTCATTTCTTACGCAAACTATATTCAAAGCTGCAACTTAGCATAATTCCGGATGTAAATACGTCATATCCGGGCCACATGCCAACACAGAATATGTGATACTTAGTAACGTAACAGATTCGTCGTTCGTAGCAAATTCATAGAAGTAAATACGTGCGCGATCGGACAGGGACGGAACTTTGAGAAAGCAAATATTTTACGTTGCATTCATAAAGGCTGCCTCGTTGGTCTAGCGGTCGCTTGTTCAACAGTTGATAATGAAGTCCCGGGTTCAAATCTCAAGTCGGATATTTGCACTCTTTGACTTATAAAACTTTGTCTTGATGACAACCAAGAAATCAAGTCTTATAAAACTTTTATCTTTTTTCCTAGCTCTCTCCTTAGCTCGCTAAGTGACTCTCACTACGAGGCTAAAGTCAGCGACCAAGCGTCTCGGATTCATAGGTCTATCGGTCGATACTGGCAACACATATTGCTTGAAGACTTTCGTCAAAGTTCGTGCATTTTATGATACCAGGTGCAAGGGTCGTCGGTTTTTAGATTAGATTTTTACCAACTCCTGGTCCGCCGCCGTTACTATGGCCGCTACTGTAACCAAATAGCATTTTTGTAGATCATTTCGTAGCAAATTCGTAGCTGCCTTGTAGACGCTCGTAAAGCTCAAGCTTCTACTACTAAGTATCTACGAACTATGCTACATCACCACTGTCGTAGCATATTCGTAGACATTTTGGTCTCGTAGCGTATTTGTAGATCATTTCGTAGCAAATTCGTAGCGGCTTCGTAGACGCTCGTAGAGACTTGGTATCGTAGCACTTTCGTAGACGTTTCGTAGCATGAGCTACGATACAGGTACCTAACTTGGATGATAAATTGACTAGCAAAGTCTATTTCCAAAATTATAAATGAGTAAACCTCGCCCGCGGAAGATTCCTCCACAACTTTTATTTTTTTGGATCATCCAAAGCTTATTCAGTTACCCAGAGCAGCGGTAGCAAAAATTTCGCCTCGTTTATACGCGACACCCCAGCGGGCATTTTGAATGTATCGCATACCCACTGGGCTTTCGCTGCTGCTCTGGGTAGTGAGTACCGCGAAGGGCTGAGCAAGCCTTTATCAAAGACTAGTCTGCCCGCGGCTTCGCACGCGTTTTTTTTATGGAAACGCTTTAAGGTTATTTCTATCTCATGGGAACTGGTTTATAGGATTAAAGATCATACAAATTAAAACATTCATGCAAACTTTTAGCCCAAACTGTTCAGTCGTTTTGGCGTGAAGAAGTAACAAACATCTATCCATCCATTCATTCAAATTTTCGTATTTATAATATTAGTGTGATAATGGCTAAAATTTGACTTCGTCCATAAAATTGATAACGTCGTGTTGCCAGGCTGAAATAATGGCCTAAGCTTACACAGGTATGTACATATTCACTTCATCAACATCATCATCCATAGCCGGATTTTACCCACTGCTGGGTAAAAGGCTCCCGAAGCTTGTACCTACTCATTTAACTAGGGTTTTTATTTTGTATCATCACTATCAGTAATTTAGCAGCCACGCCAGGTACACCTATATTAAAGTTTAGGGAATCACTGCATTAAGGCCCAAAAGAAAGATCAGGATTTAAAGATACAAAAGTCTTCAGATACAGCGTTGCCAAGATTTATTCTGAAAACTGTGATTATCGTCGAACCGACTGGGAGCTAGCCAAGACTGTGCCGGCGACAGATGAGATACTGGCTAACTGTTTCACCTAAATACTGGAGAGTTAGCTAATAATTGCTTGCGAAGGCATAGTGGTGGCTTGGATTTTTTTCAGCCTTTTTGTTCCCTTTTAGTTACACACAGTGACCAGGGAAGATTGATATCTTCCCTAACGTTTGTTGGGTGTAGGTTTTGGTGTAATTGGTGTTAAAACTGAATTTATATGATTTATTTCCAATTGTGTGGGAGAGGCGCTTGCCAAGCAGTATTACTAAAAAGACCAAACATAATCCAAGCCACCACTATGCCATCAAAAGCAATTATTAGCTAGCTCTTATCTATTCTCTAATTTCTAACTCTTATCTTCACTTTATTTAGGATCTCCACCAAACGGAATTCCAAAGATTGAAAATGATTGCGATACGCGCACAATTGATTATGCCCAATGATTGAAAATTCCATCACCCAAATGAGTAGGCTAATGACCTGATGAAGAAAGACATCCAGACGTCTTAAAAGAATATGAACCTAATGTGAAGATACCAAAGAAATGGATTAGGCCTTCTTGATGAGTCTGAAGTCAGCATACAAAACTCATAGGCAAATAGCAGAAAAAAGAGAGATTAAAAAAAACACTGAAAACATGTTAATCTTCACTTTAGTATCATGCATCATTCAACGGAGGAAAGCCATTTTTTATAATTCGGTTTTATCAAATTATATGTATATGTAATAAGCAGTGATAGGAATAGGTAGTGCTTATTTACCTAAACTTCGAGGAACAGTGAAAAGAATTGGAGACTTCCTTCCGAAAATATTTTTAAAAACTTTTTCTGCCCCAAAATTCCGGACATTACTTAGGTACACCAGAAAATAATGTAATTCGTATAAGTAGTTTGCCTATGTTTACCTAAAGTTTGCGACTAGACATAATATAACATAGAGTCGTTACAACCACAAAATAATCTGAGAAAATGCCTTGAAAAGTCTTATGTCTATTTATACATAAAAATAAAACGATAAAATAAAAATGAAACACAGTGAGTATTGTTGTAACAGATACAGGTTACATTTTAATTATTTTTCAACATACATTTGGAAAACATGAAACGATGTGACAGACAGACGGAATAATTTAAATTACAAAATATACTCTTTATGTAGACATAAGCCATTATTGCAAATAGATTTCAACATTCTACTTGTTGACGATGAGCGGTGTTGATTTTAACTCAAACTAGACTTTTATTTAACACAAGCTCTGCTTAGCTTGGGGCTAGATAATGCTGTGTGAATTGTCCAGCATTATTTATTTTATTTTACTAACGTCGAGGGATGCAATTTTAAGTCAAATAATAGTATTGATAAATTAACCTTTGATGTAGAACATTTAGGACAATCAGTTTTAATACTAGAACTACTAACTGTTTGGTTTTGATACTGAAATTGACGCATTAAAGATGCTGCGAATTTAAAATATCTTTATTTGTCTGAAAAAATGCATAAGAAATACAGATTTTCCTTTAATCATCTAGATTCAATTTGTCAATTTCAGTGTAGAACCGAAGTTCTATGCGTCAGAAGAGTCATTTAAATTAAAATACACAATCATAATTTTTTCTATATTTTCAACTTTCAGGCGATTTTGTTTTATGTTAAGGATCCATTTATAAGTTGAAAACGACCTCTCAACTTCAACTGAGGTTAAAGGCACGTACATATAGTATGACCGATCATCCTTTCCTGCTGTTATCGCGTCACATAATATCATGTCTCTAATTTTATCTAGATCGGGATTTCTAGATATAACATTTTCAAGTTTAATTTTTATGTGCTCAGGCGAACACCAGCACAGTTCTCACATGGTCAAAGATCTTGAAGGATTCCACTAGAGTTATATTAGATTTTTGTAGTTTCTTTAACCAAATTTGTACATTTTTAAAAAACTCCTCCATAAATAGTCCAAATCCGACTTCAAGTTTTCTTTTTGAAGAACAGTTTTGGCACACCTAATAGATAACGCGTTGGAAGTTCTTAAAAGATTTACTATCGTTTTAATTTGAAAAACATTATTTTCTAATGTACCTAAGTAATGTCCGGAACTTCAACAGTAAAGTCCGCAGAAAAACTATTTTCGGAAGGAAGTCTCCGATTCTTTTCACTGTTCCTCGAAGTTTAGGTAAATAAGCACTACCTATTCCTATCACTGGTAATAAGTCGAAACGATCGCAGCATAGGACACACTTTTGGTAAATTTGGCTCCTTTTATTAGAAGCTGTCAAATAGACTGAAATATTATCTGTAAATTGACCGGGACTCAATCCAAAAACTCACTTTTTACTAAAACAAAGACAAGTTATTTTTCATTCTCATTTAACATGATTATTTCAAGTTTATTCGCACTAATAATTTACAACTAAATGAGTAAATATTGGATCCAATATCATAAAACAAATTCTAAGGTAATTTAGCGAAAGTTTTGCGATTGAATCTACGAAAATTTAATAAGTATTATTTGCTATCTGTAGACAACTCTTTAGTTCATATTTGACTAACTTTGAGTTTTAGATGTCTTAGACAGTTGTTTATTTAGTTTTGAATATCTTCTTAATTAATTTTACAGATATTGACAGAGCTTTGATAAAAAGAAACTACAAAAAAATACATACTTAGTTGCTCAATTTGATTTTATTCGTGACTGTATCACGCAGAGGTACTATTTTCACCGCTCATTGGCTGCATTTTGGTAAAGAATAGAAATACAATAAAATGCCGTTACAAAAAAAGTTAAATAGCCTTAAAGCAGCATCTCTGCAGCTACATAAAACATTTCAACACATCCGTTCAACAATGCGAGTCTCAAGCCGCTAGTGTTGTGCCATCAATAACGTGCTATCGACTTGGCCTATCGCCACATCGACTAATGCGCCTGTTTATCGATAAACTCGATAAAGTATCGACGCGGGAGACTGGGATTTATTTGTCGCATAAAGAGGTTGAATGCGGTTTTAAGCTGAGTTATGTTAACTGTTTTAAGGGTTTGGAATGGCTTAACCTCCTGTTTTAGTAAATTAGGGTATTAGTTATTATTTCTGTGAATAAATTAAATAAGTAGACTCAATTTAATGTTGGACAAAGGATGTTTCCATATCAGCCAACACCATCCCACTACAGGACATAGGCTTTCCCTGATAAGCGCCGTATTGGTTCTTATATTCGGAGGTGATGACATAATCCCCACGCTGGGCATGCTTTTCGGGGATTGCTGGATACTTAGTTAAGCTGTGTGGTGCCGGCTTAGATTTTATACCACCCCAACTCTTCCCGCGGCTGTCGTAAGAGGCGACTTACGAATATCAACCGGGAGCGGGCAGCAGCGCCCCTGCAGAACAATTCTACCACCGAACTGCGATCCCCAACCTGCATGCTCAGCATGGGGAATATGGGCATTACCCCCATTAGATAAAAAGCAATAAGGCGCTTATCAGGGGGAGGCCTGCGTCCAGTAGTGTACCAATATAGACTGTTGAGATAGTTAGTGAATTGAGTCTTTTGAACTTTAACGACATTTGCAGTTTAACTTTTGAACTTTTCATACAAAATGTTGGTCAACTGAATGGTGCAAGCAATAGTACAATTTCAAACATTGCTGATATCAATATTCATTACAAAACCACCAACAACCGAACTCAATCACCCAAAATAGTCAAACAATCAAAAGTATTAAACCAAACAAAGATACGCGCAAACAAATAAATAAATAAACAAATAAACCAGCTCTCAATTTATGCGACAGCCTGCGCCAAGCCCAGCAGCCACAATACTATAAAATCTGTCGATGTTTTAACAAACTATCGATAAATTGTTTTCGCACCACTAAGCAGACACGTCAGTGGCACTCTGATGCATCGTTCAAGATGGCGAATTCTAGTTTTAAATCTTTGACTTTCGCATAAACACAATCTATTTTATAGGATAGTAAAGGTTTCTGAGACTAAACTTTTACATACCAATAAAATGTAAAAAGTATCGGAAAAAAGTTCATGTGGTCCGATAGGTAGGACAAATGTAATAATAAATAAAAAATAAAAAAGCCTTTATTATTCCTGTAACAAGTTGTTTACAGTAGAAAAAAATATCTGCTTAAAAAAATATAATTAATGTTAATTGTTAAGGACCCCTCTTCGGGTATAGGACAAATGTAGGTAGCAGCAAATGTAGTAAGCAGTAGGACCACGTGGCCAGAGGGATATTTATTGCCTAATTACATATTATAAGATGGTACACTGAAATAAAAATGTAGCAATGTAATTTGCCCGTTAAAGGCGTCCAATGATTCGTCTATTTACATGAGATCAGAGAATAATTATCTAGGGTGGACTTTTTGGCAGTAAGGAGAGGTACCTTAACCGGCGTAGCTACAGTTAAATGGTCTTGGGAAAATAGTCTCCAGGGATGAAAATTTCTGGGGGTTATGGGTAGCCATATTTTTAGAGAAATTTTCATCCCCATTCAAAGATTAAAAAATAAAATCAGCAAGAAAATTGGCATTTTACACAAAAATTTGGTTGATGCATGATGAAGTCGATCTTGTTTCTTATACCGATCAAAAACTTCCATGGGGCGCACAGAGGTTGGAGTACTAAAAAAGTCAGACATCACAAAAAACGTTTTCCTTCTTTTATCTAACTGCATGTATAAATTTCACCTTACCGTGGCTAATTAGTTCGTAAATTTTTGTTTAATACAGTTGGCTTCACAACCATATTAAACCTCTAAAAAAGGAAGCAAATACACGTCAGTGTGTCTTTCCCAGACTTTTCCTATACATATTTTGTACTCTCCCATTCATAATCCTCTACGAAATATTCAATACGAAATATCTCAATACCCAGATACAGTAAGTAATAAGGCTAAGCTCCAAGTATCCGCATTTCTGCCGACAAACGCAACTCTCGGATGGGCTTAAAACGCAGTCGCAATTATGCAGGGCTTTGAAACTTGAGTGTGGGCATCTCATTATAGAGCGAGGCCTTGGAGATTATACGACACGACACGATTTCAAAATATGATGATATGTATCGCGTGGGCAGCGAGAGCGAAGTTTTACACCACTAACACTTTCATGGCCCACGACGCACATGTGCTTCCGGCAGAATTTCTGCTTATCCAAAACAAATAGTCACATTCTAGATCAAGTTTAACCGAATCTAAACAACCATTCCCTGCTGGTTCTGAAAAAAAAAACAGGTTAGATATATCGTCGCCGTAGAGCGAAAAGTCACTAACTCGCTATTTGGGCCAAATCGAGTTAGATGTGCCATCAAAATCCCCGATTTTTTCTGCATTTTTCAGTCTGACAACCGTATCCCTAGCTATCACGGTTTTCATTTTAGGTTGTGCAAAAAATTCACTAACTCTACATTTGGCTTACAGCATTTTAGTCGAAAACCAACTAAGTAGGCTTAGATACTTTTTTCCTACTTGAAAGAATTGCAAAATATAAACCTAAGTCGGGTTGGTTACTTTCTTTTCTAAAATAATAACTTGTTGCTAGGACCCAGTCTAGTCGAGAAATAACTAAATATACTTGATTAGTTGTGTGGTAGCAGGTTTGATACACAACTTGAAAGCGAAAACTAACCAAGTCGACTTAGTGTCTTCTAGATCGCTATTTGCGATAATTGTACTTCATAATTTTAGAGCAAGAAATCATTTAACATGTTAAGTTAGTTTTCGCCCCAACATTTTGACTAAAAAGTTTGGTTTTGAATGATAGCTAAAGTGTTTTGTTGATTTATTAAAGCCAAGCTTTCGTACGTCTGTGTTAGGATAGACAATTAAACGTGCAATTTAGTTACTTTTACGCTCTTGATTTTGCTTACTCGGTGGCTAGTGACTTATATAAGGCCCTAGCCACCTGTCCAAAACGTCTTCGCTGGTTCATCAACATCGTTAGTCTACTGCTGGACATAGGCCTTCCCTTAATGAGCGCCATAGCACCGTGTCTTCAGTTTGCCACGTCCGACATCTGACTGGGTGTAGGGCGTCCTACACTATGTTTGCCGAGTCCCGGTCTCCTCTCAAGAACACGGTTGTTGGTTTTTGCGAGACATGGCCGGCACGCTACCACTTTAGCATGCTTATTCTAAGAGCTATGTCGATAACTTTGATTCTCTGTCGGATGTATTCGTTACGCGTCCTATCCCTTAGAACAGCTCCGAGCATTACTCTTTTCATAGCTCGTTGAGCGACTTTGAACTGGTGGATCAGCCCTAAGGTGAGTGTCCACGTCTCAGCTCCGTAGGTCATGACGGGTAAGACGCACTGATTGAAAACATTCGTTTTCAAGCATTGCAGTATGGATGAATCTTTTTTTCTTTATTTATTTTAAAGGAGTTTTGTCAACATTACCATGTCACTCCCGTAAAGAATGGATGACTCGGCGAGGACTCAGCGTAGTTCGCTGTGTGGTGCCGGCTTAGAATTTGCACCACCCCAACTCTTCCCGCGGGTGTCGTAAGAGGCGACTAAGGGATATCCACCGGGGGCGGGCAGCAGCGCCCCCGCAGAACAATTCTTCCACCGAACTGCGATCCCCAACCCGCATGCCCAGAATGGGGATTATGGACATAACCCTCCATGTGATAAAAACCAATAAGGCGCTTATCAGGGGGAGGCCTGCGTCCAGTAGTGGACCACTACAGGCCGTTGTTGCCATCTCAAGTAGTCCAGCAGTTTAAATAATATAAAGGAATGTTTCCTTTCAGTAAAACTTGAATATTTCGGGTAACTGCCCTCCGTCCAGGTAATGTTCGTGTGTACCATACTGAAATGTATTTCAGAGGCCAAGAAAAAAAAACCCGTTGATATGCGTTCGTCGTCTGAACTGGACCATTCCCCGTTATCTTCATTCATTGTACGAGTACTCTCTACTTTACAGCTACACACAAAGATGTTGCAGAAAAGCTGCTGGTGCCCGATGCCACTATAAGGCCGTATTGTGAAAGCTTACTCAGTCATCGGTCTATGTTTGAGAAGCGATTATGCCATGGAAAAGCGATAATCATGATCAAGAAATACGACATTCACAATGTTAAGACTCACTGGACCAGAATGCTATCATTAATCATTTTAATAGGATTTCAATATTTAAAATCTTAACAATACGTCGAAAACATTAATTTACTTATAACTTGTTGTGAATGCGTTTTTTTTTTGTATTTTTCAAGGAAGTATGACAACTGCATTTGATTATTTATCATTTTCTTATTGATTACCTGATTCGAGAAATAGAAATTATATAAAATTAAGCAGATAAGAGCGTTAGAAAAATTACTTAAACACTAAATAAACTTATCCAAACACGGGTGAAAAGTCAGTTGGTGACTTTTAACAAATCATTGTCTCACAAAGTTAGTACAAGATTTGAGGGCGAAAAGTAACTAAGTCAGTTTTTTTTTATTTTCCCTGAAAATATCAGTCATTCATTGACTGTAGTGAATTGACCTTAAGAGCTTTTATATTTCCTAACATATGAGACCATAAAATTAGAAATATCCCATACCGAAAAAAAGTTATGATTTTATTTTGTTTTTCAAAACTTTAAACCTTCATAACTCAAAACACCAAATGACCTACTTAGTGACTTTTCGCTCTACGGCGACGATATATCCATTGGTCATTTTAAATTCAACATTTTGGGTTAGTTGGCTTAGGCTCACAGTTCTCGATATTCTCCAAAACCTACATACAAAAAACGGTATCACACTAATATTATAAATGCGAAAGTTTGGATGGATGGATCGATAGATGGATGGATGGATGGATGTTTGTAACCTCTCACGCCAAAAGTACTAAACGGATCGGGCTGAAATTGCATACAGGTAAGTCTAACCCTGGAATCAAACATACTACTACTTTCGGCTACTTTTTATCCCATAAATCAGTTCCCATGGCATCCAAAAACCTCAAAACGTTTCCATAGAAACAACGCGTGCAAAGCCGCGGGAAGAAGCTAGTGTTATATAAATGAAAGACGGTGACGGCATAGTTTCTGATACATTAATTCCCTAAAATACATTTTTAATGTTTACTATAAAAACACCTACTTACTACATACCTACCAACAGGGGTACCTTGTTATAAACCAGAACACATTAGAATTTTAATATAAGGTAATAGTTGGGTATTCCACTCATATTAGTCCCACTAAGCAGTGGAACCACGAACCCATGATTTCAGGGATAGTGGGACCTCGAGTAATAGTGGTACAATCCCAGTGGGACCACGAGTCGCGACCCATAAATAAGGCATAAAAATACGATAAACGTATCATTTTTCGCTAAGACATTAAGCTAAAGATATAAAAGTAGTATGATGTAAAGTCCTCAAAACTTTGTAAACGGGTGGAGCTCAAATCGAATCATTTTCATAAATAATGAACTCACAAAGATTCAGGCAGTACGACATTGAATTGCTTGCTTCGAGTAAAGAGGTTTTAATTAAAGCTTTCAAAGGAATAATTAATTAATAACGAGCATTATCTACCTACCAGAGGAAAGCACCTTCCTTCTGTGGATTTTTAACACTTGTACTGCGATAATTAATCAAAATTGTCCTTATTAAAACATAGTGCGCAGCACAACACAATAGACTCCACAGATGAGGTTTACACCTAAGCATAGAAAATAGGTATAAAAAAATAGGTATAAAAGTAATGCTTTTCTTGTAAAAACCTATGAGGTTACAGGCAAAATTCTAGTTAAGACTTTCTGTGTTCAATACCGAGGCTATAATTATTTGCGTCGAACATACGATACTCTTACGTCCGTTCGTTTCTAACTGGTGGTATGATTGCACACGATTTTAGTATACTCGTCGTAGAGTAGAGCATTTACTAGTAACAGAACATCGAGCATTCGCTGTTTCCAAATTTACTCAAAACACACTTCGAAAATGACGCTCGATGCTTTGTTACAACCTAATATTAAAAAGCAACGAGCGTTTTGGTGTAACATTTTATCGAGCAAAAGCACGAATGCGGTTGACTCCTTCAACCGCATTCGGCGGGAAGTAAGGCGTGCGGGCCGAGGGAAAATGTTCGCAAGATACATTACATGGAAATGATTTAGGAAACTGAGCTTTTATCTGCTTTGTATCAATAAATATTTTTAACTTACGCGATCTGAACATATCAGTTAGTGTTGTGTGTCATCCGAGTGTGCAGACAGACACACCTAGTTTCAAAAAGCAAGTGGGGGTAGTTACAAATTATGCTGCCCCCGCTTCGCAGATGCGGTAGCTCCCATACTCCAGTCATCCCGTGACCACAACAGTGTCTAAACCTGTTGAAATGTCTGGAAAAATAAGTAGGTATAATTGTAAACGCATAGAGAATGGACGCCTACAACCAAAAATGGCCACAATTGGCTGACAATAGAAAGGAATGGAAGGTGGAAAGCTAGGCCTTTGCCCTGCAGTGGGATCATGTAGGCTCTTAATAATAATAATAATTGTAAACGCAATAATTGCCCTCTAAATAAAACTAATAATAATGTACCTATTCTACAAATCGTAAAAACTTTACATTATATTGTAATGGTTTAGCAAAAGCTCTAGTCTATACTTACCTTAATACCTCTAGAGTTAATCCACAGTGGCTGATTCCAGAGATCATCAACTCCAATTCTACGGTCATACAGACTGTCCAATCCAAAACCGACCCGAATACCCAGAAATGGGAATAATCATGCTCCAAAAAGCCATTGATATTCTACATCCATGTATTTAACTGCATACACGCGCCGCAATGTATTTATTGCGTGAGTGTAAATACAGTTTGCGAGTGGTTTGCAGAGATAGCATCGCATTTGAATACGGTCGTAGTTTCTTCTGGATGTGGCTTCTTTGTAAAATTCCAAATTAATTTATTTATCACCTAAGGATTTATTTTTTGTCGCCAAACTAACATAAACGTAAAACATTGTAAAACAAACTGTAGATTTTACTATAAAAACTTTCGTAGTTTGACGAATTCATTATGAATGTAAGCGGGTTAACTACGAACCTATTTTGTGTTGGAAGAACACCAACGTTTCATCCCTTAACGAGGGACAAAATAGGTTCGTAGTTAACCCGCTTACATTCATAATGAAAACTGTAGATTGTTTCCAACAGTCTGCAGTTAACTCAATTGTTTTAATTTAAATTTAAATAATAAATACTTGTTAATTTATATTATTCTTTGTTAATTTATATTATTTAATTGTAATTTTTTTGTGAATAAAGGCTTACAATAGAGTTAATAACTTTTGAAATAATTGTTTACAAAGAAAATTACAATCAATTAATAGAATCAAATTATAACTATTATTTACAGTTGAAACAATCGAGCTAACTGCAGACTGTTACAAGAAATTTAGTAAAATTTAGAGTTTTTTAGAATCTTAAAATCTCAATCAAATTAAATTTGGCAGGGAATTAGGTCGTATCCCCGGGGAAGGGCAAAGGTTACCTACTTTGACCTATCCAGTCGTGTTGGTCTGCCTCCCCTAAGAATTATGAGATTGAGCGAATAGGGAGTGCACCTGTGTTTGCGCACACACTCATGCACTAGCCTGTGCACAAGGCTAGTCTCCTTTGATAATGGCCGTCGTGTTCGAAATTCGGCTCGGAGTACATCGAGGGGATTGTTTGTTTGTTTGTAATAGGCTCCGAAACTACTGGACCGATTTGAAAAATTCTTTCACCGTTAGGAAGCTTACTTTTCAGAGAGTGACATAAGCTATATTTTATTCCGGAACTCCCAGGGGAATGGGAACTACGAGTAAAACCGCGAGGCGATCGTCTAGTATAAAATATATAGCGTACTTCCAAAGTTCCCACGTCGATGTAACTGCAATGAATGGTCCATCCCTGATTATGTTCAGATTATTCTGTTTTAATTAGCTCGCTGTTCCGTGCTTTGCCATCATTGCAATTGCAACACTGTCTCATTTGAATACAGTTTGTTTTTGTTCATCATCATTCAAAAAATCAATGGTCGAGCCCATAGATCTAAGTAAATTGCTGTAGATACGGTACGTTCTCCCAACGCTAACTCATCAAATGGTGTTGTGTTACGACTAAACGCAAAGACACGCTGTTTCCAATCTTTTGCAATAAACCTACCTAATGATCAATACATATTACTATAGACAAGACGTACCTAGACCAAAGTGCGACCGAGACAACAATATGGACGCGAAACAGGAACGCTGTTGGCGGCGGACCGACTATGACTGAGGTGGGTTGACCTAATTGGACCTAAATTGATCGTTCCACTTTCGAGAAGCTAGAACCCAATTTCCTGAATTTTACTTACATGGTTTAACCTTTTGTCAAGTCTTTAGTGGATTAATTTTGAAGACAGATTAGTAGACCGGTCATTCAAGTCATTGATAATCAAGTTTGTAAGAGTCAAAGTTAGGGTGATTGAATAGAATCTTGTTACTTCTTCAAACCAAAACTAGTCCACGAATTCAGCTGATATTTGACATATTTTAAATCGTAAAGTGTGTCCGGAGGGCAAAGGTCTCTTCCACCCCCCGCGCCACCTGATCCAAGGAACATGTCGCGGACATTAGCTAGACAAGTTACTTATACTTGACGGCGACTTCGTCAAGTTGCGGGCTACAGTTAGACACGTTGGCAATAAAACTTAACTATTAAGGTGTACATCATGTGTGTCAAGTATCAAGTGTACACGTGTGTGTATGGATGGATAAAGAATTTTGTTTTTTTTTTTCATATCGTAGACAATCTCAAAAACCACTTCACGCGGACGAAGTCGCGGGCAACAGGTAGTTTGTCATAAAAATAGAGAACTGAATAATATTGCATCAGCACTGGAACAAACCTGGGTAAAATATACTTAGAAACAATGACGTCATCCTCTCTCTCTTCATACATACTTAGTGTGTGCCAGCAGTCTTTAGATTACTAAAGACATAGACTTGATATGCTAGATTATAAACACCTCTGTACACCATAAGTTTAAGTAAATTATGTAAATATATATTACGTTCTCCTAGCGCTTACTCAACAACTGGCATAAGTTACAACTACACGCAAATACTCGCTCACAGGTACATTTCCAATCTTGTGCAATAATTATAATGTACTAGCTGCGCCCCGCGGCTTCGCCCCCGTGGAAATTTATGTTTCCAACTTTCTTAATTTTTTCTCTCATAAGAACCTTCTCCTGACAATAACAAACACAACAAAGAAAGAATTAGCGATATCAGTCCAGCCGTTCACGCGTGATGCCGTGACCAAGGAAAACGGGTTTCATTTTTATATATATACTAGCTGCGCCCCGCGGCTTCGCCCCCGTGGAAATTTATGTTTCCAACTTTCTTAATTTTTTCTTTCATAAGAACCTTCTCCTGACAATAACAAACACAACAAAGAAAGAATTAGCGAAATCGGTCCAGCCGTTCACGCGTGATGCGATGACAACGGAAAACGGGTTTCATTTTTATATATAAGAAGATAGATAGATAAACACGAGGGCTTTGGTGTAAGTAGTCGTTTACGAGTAGTCAATAAATCACACAAAAGTACGTCGTCGTAGCAAGCACGCGTAATACGAACACCGGTCCGACTATGACTGAGGTGGGTGGACCTAATGGCACCTAATTTGAGCCTTCCACTTTCGAGAAGCTAATAGTACCTCATCTCCCTCATTTACTTATACTATACTTATAGATAGATAGAAAATACTTTCATTGCATACTTAAAGCTAAGAAACTATTTACAAATGATTTTTTTTTAACCTAAGTGACAATTAGCGGTCTTATCGCTCAAGAGCGATCTCTGCCAGAGAACCTGGATTGATTCTGTACACATAATAGAATGCAATAAATGATTGCCAATGAAAAGCTGGAAGTCCATAGTTCTAAATGCTTGAAGAGATATATTATTTCTGGGTTTACACCATAATTAAAATTATAGAAAAAGCAATAATTCGTCTCTCTCCAATAATTCCCTCTAAGCCTCATAAATTAACTTCTTAATTGATAAAATCTCAGTGTAAAAGGAAAAGTATAATTTTTACTAAAAGGCCTAAAGATACGACCATCTAAAATTATAGGCCCAAGGGAGAAAACCCAATTTTGGGACAACGTTATAATTTCGGGCCAAATTAGTTTTTGAATTTACGAGTGAAAATAAAATACTACCTGAGATTTATAAGATTTGTTATTGATGCTATAAAATTGAGAAAATTGCCGCTTGAATGTGAAAATACTAATTTAATGCATTCATAAATTTTACGGCCACTTTCTAAAAAGGCGTTATTGCAAATTTATTCAAAAAATCAAAAGCAGCCGCTTTTTACCAGCGAGGGTGGTTTTTCAAATGTTTCTATGTGGTTTTCGGTTACTTGTTATTACCTCGAAGTATCCAAACTGCTAAACCGATTTTGATAGATGAGGTATCAAATACTCGTCTGAACACCTATTACGGTTCTTAGCTACATGTTGTAGGCCTTTAAAGGAGACATTTTGTAAAAAAAATTAAGATATAAAAAATTGACGAACTGAGATATGATATACATATAAGTTAAACAATTATAATGTTAGCATTATAATACTCTTAGTAAATGTATAACAAAGATAAGGTAGCTATGGGTAAATTTATAAAAGCTAACGCGATAGTCTTTTGTCTTTTCATACAATTATCCACGCTGACGTCACAAAACCAGACAGTAGGTACCTATACGGAAAAAAGGATCGCGCCAGCTTTTAAAAATGTATCTTATTTCTCTACTCTCCCAACAGTCGGGTAAAGGTTTCATCACGTTCGTAAACATAACGTAAAATTAACGTTATTTATTAAAACGTTACGTCAGGATAAGCCTACAGACGGAAATGATAATTTGCCATTAATTACTTACGAGAGAGCCAAAAGTGAGCTTATACAGGGTGTTTTGTTACGGGAAGCATGATATGAAACCAATGTTTTGTCAGTGGTATGGTAAATCTTGTTTGGAATAATACCTAATAACTAATGACTATTTTAATAATTCCAATAATATATTCTAGACTTACAGGATGATTATGACCCTTGTGCGATCTTTTAGAGACTCATACAACAGCAATAACCACTAGCCACAACAACAACAAGCCCTAAACCACTGCCTGGACCTAGGTCTCAGCTAATAAGAGCCGTATTGGCTCTTCCTCAACTTCAACCTCAACAGCCTATATTGGTCCACTGCTGGACGCAGGCCTCCCCCTGATAAGCGCCTTAGAGGTTTTTATCTCATGGGGGTAGTGCTTTTAATCCCCACGCTGGGCATGAGGGTTGGGGACTGCAGGGCACAACTATTTTTTACCACCGCCGCCGCCGAAGCTGCTCTCCGTCTGGGGCCAAAGGATTTAGTGCTAGTAAAGTGGCTCATTACTTATGATAGGTAGGTATGATAGGCATCCCCAGCGACGAATCCGCCAGACCTTACTTTAAGGAATTAGGCATACTGACCCTGCCCTCCTTGATTATCTACCAAGTAGGAATACACGTGCGCTCCAACCACAGAAATCTAAATAACTTGTTATTTAGATTTCTGTGGCTCCAACCCAGACATAAACCCTAAGCTCGGCGCCTCCCACAGATACAACACTCGCCATGCAGAGAGGCTGGCTGCAGCCCCAAGAACTCTGGCTAAATCGGGGAAGCTGACGCATGTGATGGGCCCCACCGTCTACAATAGAATCCCAAGGGACATATTGGAAGCGCCGAGCCACTCGGCATTCAAGCACAGATTTAAAACGTGGCTTGTAAATCAAGCGTTCTATTCGTTCGATGACTTCGGCTGCCGAAAGACATCAAATTACATTAAGTAATTTTTTATAAATGTATTTCTATTTCCTAATTGTGATTTTTAAATGATGAAATGTACGTATGCTGTACAAGTACGAATAAATGAGTTTATAAGTTTATGAGTTTAGGTAGGCAGCTATGTACAGATAAAGCCAAAAAGCGTTAAACAGTACATTCCAATACTTTGTTAACGTTCAAAACCATAAAATGCCGAAACAGCGTTATTATAATACGGCAAGTTTAGGTCTAAAAATGTCATCATAATAGCCTAATTTCAGATCTGTATAGGCTCTCATTTACTACCTATATAAATTACGTCTGAGGGGGAAACTGAACTCCAAAAGAATCGACCAGTATTCGTCAATCCAAACCAAAACACAGTATCGCCGAAAATCCATTACCACAGCATAAAGTCCAACTTCCTCTGCCCATAAACAAAGCCGGGTGTTCAAGCTAGTTCCATAATCTCGTTGACAAACTTTACAACAGTATGTACTAGTAATTTACACCTACACACGGCTGGCACTAAGCCTGCATCTAAAACATACTATGTGTAGGGAGGGGAAAACACCTTCGGCCATTCGGCTCTATATTAATGCCGAATGGATAAGTAGATTACTAAATTTAAGCTCGTAAGAACCGGATTCGGAAAAACAAGTTTCGTGTCGGCAGGATGCCACGTTTTTTAGTTAAGCGAGATTATGATCAAGATTATAGTGTTGCACAGTGATTTACCGCGCGCATTATTTTTCCCATCGTTTTGTCGTGGTCACGGGATGACGCGATAAATACCCGTGAAACAGATATAATGTCATCTGATCGCATAAAGTTAAAAACTTTATGAACAACAGTTTCTTTTTAGTTAAATTATTGCGTCGTTATGTGAATGATCCAGCATTATGTGATTTTTATTTAAATCAACTAATTTTAATTATTGTGCTTACAAAATTGTAAAAAACAGAAAATCATTTATTTGGCCCACGAAACCAGATAGCAACTTAAAGTACCAATCTAGTGGGCCGACAGGCACTACCTACTTCTGATTTCACCAATATTTCTGTGTCGGATGTCTAAATTTGCTTTTCTCTGTATATTCTACCTACAGGCTCATACTTATACTATTTATTTGCCGTGGGAGCACAAGGCACACTTGGTTAAGTCAAATTACATTTCACATCATAATAGAAATAACTAATAAGACAAAATAAATAATTATAGTAAGCCAAACAAATAAATTAATACCTATACGTAGGTATCTGCTGTAAATAGGCATTGTCAATAATCAAGTTAAACATAACAACAATAATTATAAAATTAATTACTAGAGCTGCTCTAGAGAGCATTGTCAAAATGCTCATGTCAATTTGGTCATGACACAAAGCAAACTTTTATAATTTCCCTAAAAATCCGTCCTTTAATCACATCACATCAGGCTATCACATCACACTAATATTATAAATGCGAAAGTTTGGATGGATGGATAGATGGATGGATGGATGTTTGTTACCTCTTCACGCCAAAACTACTAAACGGATCGGGCTGAAATTTTGCATACAGGTAATTCAAATCTTGAAATCAGACCTAAGCTACTTTTTATCCCATACAACAGTTTCCATGGGATAGACATCAACTTTAAACGTTTCCATAGAAGCAACGCGTGTGAAACCGCGGGCATGAACTAGTATGGCATAAATTATTTTTACCCTTGGGACTGTAATACACGCTGCTTAGAATATGTTTTAAACATAAATCCAAAGGTTTTTTATTATCACGTATTTTTTTGTATTTCCCTTTTTTAGTATAAGTTGTGTGCTATCAATAAATTCTTATTCTTATTCTATTCTTATTCTTAACAAATAAAGCCGAAGATTCGGCACCCCACGCCCCCTCTCTAGCCAGATTGCATCACAATGTACCCTCATGAGATATTACCCGACGTTCGATCGACTTAGTGAAGTTATGATGGATCAAACACTCGGCTCAGAGCTCGCGAGATAAGGATACTTTACTTTATGACGAGCTACAAAATTTACACTATTTTTTGACGTATTATTGTTGTTGTACGCGAATTTCAAATGGTTACAGTTACGGAGGCCTCATGACGTTTGTGATGACAGGTTTGACAGTGTACAAGTCAAGGCTGCCGGGACTCGGCCAACGTAACTAAATCGGGTTCGGATATACCACCATGAACATTATATCAAAACACTAATTTTGACGATATGGTACCTATTCTATGGCCCTATTTACTACGAAAACTAACGTATGATTAATTTTACTCCAAGATTTAAGTCAGTAGTATATAAATTCAGTATGGCGACATCCGTCCTTGTGTTGTGGGCAGTGAATGCGATTCACTAACACATTCAAGGCCCAAGACGCAGCTGCCAGAATCCGTCCACGTGTCGCGGCGGCTAGAGTTTGGCGACTAGTCGTCATGAAAAACTTAAACATAAATAGAATAATTGACTTTAAGGACATTTAACAGATATAATGAAGATTGTTTGGTAGGTATGCCTAAAAAGTAGCGGTACTGCGTTCTGCTCAATGACAACACTACATAAAACTACAAAATAAAATAAAAAAAATAAAAAAAAACACTAACCCACTTCCCCTACTAACTCTGCCTACTTTGGGGCTAAATGATACAATACAATACATTATACTTTATTGCACACTATAAAAATACAGGAGAAGAGAGATACAGAGTTGCACGACGGGCTATCGCTAAAAGTGATGATGATTTGGTGAGAAATCTCCTGCTCTATTTATTTGTTTTAAAGTATTGAATGGATGTTTTAAGTGAATATAAATAATAAGTAAGTAATAAAAGAATCAAATGCTCGTAGTCGCCTATGTTTGATTCCAGGGTTAGACTTACCTGTTTGCAAAATTTCAGCTTGATCCGTTCAGTAGTTTTGGCGTGAAGAGGTAACAAACATCCATCTATACATCCATCCATCCAAACTTTCGCATTTATAATATTAGTGTGATGTGATAACACAGTTTTGAATGCTAAATCAAAAGTATAAAAGCCATCTGTTTGAAAAGCGGTTCAATTATGTACGCAAAACGCCTTACAATAAACTTAAAACTTCATAAGCCAATCGACGAAGCTTCCCAAAAACAAGTCATTCCAAATCCAACAAACTTAATAAAAACGCGCTTTATCCAATTCATTATTATTTTACTCCCTAACCAACTCTTAAAGACCTTAACCCGGAGGTACGTAGGTAATCCTTTAAGCCTTGGCCGAGTTCAGGGCGACTTAAGTTGTTAAAAATATTGTTCCTCGGCTTACCACTTCGGCTTCCGTGGGGGGAATGTTGAATTTGTTTGTTAAAGTTGGGGAAGAAGGCGTTTTGTAAGAAATATTGATAGGTTTAGTTCTATCGCGATTTTATTAGAAGAGGTTGTATATGTTGTGTATTTGCTGGTCGTGGTGTGAGAATCGACCCGAATGTTCTTATTTTTTTAAAGCACCTATTGAAGGTATTTTTATGACCAAGCTATGTTGATAGTGCTTTTCTACTTACTTTTTTAACATCAACGGCGCAAACGTGACTGCCGCTGTCATGTCATAGTGCGACAAATCACTCAAAATCATTTGAAAACCATCATCGAGTTTGTAAAAAACGATTGGATGGTATCATACTACGTTAAGTAGTTCTTCTCGATCCGGTAGGGGTGCTGCAAGGCACTAAATGTATAGGAAGGACTCGAAAACGACGGAAGTATTCGTAAAATTAACTTAACACATTTATGGCCCAAGACGTAGTGGTCAGTCTACTCGTACGTAGTCAGTCTACTCGTACGTAGTCAGTCTACTCGTATGTAGTCAGTCAGTCTACTCGTACGTAGTCAGTCTACTCGTACGTAGTCAGTCTACTCGTACGTAGTCAGTCTACAGTCTACGGCAGTGAATGCGTCAACACTCAAAGCGGCAAAATCTGAATCGACTACTGTCCTACTGCAAGGCCAAGGTATGCCTCCGTACCTTCTTTCTTACAAGACAAAAGTAATTCTCAAAAATATCTACAAACTATAACATTAAAAATGCCGTACAGCGTATGTACATTACATAAATCAAGCGCCAGCTGCTCCTAACTAGTTATAATAATTACTCGGCGCAAACTTACAGTGGCGTAAGGCGAAACACACAACTTACGAATAATAATATGTACCTTATTCTATGTTAACATGGCCTATTACTCATCACGCCGGTATTGGTTTAGTTTAGTAGGTAGGTATTTAATGAAGGAAGGCTTAGGTTGCATCTCTTCTCTGCTGAACTAATAATGGGGAAGCAATTTTGGCTGTTAGATAGATACGTCTTTCTTTACGACGTGATTTTGTAATGAATTTACGGCGTAAAGTTTTACAGAATGGGAGTACAAAAGGATGTGTCTTTTAGGCATAATTATGCTGAAATTGTGTCCTTAGTACTCAGTTGATCGCCTCAGTGAGGCGACCCCACAGGATTGTTGATCGCCTCGTTGTGGTTACCCGCAAACAACAAATTTGAGTGTGCTCAAAGGTTCAAAGTGACAAATGGTGTAATATTTTTTTGTATCTATTTTTTTTTATATTTAGCAAATTTATATGGAAACTAAATTTAATGAATAATGTAAACTAGGTATTTATTTTTAAACTAAATGGTTTGAATAGCTAATCTTTTTAAATCGAGATAACTAGGTGAGTGAACAGTTTGAGAGCTAGAGACTTAATAAACAAAGCCGGGGAGTTACTGTAGTATAACATAACAGCTCTTAATTAAAGCTGGAATATTGGGCAAGGGTGAGTCGCGCAATAACATTGCAGCGAGTTTCGTCTTCAACTAGTGTGCGGCTAGGGAACTAGAGATTTGAAAGTTTTTTGGTTGAAAAAAATTGTTTGGATCGGTTGAGCTACCTCTATATTATTTGCCTCTAGACAGTCTACAGATAAATAAATAAATAATATAATAATAAATAAATAAATAATGCTGGAGAATTCACACAGCATTATCTAACCCCAAGCTAAGCAGAGCTTGTGTTATGGGTACTAGATAACTGATATACATAATACAATACACTACATAGATAGATATTTTTCATTATACATAAATCAAAATATATTTTTATAGATAAATCAACTGTTTTTTTTTCTGCAAGTAAGAATTGTATTACAATGCTCATTAATTGTGAGAATGGCTTGAACGCTGGCTCGATGTTGTTTTTACAATTATTGTCAGTTGTTATACGTCTATTCTTCTGTCTTGTCTAACTTTTCCTTGCAATACTTACTCGCAAAAATCATGTTGGAAAAAAGTAATGATGGATATTTCCACACCCCTAAATAACCTCAAAGTAAGCAGAGCTTCAGCTAGGAAGATATCCTCCTTACCAAAACTTCGGCCACGGCGGCAAATCTCAACAGATACTAGCGAAATAGTTCCCAAGTGTGTGCGAAAACACACCTGTGTTTGCGGGAATATGGAGTACACCTGCACTCTATTCCCTCACTCTTATGAGCTTCAGCTATGGTGTACAAATGGCTGATATACCTACTTTCAGTTTGAATATTTTCTTTGTATTAACCTGTCATCGGTTGTGTCCAAATGGCGGCACATGTGTCCTCAGTTGGTCGCCTCAGTGAGGCGATCCACCGATCTGACCCGATCAGTTGTTCGCCTTAGTTCGCCTCATTGTGGTTTTTAACCAGACAGCAAATTTGAGTGTACTCAAAAGTTAGGTTATTATGTAGGTTATTTCATCAGGTTCATAGGAAATGGTTATTTCATCATGTTCACAGGAAGATTAGGCTTCGCATACAAAAATTCAGGGAAATCATGATTTATAAGCTCGCCAAACCCTGTCTGAGCGTTACCACCATGTGGTTACTCAGATGGGCATGTGCCGCCATTTTGGACACAACTGATCATATGACGTCAGAAAGTATCCTCACTGAGGCAAACAACAGAAAGTATCTACAACAGTTATCTAGTTCATGTCATGTGTCAAAACCCCGAAGAGCAGCTATGGTTAGCTTGGGCTAGAAGATGCTGTGTGAATTGTCCAGCATTATTTATTTTTAACGCGTATTTCGTGGCTTCCAAACTTCAGTTTTCATCAAGTGGACTTTGCCCGCCTTCGTGCAAATTATTATTTCCCGGAGATGGTTCGAGAACTTGGCTACTTCTATTAGTGGCGGGCACTGGCAACTCTTGAGGCGTAGTGGTGCAGTGGCGTTTATTGCAAAGTTCCATCGAACTAATTTGTTTAGATCAGTTGAGTTATCTCTAGATATATTAATTTAAAGATGGTTTATTTGGTTCACAAATGGACAGCACAAAATACAATCAAACATAGACATGTAGGTAGAGATATAAAAAACTAAAATTAAAACATGTGAGTAGCTACAAATAATTGCTTTTATTCTAATATGTATGCACAATACAACAAATGTACAAAACAAAAAAAAATCTCTCGAAAAAAATAACATGTTCTTTAACATGCAAACTACAAGAGATGCTTATAAAAAAATGTTTTTTACGAACTTGACGAATTCTACAACGATTCTTTTAGCGACTCGCAAATTAAATTATGATACCAATATAGTTCATCTTTCGTAGAAAGGCATGATACCTGCCAGTTTTCTATTGCAATACCCTAAATGGGTACATACTATGTTCTTAACTTTAACTCGCCTAATCACTAAGACCTGATTCTATGAATGTAATAAATAAAATACTGAATGAAATACTGAATACAATATGCACACTAACCTATCTTTCCCGTGACAGGTAGGTCTGCCAGAGCTGCCGAGGTGAACCAAAGCGGATCAGTCTTAGCTTTATGCTGTACAAAACAGCGCTGGTTTTCAGACTGATCGTTTATGACTGAATCGTTTATGTCCATGTGAATCGTTTATGACTGAATCGTTCAGTCTCCCCTGATGGCCCACATAGTGAGAATGAGAGATTTTAGCGTAATCGCACGGCCAGTCTTGGTAACACCAGGAACCGAGACGAGCTCTATTGTTGCTCTAGATTGTTTACCTTTAGATACCGATTAATCAATTGTTTTTCTTTGAAAGGAAGCATTGTTTCACAATGATCATCACACTAATATTATAAATGCGAAAGTTTAGATGGATGGATGGATGTTTGTTACCTCGTCACGCCAAAACTACTGAACGGATTTCAGGTAATTTTAATCCTGGAATTAAACATAGGCTACTTTTTATCCCATAAACCAGTTCCCATAGGATAGAAATCACCTTTCAACGTTTCCATGGAAACAACGCGTGCGAAGCCGCGGGCAGAAGCTAGTTATTAATAATGGATAGAACACTGGCCGATGTGGTTTTTAAAAAATGTCAGTTGTTGATGTTGTGTGCGTCTTAAAAAGGGCGCTTTTTCTCTGGGTCCGTCAAATGGATTCAGCTGCGAACTTTATATATATGCTGGGGAAGACCCCTGAAAATTCTTATACCACATACCTACTCCTGGAGTCCTACTTTGAAAAACGACCGAAGTTGACGGATGACGTCGGTCTTCGGAGCGCACAAAACGAAAGCCGATGCGTTCTTTCGATGACCTTACAATGAAAATGTTTCTGACATTTATTTCTTGGAGATCCGAAACGAAAAGTGTCCGTGGTAACGCGCCCGAAGCAGCTTGGTCTTTATGTTGTTAGAATAGATAGATAAATAGAATATAATTTACTGCACAAAAGTTGTATATGGGCGAGCAAAGCGCTATGCATTCTCTACTTGCAAACCTTTGGGTAGTCTGGACCACAGTTTAGTAGGTAGTGCTAGATTAGAAAATTTAAAGAAAAACAAGAATAATAATAATAAGTACAATTAAAAATTAGTGTCTTTAGCGTTAACTTATATAAAAACATACACAAACTTATTAAATATAAGTACTACTCACTTTATTACTTAGTAGTTCGTTTCGTGCGATCGACGTCATCTGCTGTCTGTTAACTTCGTTGTTCAAAGTAGACGTCCTCTAGGTTAAAGTTTAAATGAAATATCACAATTTTAAGCAGAAAATACTAAGCATAATGGATTGAATAATAGACTAGCTCACCACACCAGCACATTACATTAATATCACACTATTATTATAAATGCGAAAGTTTGGATGTTTAAATGTATGAAAGGATGGATGTTTGTTACCTCTTCATGCCAAAACTACTGAACTGAACGGACTGAAATTGTGCATAGATGAAGCTGGAATCAAACAAAGGCTACTTTTTCAACAGTTCTGACGTGTTAGAAATAACCTTCAATCAAACGACTCCATAGAAACAACGCGTACGTAGATGCGGACAGAAATTAGTCATAGGTACCTAAATTCGAAAGTTTAGTTGTTTGTTACCTCTTCACGACAAAACTACTGAAGGGATTAGGCTGAAATGTTGCATAGATGTAGTTCTGAACCTGGAATAACATAATTAGTCTACTTTATATCCCGGAAAAACACGTGAAGCCGCGGGCGGTAGCTAGTGACATAATATTCCTGAAATAGTTACAAAATCCACTAGACATTAATATCCACAATCCTAAATACACCCTATCAAGTCGCTGACGTGCGAAATTGGCGGGAAAACTGACGCCGTTGACAGCTGTCAAGCAGGTGTCATGGCGTCGTCGTCGTGTCACGATGTCTAATTGTTTTGTTGGAATGCGGTGCGTATTATCTAGTGGATTGGTCTTCGTTTATTTGACAAGTGGTGACAAGTAGGGTTTTAATAAAGGACGCGGTAAACCGACGGGTTTGCACGCTCATTCTAGAGTTTATTAAGTATTACATGTTTATGTGATGATGCATTTTCAAAAATGTGAATTAATTTTGAGGTTATTAAATTATTTTGTTTTTGGATTTGATTTTTTTACGTTAAATGAACAGAAACCGCTTATTATATTATTTATTGATATCATCAAGTTATAAGTCGTTTACTGAAGTACAATAGTAGCTATTATTTTTTAACATATTTGCGGACGAATGACACGAAGGATGAATGACCGATTTATTTATAATAAAATAATTTTTAATCAATTATTAACCATGTTTAATTTTATTCTGACATTATTTAAACATTACTTATAATTTTTAATTTTATTTTATTTTAGTTTTGTGTTAAAAATATAAATTGTAATTAGTTAGTGTAATTGGCAATCGCCGTTCTAATTAATAAATGACTAAATGACAAAAAATAACGATGCATAAAAATCATAATTTTAAATTCATAAATATAAAAATTATTATTGTTAAAATTATATCTTAATTATTATTGATTTTATTATTACATTTCCAAGTTAAATAGGGGTTTTAAGTTTTTTTTTAATAAGTACACCTCACTTTGAAGCGAACAGAATTATATTGAGTACCTACTATCTTCTGCCCGCGGCTTCCCACGCTCTTTTCAACTAGCGTATGTATGGACATAGGCTACTTGAAAAGAGCGTGCGTAGTAAGTTTGGCCGGGGGATAAATGGTATCCCGGAGATGGCCCCGGGATACCATTTCTCCCCGCCAAATTTCATTAAGATCCGTTCAGCAGTTTCGGCGTGAATAGGTAACAGACAGACAGAGTTACTTTCGAATTTATAATATAACTAGACGATCGCCTCGCGGTTTCACCCGCGTAGTTCCCGTTCCCGTGGGAATACCGGAATAAAATATAGCCTATGTCGCTCCCTGAAAAGTAAGCTTCCTAACGGTGAAAGAATTTTTCAAATCGGTCCAGTAGTTTCGGAGCCTATTCAATACAAACAAACAAACTAACAATCAAATATTTCCTCGTTATAATATTAGTATAGAAAAACTAGACATTTCTTAGTTTTATGTTGTTTCAAATATTTAAGTCCGTTAGGGTCTTATGAAAAACATTTTTGAATTTAAGTTTCAATTTTATCCTTAAGTGAAACTTAGCTATAAAATGCATAAACATTTAACTATTTCGAAATCGTAAAAACACCGAGCAATACTTGAGCTGTCGACTGTACACTCGCTCATTTATATTCCAAACTTTTACAGTATATCACTCAAGTTTCGATACACCGTAATATTTCGAATTTCGATAAAATTTCAACTTCTCAAGTCCGCATTGAGTTATAGTGCATGGAAAACAGATTCAATAACAACATCTTTATTCCCATAGCGAGAAAGCCTAGTTTTGAATCGCTACCGCTTAAAATAAACAACGAATCATCATTCAAATTCTCACTCTGTTTGGTTGAGTTTAAAGTGTATTTCGGATTGGCAAAGTTTTTCGGTAAACAAAGTTAAAGTGATGTGTAATCGTTTTGAAAGTTGGCAGAGTGTGCGCTTGGAGTGTTGTTCTGGGATATTCAATGTTCTAGAATAAACAGGGAACGGTTTGCAGTGGGCTTTTTGTCAACCAACCTTATTATACTAGCTTCCCGTTGGTCCGACTGCCTCGTTGGTCTAGCGGTCAGCTTGTTTTACCGCTGATTTGATTCTTTGTTCCAATCCCGACTGTGCGATTACGGTAAAATACCCCATTCAATAGATCGCCATCCGGGGAAACTGGGTATAAACAATTTCGGCTTTTATCACATGGTACAATTTACATACCTCCTTACAATTTTCTGGCCGTTAATCCGTTGGTCCTGCGCTTGACCTCTCCCCGGTTGTGTCAGTCTGCCGTCCCATCAGATTATTAGAATGAGGGATAAGACATTTTCAAACATCAAAAAAATAAAAAATTCGGTTTTTTCATTCATAAAAACCCTAAGTCCAAGAACTCACTAAGTTATTTAGTTTTTAAGAAATCAAATAATATCGCAAAAATTTTCGACTTCGACGGGACTTGAACCCGCATCCTTCCTTCAGTACAGGATTGTGCTAACCAACTACACCACGAGGTCAAGTGACGTTGGAGTCGAAAATCTTTGCGACTTCCTACGTAGACCAGAACATCTACAGTGAATCAATATTCAAGTTTCGTCCAAAACTTGAAATATTTCCAAATAAAATAAACAGGATATAAATACTCGTAAAATTCAATCAGAAGTTTCGCTGAGCGAGGTATTCTCCGCTGAACCCGAATCTAACTCAATTCACGTTCAAAAGCCGAAAATTCAACGGCGAAGGAACGAAAATAGACAATCGAGAGAATGGTATGTAGGTTCCGTACAGCTTAATTTTAAGCTTAATACGTACATGAACATAAAATAAATGGTAACATAGGAAACGATAAATAGGTTTCGAATATTGTAGAATATTAGCTACTCATTTAACGTAGGCAAGACAACCTCTAGAACTACTCCACGCGGACGAAGTCGCTGGTAACAGCTAGTTATCTAATAAATCTGCTATATGAATTACTAGCGGCCCGTCCTGATTTTGAACGGGTTAACATTTATTTTTTAAACATAGGTATTTATAGCCTATGTAGCATTCTAATCGTGAAAGAATTTTTTAAATCGGTCCAGTAGCTTTTGAGTTTATTCGTTACAAACATACAAATCTTTCCTGTTTATAATATTAGTGTAGATGGAAACAAGCTGCTGCCCTAGCCTATGTCCGTCTCCGGGATACCATATACCCCACTCTGCCAAATTTCATTAAAATCCGTTTAGCCGTTTCGGCGTGAAAGGGTAACAGACAGGCAGAGTTACTTTTGAATTTATATTACGAAGTATGGATCAGGGTGCGAAGACACAGCGCTACAACAAAAAACAAGTGATGTGGTGGACAAAAATGTCCACCACATCACATCATTCAAACCCAGAGTTCTTTCCTAAATCAACGGAACCCCAAGAGTTAAAGTGACAGGTTATATTCAATTCAATTCGTTTATTTCAGCTTAGATACATAGATACATATTTCAGCCATAGATTAATTAATTAAATAAAATAAAATCATCTTAAATTAATGGAACACACATTATATTGCGAACTTTCAAATCTTTTACCTTATTCTGAAAATGTAAAATTCTGATATCTTTATTTTATTAACTATGTGACGAAGGAGCCTATTACTATTTATCGTTTTATTTGTATTTATTCTTAAGACTTATTTATTAAGAGCTCGCTTCTACCAACTCTTTTAACACTTGCGTCGGATAGCGTTTGAACGAAAACGAATCACAAACTTCGATTTCATTTAAGAGTACGCGCCCGACAACATTTTAGATTCGTTTTCTAATAAGGTTTTTTCTAAAAAAGAAATAATCCTATTTACCCAGGCTTTGGCCTCTTGATCGGGACGCATACGCTGTGTCACGACGCTACGTTGACTTCACCGCGCTTTACCCTTACGTTAGACGTTTTTCATACGATTATGTGTCCGACACCGCATACCGCATACCGTAGCGTACTGCGTAGTGATCAAGAGACGAAGGCTTTAGATTAGAACGTGGGAGATAATTTGTCATGACAACTGCTTGAAATGATATGGCCTGCATAGGTCTATGCCACATTATCGTTTCAAATCGCCATTTTCTCCGTCTGGTCGAACTATTTTTTACATTATGAGAACGCCTTATTTTGAAGCAACTATACTCACCACACAAAAGTTTGGAGACCTATACCCAGCAGTGGGTGAAGTCGGGTTGCGGATGATGATGATGATGATGATACTCACCACACCAAAAAACAATTTGTCATAAGTATTCCGTAATATTTCGCTTATGCATATACCGCGTAGCATAGGTACAGTAAATAAATAAATAATGCAGGACAATTCACACAGTATTATCTAATAGTCTAGTAATAGTAATAATGTTGGGCTGAAATCGCGTTGGAATTAGATAAAATTTACTATTTTAAATCGCAGTAACCTTCAAGCGAGTATGATATTTAAGGTACGTTTCCAACTATGATCGCGACTGTACAAACCGGGCCTCGTTTTGATACCGTCAGTGTTGTGTGTCTTGATCGAGTTGCGTTCGATGAAACCGGTGGTAGTGGTAATTTTCATATTAATAGCACTAAAAAGGCAAAAGATGAGGGTAGATGGGTATATCGGCCACTAAAAATTCACTCACAGTGACTCCAGTTATTTCGTGATCATGGCGCATGCAACTGTGCCGTAATATTGTAAAACTCAAAATTCACAAATCATGGTAGTTTTTCTCATAGTGAATTGGTAAATTCGTAAGAGAAAATAAACATCTTAAAGATTAAGTGTAGTAATTAATCTGTGTCTTTAAGTGTGGGTTGTATAATTTTTAAGTGAAACTGTGTTAAAGGAAATCAAATAAAGCAGGTAATTGCATTCCAGAAATCCTTTTTCCAACCAAATCCTATTTCCAGCTTTTAAACCTATTTGAAATGAAAACCACGAAAACAAACAAAACGACATTTTCTCTATCAAAGGAGACAAATAAAAAACACCATATATCCCGTTTCTAATTAATTTAAAACACGCTTCACTGGCTCTTAATTAACTTTGTGCATCAGATACTTATCGGTAATAGTGTTTGATAAAATTAATAGAATGGATTATCGATATCGATGAAAAGATTGTTATCGTTAATGAAAGCGGGATAGACGCTGATTGGATGCCATAACATCTAAAAGGTAAAATTTGCAGTTATTTCACAAATACCATAAAATAAGTAGTTTCTAAATTACATAATTGACCAATGAGTCGGTTGGATATATTTTAGCGTTTTCTTTGTTCTGTCTTGTGCTGTCCACATACCCGCTAATTTATTGGCAATACGCCATCAAGCATCTGAGAATAATATATCTAGCAAATTGTTAAAATGTTAGCTTATTTGTATCCATACATATTCATATTTAAAGCTACAAATAAAGAATATTTAATCTTAAGTGAGTTCCACTTTTTCCAAAATTGTTTTGTCGATAGTTGTCCCAACACTATCAATTAACAGCCGAGCTCCACAGATGGAACTTCGATTCCAACTGAGAGTTGATTCCGAACTGTCCACACAAGATATTATTTATCTAATGGAACTTTCAAATTGGAACCACGTTAATTTATATCCATTCCTTGGGACCGATTTCACTGGCTATACGTTAGAATTCGTACTCAAACAGCTAGTTTTCGTACGCTGATTAATTATTTATCTCAATCAATTGTTTCAATTGTAAATACTAGTTCGAATTTAAATCTATTTATTTAATTGTAATTTTATTTGTGAATAAAGAATAACTTTAAGTATAATCTCTTGTAAAACAGTTCTGTTCGCGCCTATAATATAACCACGAATGTTAGACCCAAGGAGAGCCATCTAGTGGTAGGCTGAAAAAGCTCGACGCGCGATAGATCACCCTATTTGGAGAATTACCTACGTCGGTAAAACAGAGAAGAAGCTTCCTTGGTGCAACAGTCACCGCCTTAATGAATTTTCGTTTTTACTTTCTTGTCTGCGATGCAAAGCACATCCTCTGTACCTAGTAGTAGAAATATACGTTTTTTCATCAAATATCAAGAAATTCTAATCATTGAGGATGCACCTGATGACCCCCGTAGTTACCAAGTTCTTTCTCGTGAAAAGAAAAAACCCTACTTACCTTTTAGAACTTAATAGATGGGAAAATCTTTCGCGGAAGATTATAGCTTGTGGTAGTGTACCATGTCAACCTATGCAGTGTCTATATAATTCCCGTAGACCTAGAATTTAGGGTGCCTAATAATTCCAAACTAGGAGCGCCATTTTTTCAGTCTGGTCGAAACATTTTTTGACATTACGCCATAAACGAACGAAGACCTATGGCAGGATACATCCTACCATAGCATCTGCCGAGTGTTGGCCATTTTTGTGACCTTTATCTTACTTTTGTATTAACCTTTATCTTTTGTATGTATGTGTTATGTATGTATTGGTTACAAAATAAACGTATTTTTACTTTTAACTTTTACTAAACGCTTGTTGACGTTGACAAGAGTTTTCATCATTGATTGGTTACGTACCGGCGGCTGATAGAGTAAGGGCTTGAAGATTTTGACGGTAACATTTTTTTTTTTCGAAATCACCGCGCACGATAGCTCTTTATTATTTGGATAGAAGACATTAGACTAAATAAATTAAAATTTTAAAAAACCCACCGATGTTTATTGGCTGAACAGATTTTCATGAAACATGGCTCAGAACTCTCGGAATAAAAAAACTAAACGAAAATCGGTTCATCCGTTTGGGAACTACGATACCACAGACAGATACACAGATACACAGATTGACAGATACACAGACAGACACGTCAAACTTATAACACCCCTCTTTTTGCGTCGGGGGTTAAAAATGTTCTTGATCATAATGTCTTAAGGCGCCAGGCTTCGGAGATATTCACATGAAGAAAAAATATATTATTTACGTTCATAATATGTAAATATCTCGTAAACCTGTCACTTAATTAGTACATTATTTTGTAGGAAAAAGTAATTAAAGACTTTTCTTTTAAAAGCGTGATGTGATGTGGACTTCTTAATATTCACTGGCAAATTTTTCCAAAGTCTAACAGCTTGAGCAGTGAAAAAGTCGCTGTAAAAAGATTTTTTCTGTACTGAAGATGCGAGGAGCAGGGTATCCGATGACCTTAGAGAGAGACCGTGAGAAGAATGTAGAAACTGAAATCTCTCCTTAAGACAGGACGGGGAAAGGGGATTGAAAAGTATAGAGAAAAGCAGAGACAGAATGTGCAGGTTACGGCGCTGGCGAGTAGGAAGCCATTTGAGCTGGGCTCGGTAGGCAGACACAATGGTCGTACTTACAGAGGCCAAAGATATGCCGGATGCACACGTTTTGTAAGCACTCCAATTTATTGAGCTGCTCCTCTGGGTTAGGGTACATCTGGGCCGAATCTCAAACTGATCCACGGACGAGATGTCCACTTCACTTTTGAGTAGGGTTACATCTCGTCCGAATCTAAAATCTCTTAGTTTTAGATTCGGATCAGTTGTACCCTCAACCAAAAGTGAACCATTTCGTCCTGTAAGGTCAATAAAATCAATGCGTAAAATTTAAAACAAATCTCCTTGTCCACAGTAAAACCGAAGTCAGTAGAAGTGATCACCGGCGACGGAATGTCGCTACAAGATGGCGCAACTCTCGGCCCCCTGCTCGAGCGCGCCAAGATCAACATCAGCTGCATCGTGAGGGAGGGGAAACCGCAGCCCAAGGTGGTCTGGTACTTCGATGGAAAGGAGAGATTGGATGGTGAGTGATAGATGGTATATCCTTCTAATATTATAAAGTTTGTGAAATCTGAAGTTTTATTCCCTCCATCTCCAAAAGTACTGAACAGATCAAGATGAAATTTGGCGTACGTTTAGAACAAAGCCTAACTTAGATAAAAAGCTATTTATCGTACCGAAAATATGAGTGTAAAGCCGTGGGCAGAAGTTAGTTAGGTTCATAAACACAAAAAGCTCTTGTTCATATTTTTACCTTTAGTAACAAAGCAAATAACAATCAAAGATTTAAAACAAATTAGGACTAGTATTTACAAACAAATGCTTAACCATAATTACCCTAAAAATATTAAAATAATTTGAGCGATGACAAAGTTACACTAAATTTTTACGATGACAATTTTACTCGGTGACATTTTTACCCTAAGCCATAATAATCATAATTAGTCATCTAAATATGAGGGTACTTCTTTGTACCCTTAAAAATGACAAACAAATTCGATTGTAGTGGAAATTGGAAATTTTAGTGGAATTTGAACACGGTAGGGACCATTATTTTAAAAGTTGTAAAAGGTAAGGCCAAGTGCAACTGCTAGATGGCGCTAGTAATATCTGTAACACGATGTCTACAATGTCCACCATTAGGCTATTTAAAAATAAACTTAAATGGTTACACACGGCAATTCGAAGAATTTCTCTATAGAGACCCCAAATTAATGTCCCTATTAAATATAACGTTACACCCATATGTATGGTAATTCTACACATTTTACTGTTATTAGCCCATCTAAGGGGTTTAATTGAAAAGGGTAATGTAATTTGAATTTAAGGGATTAAAGGTTAGGATATTTTGCGGCCGTCTTAGCAAGGTTTGGTAAATAAATAATATGGGACATTTTAAGCTACGCCATCTAGTTGTATCTGTAGGTACTTTGAATATTTAGAGGCGATACTAAATTTTAGATCAAACAAAAACCAAGACCAATAAAACGTTGTGGATCAAATAATTGTATTTGAACAAGACCCGCGAAGGGTTTTAACGCCGAGGGATAAGTAAACAATTTATCGTTTTTTTAAGAAAAACAATAGAAAAATTCACGCAAAAACGAAAATGGAGCCGGCAAAAAACAAATAGCAAACAATGAGAACCGTTATCCAATTTGAATACATGCATTCTTCCATTGTTTCACACGAAAAACAACTCACAATTTTAAAATACGTCACCCATTTTTATCGGGCATGTGGAAACGGCGGGAAATAAATTGATTCCCGCCCTTCTTTCTGGCGGGATCGAACGTCATTCGCGTAGATAGCGATGACACGACATACACTTACACACACAGAGTCATCCAGCTGTCCATTGTAGAAATGGTATATTCAATGGAACCTACTTTGTACACATTCTTATTGACGAGGCGACTGCGTCATCGACACGGTATCAGACACAGATTCGCGCTAAATTCAAAGAACAATGGCAAGAATTATGAGCTATCATGAGGATAGATCCCACGGGTATCAATCGATAGCTCCGGAAATTCTGAATAAAACTATATATTTTGTTTTTCCATAATTATTGCAGGAAAAACTAAATTAATTTTTGAAAATGTGGATGAATAGCAATTTGGGCGAAGCTAGGGTGATAAAAACTCGTAGAATCCGCCATTTTGTTTTTGACATTGACAGCACTACCAACTCTGCCTGTCATTATTCTGTGGTCCAACCAATCCGCGCGCTTTTGTAATGTGTTTGTTGACAAAATGATTTTCAAAATAAACTTATCAAAATAATACTACAGGTGAACCTTCTATCCTTACCCAAGTGTTTGTGAGATTGATTTCACAAAAAGTTTTATTAGCAAAGAAACTTGTTTCAAATAATATTTTCTTTCTTGGGTGTTAAAGAACTACATAGGTACCCTTCGCCATCGTAAGATAATGTAAGTAAGTACATCGAGAGTTTAAGTATTTTGTTTTCATTGTTTACCTACCTACCTACTTCGTAAGATTGTCGGTATGTGCCTAGTCTACATAAAATTATGCATACCTAGTAAAAGTTAGTAGTACTTACCTACATATGTGCAGTGTTTGTATTGTACCTAGCTATCGTTACTAAAATTCTCCCATACATTTTAGTAATAAGTCTTACAAACATTGAACATTCCTTTCCTTTTATAAATAACTAGACGATCGCCTCGCTCGGGTTTCACCCGCGTAGTTCCCGTTCCCGTGGGAATTCCGGGATAAAATATAACCTATGTCACTCCCTGAAAAGTAAACTTCCTACCGGTGAAAGAATTTTTCAAATCGGTCCTATAGTTTTGGAGCCTATTCAATACTTATAAACAAACAAACAATCAAATCTTTCCTCTTTATAATATTATAGTATAGATGTGTTTATTTTTCAGGTATTTAGGTATCTACCTATCTAAATGACGATACAGAGGAAACCAAATAACAATACTTACTCGGTAGCGCTACCTCACAGATAATGGAAAAAGTTACTAAGAATTGAAAGAAACTAACCCCAAGAATTGATAGGTACCTACCTATACTGTACCTACGCATTCTTGAAAATGTATAATTTAGCACCAAGATAAAAAATATTTCATCTATGAGTTTGCCTGCATATATTAATAAAATTATACGATTCCACTGACCAGTTAGTTGGTATGTTTTCTTATCTTATGCATATACACTAGCCAAACTCGATTTAGAATGTTTGTAAACAAACCGCCCATACTTAACCTAAAATTCACTCTGTTGCCGCGTCTTTTTACCTACCTAATAATTTCTATTAGGTATTTGATTACACTTATTTTCTTTGTAAATAAAGTATTTTAAAATAAATAAATTATAAGCAATATTTATTGAAGGAAGGATCTCAAATCGGCAGACGTATGTAAATTGCGTATAAAAAGACGCGGCAACAGAGTGAAATTAGAACTAGTATTTACAATTGAAACAATTTGGCTAACTGCAGACTGTTGCAAACAATCAATGCAATTTATTATACGTATGAAACTCGACGCCAATCAAAGCAAGTGAGTTTTAGTTTTTTGTGTAAGGGTTGTGTGTGTGTGTGTTCTTAATGGTTTGCTTATAAACATTCCACATCGAGTTTGGCTAGTTTATAGATAGTATTACCTATTGGTAAAGCTAGAATGGTACGTAACGTAGTAAGGCCAACCACTCGATCCTTCTGGGATATTAGGAATTATTACAAAATTATCTATTTTGATAGATAGGTACCTACCTAAAAAACATTTTTGCATAGGTACCTAGGTAGGTAGGTGCTCGTAACTCGCAAAGTTGACTCTAAAACCGTCGAGCAATCGCTAAACTACACTTGTTGCAAGACAACAGAAGCTGCTCGATGCTTTGGATTGGAATCTTCATCTGTTCATCACTATAATTGGCGATGACTGTAGGTAGACCTATGACTTTTAATGAGATATAGCGGTTAATTATGTCTTCACTCCAGGAAGGTACGATAGGTACGTAGGTACGTACGATACTCCACGTAAGTACCTACCTACAATATAAATAAAAGTTGTACCATGGGTAGGTTAAGAATCGAAAAGCGCTGGGGCAAAAGTGTTCCTGTCTTGAGTGGAGACTGCGACTCGGCAAACGTAGTGTAGGACGCAATTGGTAGGGAGATGCTGGATGCGGCAAGCTGAAGACTGAGCGATCGATATGGCGCTCATTAGGTACCTATCAATTTTATTCGAACAGGTAGGCGACACGTTCTTGGAACGCATTGTAAAGCCGCGGCAATACACTTGAGCTGTTATAGGTTAGACTGGGCTACGTAGGTATAGGCTAAGGGTTACTACCTACATACAAAGTTCGGAAATCTCTATCCAAAATTGTAGCAGGACCTAAGACCTAGCTATTTTCGTCCATGGCCGATAAACCTACTGTATTCTACCTACCAACTGAAAAAGGAGGTTGGTTTTAATCCTGCCCCTAACCTGAAACTAACCTCTACAACTGAAACCTTTTTTGTCACCCCGCCGCCATTTGCAATGAAGAGATGAACCAAGGATAGGAAATTATTCTGCCAATTTTCAAAAAAATATTTAATTTTTTCTGGAATAATCACGGAAAAACTAAAAATGCAGAGTTCCTTAAAATTTTGAGATGAATCGAATGGTATATTTCTTATCTTTCCTCAAATTTTTGGGACAGACCATAAGGGAAAGTTGCCATTGTTCTTTAATTAGCAGTTTTTAACATTTTCTGCGTTTTGCAAGGTATAAACTACCAGAAAAGTAGTTTTCCATAAATAGTAAAATATTTTGTATGACCCCCCTTCAACAAGCTTCAACAAATTTCGATTTAGTGCTACTTTAGGAGCAATTAATATTAGAAGAGCTTTATTACTAAAATCAACCCAAAAGCTACTCTAACATACCTACTTTATTGTTACACGTGTTCATATAAAATGATCTAAAATTTGTGGAAAACTACTTTTCTGGTAGTTTAATTCCTTGCAGAACGCAGAAAATGTTAAAAACCGCTAAAACATTTGAATTTCGCTGAATTTGTGTCTGATTCCGTGTCGATGACACGGTAGCGCAGTCTGAATAGCCCTCCAGGTCTGTCCTTACGCGAGTGAAGAGTCGGACTAGCTTTCCCAAGGTAAGCAGAGAAAACCAGAGTTTCTAACCAAAGACTCTGGTTTCCTCTATTATGGGTTGCGCATAGTTTACGAAATCTATAAAAGTTTTCGTTTGCTGCCAAACATTTAGCGCCTTGCAGCGCCCCTACCGGATAGAGTGGGACTAATTTTCGTAGTATGAGTATGACAGCGATCCAATCTATCTTCTTCTTCTTATATATAAAAATGAAACCCGTTTCGCGTTGTCACGGCATCACGCGTGAACGGCTGGACCGATTTCGCTAATTCTTTCTTTGTTGTGTTTGTTATTGTCAGGAGAAGGTTCTTATGAAAGAAAAAATTAAGAAAGTTGGAAACATAAATTTCCACGGGGGCGAAGCCGCGGGGCGCAGCTAGTCTTATATATAAAAATGAAACCCGTTTTGCGTTGTCACGGCATCACGCGTGAACGGCTGGACCGATTTCGCTAATTCTTTCTTTGTTGTGTTTGTTATTGTCAGGAGAAGGTTCTTATGAAAGAAAAAATTAAGAAAGTTGGAAACATAAATTTCCACGGGGGCGAAGCCGCGGGGCGCAGCTAGTCTTATATATAAAAATGAAACCCGTTTCGCGTTGTCACGGCATCACGCGTGAACGGCTGGACCGATTTCGCTAATTCTTTCTTTGTTGTGTTTGATATTGTCAGGAGAAGGTTCTTATGAAAGAAAAAATTAAGAAAGTTGGAAATAAAAATTTCAACGCGGGCGTAGCCGCGGGGCGCAGCTAGTATCTTATATATAAAAATGAAACCCGTTTTCCGTTGTCATCGCATCACGCGTGAACGGCTGGACCGATTTCGCTAATTCTTTCTTTGTTGTGTTTGTTATTGTCAGGAGAAGGTTCTTATGAAAGAAAAAATTAAGAAAGTTGGAAACATAAATTTCCACGGGGGCGAAGCCGCGGGGCGCAGCTAGTCTTATATATAAAAATGAAACCCGTTTCGCGTTGTCACGGCATCACGCGTGAACGGCTGGACCGATTTCGCTAATTCTTTCTTTGTTGTGTTTGATATTGTCAGGAGAAGGTTCTTATGAAAGAAAAAATTAAGAAAGTTGGAAATAAAAATTTCAACGCGGGCGTAGCCGCGGGGCGCAGCTAGTCTTATATATAAAAATGAAACCCGTTTCGCGTTGTCACGGCATCACGCGTGAACGGCTGGACCGATTTCGCTAATTCTTTCTTTGTTGTGTTTGTTATTGTCAGGAGAAGGTTCTTATGAAAGAAAAAATTAAGAAAGTTGGAAACATAAATTTCCACGGGGGCGAAGCCGCGGGGCGCAGCTAGTTATATATAAAAATGAAACCCGTTTCGCGTTGTCACGGCATCACGTGTGAACGGCTGGACGGATTTCGCTAATTCTTTCTTTGTTGTGTTTGTTATTGTCAGGAGAAGGTTCTTATGAAAGAAAAAATTAAGAAAGTTGGAAACATAAATTTCCACGGGGGCGAAGCCGCGGGGCGCAGCTAGTCTTATATATAAAAATGAAACCCGTTTCGCGTTGTCACGGCATCACGCGTGAACGGCTGGACCGATTTCGCTAATTCTTTCTTTGTTGTGTTTGTTATTGTCAGGAGAAGGTTCTTATGAAAGAAAAAATTAAGAAAGTTGGAAACATAAATTTCCACGGGGGCGAAGCCGCGGGGCGCAGCTAGTAGTTTCATACAAACTCTTCGAAGTCAGAAGTCAATAACTTTCTTTCTTTATGCTTGCAAAACAAGCAATCAGACAAGTCACATTTTAAACTATAAAATATTAGATATCAATGAATAAAAGGGTTAAGTATTGATGTTCTCTTCACTTGAATTTCTTCCTATTTTTATTTCGTAAGTTTCGCGTATTCTAATGATTTTGGGTGCTCTTTTTTCGTGTTGGGATTTGTGCAAACCCATGCGAGCTACTCAGATGACTAATAAGCTGAAACATTGTTTTTATTCATCAAAAGCTTCAAATCAGTTAATAAGGTATAGGCTACGCTTCGTTTTAGTCGTTCACTCTTGGCAGAGTGGTTGTGGTTATCACGAAAGAAAGAAAAGGAGAAAATAAAGAAAATAAAATTTATTTGAACTCAGAATTTTACGTAATAAGTAAGAAGAATACGAATAAGATACAAAAGCCTACCGATACCTGTCTGAAAGTGGGCTCGCTTTCAGATAGGTCCTAGGTATATTAATTATAGAGCCCTGAAGACGACTGCTTGTGCAATCCACCACCATGCCCTCGTTTCCTACCACGCAACGAAATCTCGAAAAGTCTCATTTAAACGCCTTCATTTAAAAAAAAACTAGTATTTATCGATACGTTTATAAACTCTTAAAATCCAAATACATTAGCCGCCATAAAATCGCTAAACGTTAATTGGTTTGATTCTAAACAGAATTCAAAATGGCGGGCACTACATAATTCCGTTTCACGTAGTATTGCAATTATCTTCGATGCAGTGCTATTATACATACGCTGATTTGTTTGGGATTTGGTCATGAGCGGAGCGATTAGCGGGTTGCCAGGTGATCTACTTATGCCATACAGTGAATAATTCGTTCATGCTTTTGTGATACCCATCATGACCTTTTTTAATGCCACTGTTATAGACCAGTGTCTATCCCCCGATGCAAAAAGAGAGGGGTGTTATAAGTTTAACGTGTCTGTCTGTGTGTCTGTGTATCTGTCTGTATCTTTTTGTATTTTCTAGGTTCTACAAGTAATTTAGCGAGCAGACTAAGTTCTGCGCATTTTGGAAATCACATATTCTATTAACTCGTGCATAACTTAGAATAAATGAACTATGTACACCGATGTAATAATAAATCGGATGTTCAAGACGTCATCTCGTATAACAAACTCGCTGCGTGTATCCACTCGCTCCGTTTATAGCTCTCCTTATGAACATAGCCTTACCCGGTCAGTATTTGACCACAATCGATAGGTAATTTGAGATTATCAGAACTGTGGTATTAGGTTATATTCCCCTGACTTATGTCCCGTGTCATTGACGGGATTGAAGGGGATAGGGGATTATGCAGTAGGGGATGATGGGGTATTTGATTGTAGGGATAGCGTGATCTAGCTCTGGTATTAAAACTAATGGTAGAGGGTATGATGAGTAGAGTTAATGTATTGTTTTAAGTGCGTCAGTCATCTAGTACCCATAACACAAGCTCTGCTTAGCTTGGGGCTTAATGGTGCTGTGTGGATTGTCCAGCATTATTTATTTGCTAATATGTCCAGCAGTGGACTTTTATGGCCTGATATGATGATGAAGGAGAGATTGAGAAACTTACTTAAGCTGCACTCTGCCGTTCAATGTTGGTTTAATGGTGCAGCATGTTGAAAATATCTATGTATACTTATAGAATAATCAGTTGAGCTACCTGTAGATAGTTTGCAACAGTCTGCAGTTCGCTCAACTGTTTCAATTGTGAAAACTCGTTCTAATTCGTTTTTTTTTTATTTTATTGAAATGTTCTTTTAGAAATAAAGTAGCTTCTGCCCGCGGCTTCGCACGCGTTGTTTCTATGGAAACGTTTTGAGGTTATTTCTATTCTATTCTATTTTTGAGGTTATGTCAAGTCACACTTGAATGCTATCGAACGGAATAAATAGTATCCTATGTCCGTCTCCTGGCTCTAAGCTACCTCCTCACCAATTTTCAGCCATATCGGTAAAGCTGTTCTTGAGTTATAAATAGTGTAACTAACACGACTTTCTTTTATATATATATAAAGAAGATGTTATTTTCTATTCTCACAAAAATTGTCCCAGTTAACCTTGCACCTAGACACATAAGCATTCACCCCGCGCCCTCAAATAATAAATACGAGAGGGATGTTTTAAACGTTTGTTTTGTGGTAGTAGGGGATGAATGTTCAAGTATGTGGGCTAAAATTGTGGATTGTATGGACGGAAAGGAAATTGTATTATGCTTGTTTTAGCCCAAAACTTCGCATGCGTTTTTTCCTAATAAAAAGCTGCTTAAATGTTATAAATAAATAAATAAATAATGCTGGACAATTCACAGCATTATCTAGCCCCAAGGTAAGCAAAGCTTGTGTTATGGGTACTAGATAACTGTTGTACATAATAATATACGAGTACATAGATATATATTTTTTATTATACATAGAAAACGACCAGAACACATTGAACAAATATTTGCAGATCGTACAAATATTTGTCCCGAGCGCAGGAATCGAACCCGCAACCTCCTGCGTCGCAGGCGGACCTTCGCCCACCGCGCCACAGAGGTCGTCCTAACATTATTGACTCTAAAATGTTGGTAATTTAAAGCCAAATTCATTTGCAGCTTCGGAAAACAACCAGTTTGTTTTGCGGAAAAAAGAGATGAACGGTAAATTGTGTGAGCTAATATTGTGGACAGTATGAAAAGGAAAAAAATATAATTTAGACTCGATTCTACTAATGAAGATCTGCCCTCCCGTCAATCCCAGGGAATAGAGAGTGCATCAGTGTTTACCCACACTTGTGCACTATAATATGTCCTGCGCACCTGGGCCACACTCCTAAAAACAAAAAATCTACGTTTCTGATTCATTTTATGCAAACGCTAATCATAAGCAAGTGACATAAGAGTTGATTTTGCACGACAACGAAAACGAAACTTCTATTTTCCTTTTCCGACTAGGCTCCTCTGACTGGTGTCCGTTGGGACTGGCCGTCGTGGCCGATTCGACTAGGAGGACATCACAAATTCATTGTTCGCTTGGTACCTACACAAAATGTAGCTATAATTATATTCCTATCAGCACACATAATTACGTCCATTGTGTCGAAGACTTAATAGAATAACTAGCTGTACCCGCAACTTCGTTCTCGATTGCTATACCTGCCGACTAACTAAGTTCACATCTAGTCACAGTTTCTCTCATAATATGAAACGCCGTGAAAAAAACTTCGATGCGTAGAATTGGACCTGTTACACTTTTAATATGTAAAACTATCTATATTTGGGTACCTAGTTGTGTATAAATGTACTATAAATCTATGGGGGATAGAATGTCGTCATCTACAATCCCATTCCTTATCTACACGACTTTAAGCTACGACCCGGCCAGCGTCAGTGTCAAGAAGTGTCATACGTTTCACTTCTTACTACTTCATAGTTCCGGTCAGCTGGACCCTATTATGCTAAACTAATCGTTTCACTATAAATAAATAAATAAATAATGCTGGACAATTCACACAGCATTATCTAGCCCCAAGGTAAGCAGAGCTTGTGTTATGGGTACTAGATAACTGATATACATAATAATATACGAGTACATAGATAGATATTTTTTATTATAGATAGAAAACGACCAGAACACCCTGAACAAATATCTGCAGATCGTACAAACATTTGTCCCGAGGCGGGAATCGAACCCGCAACCTCCTGCGTCGCAGGCAGACCTTCGCCCGCTGCGCCACAGAGGTCGTCAATTGTACAATGTACTATTATTGACGAAGTGGAAAATAAGAGATAGGTACATCTCAGAACCCAGATGCCCGGATAACTCTTGTATCGTTGGCCTAGATCCTCTTTGGGTCATAGTTCCTAATTCTCTGGAACAAAGTCATCCTTGGTCACAGGAGTAGGATAAAGCCATCCAAGAATCAATACCGAGTCTTGCCATCGGAACTGCTTAACACCTGCGCTGATCCCTCTATCGTGCGTTTAGTATGCAGGCCGAGTACTCAGCTGATATATTACCTGAGGGTATGGGAGAGGGTAGGGTCTAGACGCGAAAATAATATTTTCGCGTAGTAGTAGTTCCGATGGCAAGACTAGGTATTGATTCTTGGATGGCTTTATCCTACTCCAGTGACCAAGGATGACTTTGTTCCAGAGAATTAAGAACTATGACCCAAAGAGGATCTAGGCCAACGATACAAGAATTATGTTGGGAGCCTATAGGGTTAAGTAGAATCAAGTGACGTCGTATGTCGGACTGGGAAGGGGTTTAAAACGTGTTGTAATTTCGGCGACAGCGAAAATTTGATGTGGTAACTAAGACTAAAACACGCGAACGAAGATGAAAGTAGCCTGTAGTTTTTGTCTCAAACTTATCAAGCCTATCAACTAAAGAAACAAAAATTGAAACTTTCATCTTGATTAGAAGCACGTTGATGTAGGGGGCGAGCCTAACGGGTTTGGTTGTCAAACTAAGCCTAGATCGCAGCAGTCACGAGATGCCCGTCTTAAAAAAACTTAAATTTCATAAAATTTACCACTTTTTTTTGGTTCCTTGCACGTGAAAACACGACTGAGAAAAAAAATAACGATATAAAAATCATGAAAGTGCACTGTTTCGCACATATGTTAGTTGAGATCTCAATAACCCTGCGGCTTGTTTAAAATCAAAATCTCTTTATTTCCATGAATACAATAAATGTACAAGTAGAAAAGGTCAAATTATAAAACTAAACACTGACACGGAAATAAAGTAATATTTTTTATTTCTGTCACTTCGGTATCTAGACTAAAGTAAAGAAGCGACGCAGAAACCTTTAGCCTGTGAGTTTTTCGAGTTGAAGCAAAACCAGTCCCAAGCTTTTTTTTCCTCGGGATAATCTGCTATTTTATAGTAAGCCTTTTTGCACAGCATTGACAATTTGTTTAAATTTATTAACTGATAATTTTTTTCAACTCAGTAATAGTTTTGTTTGTATTGAAACGACTTATGTTTTGATTCTTAGATTTTTACTAATTATACCAAATAATTCTAAGCCATTTTCATAATTAATTTTGTAGTTTTCTTGTAAATAAACAATATCTTGATTTTTGCTCTAAAATTATAAACCGTCGTCCAGTCATCTATCCTCCTCGCAAGAGGCTATGATGCATTCATACAGGCTTACAGAAAATAACGGTAGATGGAGCTGTGCGAGCAAAACGACCGACGCATAAATTTTAGTAGGGTTACGTACTTACGTGCCACGTACACGTAGAGCATAACGTACCGTGTTAAACGCACGCCGAGGCGGTCTATGACGGTATTTTTGACGTACATACCTCAAGGTAATTTGTAGACGGTCGTTGTAAATTGGTTGTTTTATTGACAAAGTAAATTACAATCAAATAATATAAATTATTTAGAACTAGTATTTACAAATGGAACAATTAAGCTAACTGCAGACTGTTACAAGCAATCTAGAGGTGGCTCAACTGATCCATATCAATACTAGTCGTGGCGTCCCCGCTACGCTGGCTGCATTGCCCCGCTGTATGGCAATGATGATGCGCTGTGCCAGATTACTCACCGTTTGTCCTCCGATTTTTTTTTAATCGAATGTTTTTTCCTTTCTTTATAAAAAATTAGTTTTTTTCTTCATATTTGTGTTCTTTTACGTAAAATTTGAATTAAATCGAGTGGTTTTGAAGATTCTAAACGATGATTTTCCTCGAAAGTGTAGTATTAAGCATTATGTATGACTCGGGGGAAAGCGCAGGTAGATATCCTTACATTATTTGTTGTTTTTAAATTTCAAAGGATTTACGTACATAAATTTTTTGTTAATATTTTATAACAAACCACTGGTTTTGCTGACAAGCAAAAAACAATTGTGAAATAATATAATGTATTGTTAAATAATGCAAAAGAGCGTGTAAAAAACACGAATTTCGTATTCGTGTTTTTTACACGCTCTTTGTAGTAAAGTAAAAAAAAAGTAGGTACTTAAAAAAATTCAAAATATTCAAAATTCAAAAAATTACTATCACAAGTTTTCGAGATTCTCTAGGTCCAGAATCACCCTATATATGCGAGACATACATGTTCATACGTATGTAGACGTATTATCAAATTTCATACCTGCATTCAACCTCCATCCAGGTATATAACAGCCATACAACTGTCAAATAACAACCCACAGTACGCCCATCACCTGCCACGTCTCGTCTACGCAGCGTAAACGTCGCGTTTGATTTACGTTCACGTGGCGTGACGGCGACGTGACGGCGTGACGGTGGCGTGACGGGCCAGTCGAGCGAATGCTTGCGGGGGCTATTGTTTTGTATCTCTAGGGGTTGAGTGGAATTCATGGTTCATTATGGAATTCGGAAAAAGGATGATGTTCTATTTTCGGCTGTATGTACATAATATGTTTCTTTGTATGTTCGTCGATTTCTTCGTCATTGTTGGACCGATTTGGATGATTCTTTTTTTGTTGTATAGAAGATGATTCAGAGTTGGTCCCATATAAAAACTATTTCCCAGAGGTTAGTATTTAGCACTTAAAAACAGTTTACTAAGGGATTCAAAGTCAGTTCATCATTATTTTCAAAACAATGTAATTTATTAAAGTAGTAAATATTTTTTATTTCTTTATTACAACTAAATTTAGCCTGTGACGCCTGGATAAAGGCCTGGCCATGATCCTCTTTTTTCCCATTGCGCTGCAGTATAAAAAAATAGTTGGTACTTTGACGACCTCTGTGGCGCAGCGGTCTGCCTGTGACGTAGGAAGTTGCGGGTTTGATTCCCGCTTCGGGACGAAGGTTTGTACGATCTGCGGACATTTGTCCGGGGCATTCTGAATGTTTTCTATGTATAATAAAAAATATATATCTATGTAGTGTATTGTATTAAGTATATCAGTTATCTAGTACCCATAACATTTATGGCTGTATGGCTATATGGCTGAGCGAAACTGCGATCCCTAACCCGCAGGCCCGCGTGGGGATTATGGGCCCCGGTGATAAAAGCCAATAAGGTGCTTATCAGGGGGAGGCCTGCGTCCAGCAGTGGACCAATACAGGCTGTTGAGGTTGAGGATCGCTGAGCGACCCGGAGTGTTTATTGGCCTTAGAGAAGTCGCCACTTAAACTTTAGGATTTAGGGATTTCTCCTGAATTGTAAGGTAACAATAGAGCAAGTTGTGGATGTTTGAATTTTAGTTTACTTTGATTCGATCACCTTCAAAAATGTTCAAATAATTTTTGTTAATGAATTTTGATTTAAATTTCTTATGTCGAAATAAATGTCTTATTCACAAAGAAAATTACACTAGTATTTACAATTGAAACAACTAAGCTAACTGCAGACTGATGCAAACAATCTGCAGGTGTTATTAATAAAGAAATATGAATTTAACTAATTAACACTTTCAATGCCAACGACGCACAAGTAGTTCTGCGAGCCCTACCAGTCAGAGGCTGGGCAGAAAAGAGTTTAAATGCGTTAAAACCAACTGAATCTCAATACAATTATGCAATGCAATTAAATATCTGCTTTTCAGAGAGTTAAAATTTGTTGTTTTAAGTGTCTAGAATTAATTTTACATATAAAACACCCAGAACTGCCGAAACAAACATTACAAATGTTTGATCGTATAAACATTTGTCCTGAAGCGGAAATCTAATGTTTCTGTAGACTTGAAAAACACAAAATTCTAAATGTCTCGTGTTAAAACTGAAAAATGTTTGTTATTCAAAACCTTTCTGTGAAAAGCGTTTATAAAAGAATTTTACGCTCACGATATTAGCAAGTGAATGTTATAAAAATTGTTACGATGCGATGCCGGCTATTTGAATAACTGTTAAAATGCTTTGAGAAAATATAAGTTTTTTGTTTGTAACGTAGAATATGAAAATCTATCAAACTTAACAATCTAAGAAATTAAGGGTGTTTTCTCGTGGTCCCATTATTTTGTCCCATTAATGGGACCACAAGAGATAGTTATTGCTCGTGGTCCCATTGCTTTTAGGTGTTTTAAACTTTCCATCCTGTTTAAAATTGAGGAGGAATAAAACCTTTGTTTTTATGGGTAGATAAACAACATATGAAAGCAATGGACAATATAATGGGACCACGAGAAAACAGCCGAAAAAAGTCTGAGTACCCATAACACAAGCTCTCCTTAGCTTGGGGCTAGATGATTCTGTGTAAATTGTCCAGTATATTTATTTTATATAAAGAAAAAAATGAAACATTCAAACTTTTTATAATATTAGTTTGATGCGATAGTTTGGATGAGTGGATCTGAATTTATTTTGGTTGTTTGTTAAGTCTTCACACCAAAACTACTGAACGGATTCGGCTGAGAGTTTGCATGGATTTAGTTCTAGACCTGGAATAACCAAAGGAGTAGTCCTTCTCCCTTCTCCCGAACCGTGGGCGGATGCAATTATTATAAACTAGCTTCTGCACGCGTCCTAGTTTAGGCGTAAAGACTTGAGGTACGTCCACACATACAAACTTTCGCAATTATAAGAAAAGTTGTAATTTTTAATAAAAAATCTGTGTTTTTCATGTACGTCATATCTCATAATTACTTCTGAAACTTGCATGAAATCGTATGAAACTGTTGTCAGAATTAATTTGTTTCACTTTGATTAATTCAGTTTTCCCAACGCATTCGGTTCGGAAAAATCTGCTTAAAAAACTATTCATTGAAACCATTTTAAAATCAGTTAAAAACCTGACCACTTTAACTCTGAGAATGCAAGTCTCCCGCATAAAAAACTTTTCTTCCAACATTTCTGTCCCATTTTATCTTTTTTCTCATTTTATCTTTTTATCCCACTCTCCCCGCGGGAAGCGGTTTTAATTAGGCGCGTTCCGGGACATAATTGTTGTTTCTTTTAGTAGTAACTTAATTAATTTTATAATACTTTTTACGTAGAATTTTGTTCTAGATACTTAAAATTTTGTTCCAGTTCTAGCTGAGATCGTTTGCAAGTACCTTTAGTTGTGACTACAAATTTTGTATTTCTGTTTGAGTATTTGAAAACACCACTGTACAACACACACATACCTAGGTAAATAGGTAGGGTTGCGATTTCGTTGGACTTGATTATTTTGTTTAGAAGCTTATCAAGTTTTCTTAACAAAATGCACCCGTTTCGAACGCATTTTTTTACAAAAGTTATAAGCTGAAATATAGATTCCAGCATTTCGAAGCCCATTTTATACACCAGACGTGGTCAGACAACGAATATAAGAATTTGACTTTTTCTGAGGGACTGTCTACGAAAACAAAGATTTTTATTTTTTTTATTTCGTTTGCAGCCTCTGTATATATTTAACACAGAGAGTGTTAAATAACAATCACCATTCTAGGCAAGCATGGTGATTTCGTATAGAAAAACCCCATATTTGGCGAAGGTTTTTTCAACAGTGGACGTCTCTAATTTCAGATTTATTTATTGACCCTTTACGTTACATATCATACATAACATTGGTACAACATTTTTAACTCAAAATAACAATAATATCTGCTTATATGGGACAGATAGTCAGTTTTTATCACATCTTTACTGTCCTTGAAGTCCCTGATTTAAAATATTCCGCTCAGCAAGCTACGGATTTCTTCCCTTCTAGCTAAGAACTGCGAATCCAGAGCTTGTTTTCACAGATAACTGGTTAATAGAACTGCGGATCCTGGGCTTGTCTTCGTAGATAACGGGATAATTTGCTTAAAAACGACAGCTTCTACATTTTCTATGTTAAGAAACTTCGTGAATAGAATTGAACAAGTTTTGCTTAAAGCTAGGAAGCTTTAAGCAAAACTTGTTCAAGATGCTGGACTTAGACCGGGTGTTTTGATATAACTTGATTCGAGTAAACTTATGATTAACTAGTTTTTATCCGCGGCTTCTCACGCGTTGTTTCTATGGAAACGTTCAAAGGTGTTTTCATAGGAACTTATTTATAGGCTTAAGGAGCCTGTGTTTTATTTCAGGCCTAGAACTCGAAAATTAAAGGTCGATCCGTTCATTAGTTTTGGCGTAGAGATGTAGCAAACATCCGTCTATCCAAACATCCATCCATCTAAACTTAACTTTCGTATTTATAATATTAGTGTAAAGTATCGCGTAGGTACTTACTTACTTTTTTGGTTTTATTTGACTACAATTCAATTGCATCACAGCGATTGTGGTCGCATAAAAATTGGTTTACTCTACTTTGGCAGTTACTAAGACTAGGTACGTATTCTTCATCTTTGATCTGTAATTCAATTTCATCATAATCCAAACAAGGTCTAAGCATTCCAGGAGTGACACTTGGCTACGTCACTGTCCAGTCGCCACTTATTACAACAATACATGGAAGTTGGGAAACAAAATGTGATAATAGACAATAAAAAAAATGACAATCGGCAAATTTGTTTGGTCAAAACGGTTTAGTAAAACACAAGTTAATCTGATAAACAATTGGATAACACAAAAGCACATAGGTATAAAAAACCACCATATTTTATCAGATTCGTACAGGTAATGTATGGAGCTATGGGAGTTACGAATTTAGCTACTGGCAACACTAGGAAACAGATTAGTCTTCTAATTCGCCGATAGCGTCGATAACGTGTGTCACCCACTTGACCGTTGTGTCTCGGAATGCCATACCTGGCGAAAACATCATCACATTCATCTCAGTCAATGGAATCTCCATTCCACACAGGCTAAAGGTTTCTTCGTCGCTTTTTTATTTTAGTCTACATACCGAAGAGATAGAAATCAAAAATACCATTTTATTTCGTATAGTTTTAAAATTTGACCTTTTCTAAGTGTACTTATATGGTATTTATGGAAATAAACAGTTTTTGATTTGATTTGATTTTAATTTGAGTTTCGTGTGATTTAAAATTTCAAAGGCACAAACTTAAATTATATTTTGTTCATCAAAACATTTTTTTCATACATTTTGTGAGTTTGATTTCCAACCATAGAATAGTATTGTTATTTTACTTCAAAACAATAGTTAATAAAATTTCCTACCTGTTAAGCTTTCAATCAACAATATCCCCGTACAGAAATCCAATATTTCCACGTCAGCAGAAATAAAAAGTTTTTACTAAAATAGTAATCCGTTCTGGGTACCGTGCGAAAGATAAAAAAAAACGTTTGGTTCCGTCCATCGGCCGCGGTTCATATGCCACGGGCGGCCGGACGTTGATTGGTCGGAAACAGGTACTCAAACTTTTAATTTTTTTTTCTATTTACTGTAACTGAGTTGTGAACAGAGAGCAAAAATTAGGCTGTTTGGAAAATAATACCGATAGGTAATTAGGTATTACAAATCTGATTTACCGGGTTTACAACATAGTTTGTGTACAACGTATCTGCCGTCCTATTGGATTATGAGAGAAAGGGCAAAGAGAGTGCATCTGTGTTTGCGCACACACTTGTGAACTATACCTATTTTATTCAGAATTATGTATATTTATATTGTATACACTATTTTACCTATAAAATAAAGCGTTTGCTGTAAGAAAAGTAAATCACTTGATTTGTAGGTACCTCTACAATTACTTAAATTGTTAAAATTATTATTGTACGTCCGAAACGGATAAAATTGTATAAACATTTATTTGATTTTAAGACCTTGATGTCACACAATTTCACAATAAAATGATTCTATTCTATAAAATAACTCAAACGCACTTGCCGCCTCCGTTGAGGTCAGTCTCAACGGAGACTAGCCACTTTGGCTGAAAATCGAGGACATTATAGTTTGTAGTTTCAAAATAAGACACAAAAAAAATACAGCCGATTTGAAAATCGATTTCATTTATTTGAAGTCGGTTAAAAGAAGTGTGCCGCGAAAAAGTTTCACTTTCTCCAAAAGGGATGAAATAACTCACGTGACATCAAACTGACAGATTTCAAGTGTAAACTTTGAGCACCGCAGGCCAACTGCAGCCCGCGAGCACGAGCCTATCCCTTTCAATATTCCTGATCCTGTTTGTTTTAACTTTTGTTACTCTTTCTGTTTGCTATCTATTTCACATGTTACACAACTGTATTTTTGGAAAACATTTCTGCATAAAACTTTTGAATCTGATTAACAACATAAGAACACTTCCAACGAGATAATTTACCAGTCGTTGTGATTGGATTACCTACTTAGGTGCGGGCCAGATCTGTAATAACTTTTAGGTTCCATTTCCACCAAAGCGGAGATGTGCGGAGATGTCCGAAGCGGAGATGAGAAGAGAGGTTTTTCTGCTAGGGTGTCTCCACCGAAGCTGTGCGGAGATGCGTGCTGGCTAGAGCGGAACTGAGCTGCGTGCTTCGAGCGTCGGATGTATGTTGAGATGAATGCGCGGCGCCGCTCACTGCACGCCGTTTCCATCTCTTCTCGTCTCCGCTGCGTGACGTCGCCATCTTGCGAGGCACAGCTCACATATCCGCTTCGATCTTTCTTTGTTTTTTCGCATGCAAATATGATACATCTCCGCTCGGGTGTATCCACTGATGCTGAGCGGAGCCGAGATGAAAGAAAAAGAAAACACTGGACAATCTACACAAAATCATCTAGCCCCAAGCTAAGCAGAGCTTGTGTTATGAGTACTAGATAACTGATATACATAGTACAATACATTACATAGATAGATATTTTTTATTATACATAGAAAATACTCAGAGAAACAAACATTTGAAGATCGTACAAACATTTGTCCCAAGGCGGGAATCGAACCCGCCACCTCCTGCGTCGCGGACTTTCTCCCACTGCGCCACATCGGTCGTCGATGTGTCGACGTTCTATTGGTTGTTTATAACACATCTCTTCCCCGCTCGTATCATCTCCGCTTTGGTGAAGATCGTCCCTTACCCTTTACAAGCGAGTCAACGGATCACCCGCGCATTATTTTCTTAGAAACCTGTCAAATACTCCCGCCATACCCAAACTGCAGCCCACTAAACCAACAAAGTTCGATTCTGTTTATAAGCCAAACACAGCTCGTAGATACGCCGTCTGTTAGAAGCAAATAGTATATTTACTCGTGCGGTTACTAAATGGGATTGCTTCCCAATCTTGGAGTGTATTTGTGATTAGTTGGTAGTTCCAAACGTGGAGTTTGTTTAGTGGAGGTAGGTGAGCCAATAAATAAGAATTGATTTTGCACGACAACGAATCAGAAATTTCGAGTAGGCTTCCTAATTCATTTTTTTTTCGAGATCCAAAACTAAACGTGTCAAAGTAAACCTCTTTTTAACCGAGGGCGAAGGTCCGCCTGCGACGCATGAGGTTGCGGGTTCGATTCCCGCCTCGGGACAAATGTTTGTACGATCTGCAGATATTTGTTCAGGGGTTCTGGATGTTTTTCTATGTATAAGAAAAAATATCTATCTATGTAGTGTATAGTATTATGTATATCAGTTATCTAGTACCCATAACACAAGCTCTGCTTAGCTTGGGGCTAGATAATGCTGTGTGAATAGTCCAGCATTATTAAGATAATTTTATCTCGAGTGTTCTTAGCCATGTTTCATGAAAATCTGATAGGTGGGGTTTTTCAAATTTTTAATTGACAGCTTTTGATACGATCTTTACGTAACTTTTGAAACTGAACATAGAGGTACGAGTAGGTAATGTTTGAAGCAAAAGGTCTTAATTTCTATTGCGAGGAAAATAGTTGAGTGGATGAAATATATTAGTACTTACCTTTACATTTGAAAATAGACAATAGAATTAATTACGGATGTAAGCGACTACGAACCTCATTTGTGTTGAAAGAACACCTTCACCCTGAAGATGTCCCTCGTTAATGGATGAAACGTTGGTGTTCTTCCAACACAAATACGGTTCGTAGTTAACCCGCCCACATCCGTAAACAATAGAAGTTAAGAAAGATAACAATAAAATAAAACGCTTGATTTCTGGTTTATTTACGCTCTTACAATCCGTAACACCTGCATTTTGAAAGCACGAATTTATTGTTGAATATCGGTAGTTCCATCGATAAGATCCATGATGGATCTAAGCCTAAGCCGTTGGTCCTGCGCCTGACGTCTCCCAGGTCATATCGGTCTGCCGACCCAACGGATTATAAGAGCGGGATAATACCGAGTGCACCTGTGTTTGCACACACACTTGTGCACTATAATAATGCCCTGCGGACATGGCTAGACTCCTTTGAGACTGGCCTTCGTAGACGAAATTCAACAGAAGAACGTCATCATTCTAAAATCTTTTTAATTTGATCGTAATGTTTAATTTAAATCGAGGACGAAAATTTATAGGTAGGTACATTGATCTAACTAATAAATAATAAATATAAATAATGCTGGACAATTCACACAGCATTATCTAGCCCCAAGGTAAGCAGAGCTTGTGTTATGGGTACTAGATAACTGATATACATAATAATATACGAGTACATAGATAGATATTTTTTATTATATATAGAAAACGACCAGAACACCCTGAACAAATATCTGCAGATCGTACAAATATTTGTCCCGAGGCGGGAATCGAACCCGCAACCTCCTGCGTCGCAGGCGGACCTTCGCCCACCGCGCCACAGAGGTCGTCTTAACTAAGATGAATGTGACCTACAAACTAAACCAGCATTATCCAATCTCGAACAAAAGGACATTCTATACTTTAATTAGCTATTTGGAGTAAAAATAATTCCCTCTAAAGTCGTACATTCCAATCTAAATTTTAATTAAAGCCAAGGAACGGCAAAAATCTAGCACAGCTGGAAATGTTTCAGAAACTAGTTTCAAATAGGGCTTTGCAGTTTGAATAAGCACTGATATTTATTTATGCATTTGACATACAAAGTTTGTAAAGGAGACAGAATATTACGTATTTTACTTTAAAAGTAGTCTTACAAGTTAAAAAGAAAATGTCAAGCACGAGTCAGACTCGCATCCCGAGGTTCCGTATAATTATAAGACATTGATTCTTGCCAAGAAATCGAGTGTAGAAGTAAATAAACGAAACAAGTACCTACTACTTATGTAAGTAATTAGATAATGTTTTAAAATTTATTCTTACACTCGACAATTTTAGTCTATCACTTCAATTTTGTGATGATTATGAAACGGCATCTCATTCCTCATAATCCGTTTAGCCACCAAATATAGTTCTGTTGTCCAACCTTTTGGCCAAAAACATAGCTTCCTTCACAGTCGCGCAGAAAATAAACTAAATAAATACATAAAGTGAGGAATCCGAACTATCCCAACTTAAACCAGGAAGGTACACAAAAGTTAGAAAGAACAAGTACATCTGTAACTTGTTTTTGGGCTTCCGGGAATACCTGCTAATGCTCTATATACACTAGTTGATGAAACGTTCTCAGTGACGCACTGTCTCGATAGACCAGCCTGTTTATATACCTATCTATACAATGTTCTTTTCATCGGGATGAAATAATATCACATATGCGTTGCTCTGATATAGTGGAGGTTTTAGTAATCACAATTTTACTTACAAAAACCTGTAAAAATGAACACTTCGTTTGTAATGTTACCAACCTGAGCGAAAAAACATTAAAGCGGCTATTTCTCTATTGAATCCATCTTTTAAACAATAATTTCAGATTTTCATTAAAATTCTTCTAAAATAAAGTTGTTTTCCTTCATAGACGGCAGGTATCCATAAACAAAGACTGAGTGCCGCGCCAAAATTTCAATAGGTAATAGGCATATTGCAATAGATTTGAAATAGCGTGTCTTTGTGTTTAGTTGTAGGTAACACAACACAGGCCATTTGTTGAGATAGCGCTGGGAGAACGGATACCATATCTACAGAATATTACTTATATCAAATTTTACTTACATCAATGGTTCAATACTGCATTCTGATTGCACAGATAAAGAGCATATCAGCGGTGAATATCGCACTCACTGAATGACCAGAATGACATAAATTGTCAGTCATCGATCTTGGTACATGAGTAACGCTTTTCTATGGCATAAACGTCACTCAAGCATAGATGACTGAGCAAACATTTCCAATACGAGCCTTATTGATGAATTCGAACTGAATTCAAAACTATTGGTACCACGGGCAAATATCGACCACAATTAAAGAGAAATAATTATTTTAGTATCGCATCCTAGAACGGAGATAGCAATAAACCGATAAATACCCGATTAACTATATTAACAAATCGTGAAAGCTTAACAAGTTTTAGAACCGTCACCGTTTTTTGGATAAAGACGTATTAATACGTGTAAGTATCTGATTAGAATGTAATTTAAAGTTATAACAAATTAAGATGCTGTCACTTATCATGGCAATGCACGTTTAATTCTGTTCGTCACTTCAATGTCTACTTATTCTTGTCGAAATTGATCCTATAGAATAGCTCTGATCTGTCTTAAATCGTACCGTGTAACAGCCCCGAAACTTTCCCTGGACCCAGGAAATCCCTGACAAGGAACACGGTGGAACACAAGGGTCGCTTCCCGACTCCGCCCGGGGCCGGGGTTGACTTGACGACGGAAACTTTGATGGGTCGGAAAGTTGCTTTCGATTTCATTTGTCTCAATTTACGGTAGGAAATCGTACCTGTAGGTATAAGAATAGAGGGTCACCCAACCACCTACATATTTATTGGCGTGACAACGTCTTATAATTCGATAGAGCCGGCTGCATGCACGAAAAAACATGACGTCATGCGGCGTTACCTCGCTCTGAGGCGTTCCATGTAAGGCTTGAAGTGCAAGCGAGAGCGCTCGACATCCGTCTCTCTCCTACTTGAGTGAGCGATGCGTCTGCGTGGACAGCTGCTATACTATAGTACATTTAGGTACATGTTTTGATCGAGTATCAAATGCTACCATTCCATCAGTATTTTCTTAAGACGTTGTCACGTTCAACTATCGTCAGTAAACCGACTTTACAGACAACCAATCTTTTTTATTATTTGTCGTTATAGTGCCAATAATAATGCACGCAACCACAGTAAAAAATTTAATCTACCTTTTACGGTTCAAGAGATACACAAACGTAGAGCGAAAATATCCACAAAAACACGATTTTTGTAAGGTAACCCTGTTTAATTTTAATATTTATTTTAATTCATATTATTTGTTGATATAGCGGCAAGGAGTTGATGGGTGGAGGGTGATGTCGGTGGAGGTATACGGGCTGATGACGATGATAACGACAAGAGACACACTCTGTGAAAATTTTAACTGTCTAAGTACCTTTTACGGTTCATGAGATATAGCCCGCTGACAGACGGACGGACAGACAGACGGACGGACACACTACGTACGTTTCGTTTTCATCGGTAGGGTACGGAACACTAAAAATCACCAGCAAAAGAAACAAACACACATAACAAACCCACGACACTATGACACTAAGTTTCCTGAAATCTCCTGCAAACAGCAATATTTCATGAATTAACTGTATGAAGCCATACATCTGTTGCAACTTGCTTCAGTAATTGTTGTGATATAAGCTGCTGTCCAAGACATAGGAGGGAGCGAGCGCGATTTAACTTATAAGCTGATGAACACTAGTAATAGCCTATAGCGTATAGCCTTGCTCTCTTGTTCGATAGGCGGCCCAACGTAGCGTCACGAGGCGACGCAACGTAAACTGTCTGTGCGGAGAAGCGGTCATTTGGTTTAACCGCAACGGTATGCGACATAACCAAATCCAATGTCGACGCCGTTGTGTCGCACACCGCAGCGGTTTACGCTGCACTGTGCGTAGTACCCACTCACCACTTCACCGCGTTTGCCCCTCAGCGCTGACACAGAATTCCACGTAACTAAAGACCACTCTAGACGTTTTCATACGATTATGTGTCCGGCGTCGCATGCCGCAGCGTAGTGCGTTGTGATCAAGAGACCAAGGCTTTACGCCAAATGACGTGGCGTACGATAAGTCTGTCGCTAGGTCATCTGTTTACATACAAATTCAAGCGTCCAGATTTCGTAATGCATCGCGTACGCTGCATACGTGGTACTTGTCTGTTCCTAGCTTCATACTATCGTTTTGCTATAATTTTCATGGATAGAAAAACTGGAAAAAGTGAGGAGATTGGTTTTGTGGCGATCATGCGGTCTTGAAAATTTAAATCAGACAATTTTATAGCTATTTTCTGGTCAAAGCTGGAGAAGCTTTGACCAGAAAAAAGTGCCTTCAATGCGTCACAAGTGAATTTAAGTTTGACACTTGAACGCTTTAGGTTAAACCGTTATAAGAACACTAATAAAACTTTCTAAGTTCTGAAGAGTGAGTTTATTTGACGTAAGGAACGAGACGTGATCGTGACGTTAGGTCGTCAAACGTTAAATAGACTCACCCCCCTGTATTTTGATAGATCGCTTCTGGTTTTGACTTAGACCACACTTAGTATTTAGATATTTCAGTAGCAAAGCTAACTTAGTCCACACATGCCTTTGTGAGCGGTGGGACAGAAACTACATTGTAGTAGGCCTTAACTTGGAATCCAGGTCGCAAGTTAACATTGTATGACAACTTCAGTATGCCGAGTGTACCAACGAATATTTAAAGATTGAAATTCTTTACTAATATTATAATACCAGGGCACTAAATAACCTATAAAGACGGCATAAATTGCATTTCATTTTTAGGATTTCGTAGTCAAACCAGAAAGTGGTACCTACATTACTTGTGGAATCGATAATCAAAGTTTATGATTCGTTTTCGTGCTTATGCTATCATAAGTGCGTAAGATTTATAACTAACTGGCTTCGAATAAAAAATGTTCGGCTGTTTGGATCTATTAGCTGTTTTTTTATGTATGTTCGTCCATATCTTCGACATTGTAAACGATTTTGAAAAAAACTTCGCTTTTGTATTGATAATGATCCTGAAGTGATCCCATAAATATTTATTCAGTGATTAGTATTTGTACAACGAAACTTAAAGAACACTGTAAAATGTAAAGAAATTTGAAGACCGTTCTTCAGTTCTTTCAAAATAATCAATTAAATTAAAAAAATAAATAAACCAGAAAGACTTCAGTGGGCCCGTACTCGGAAAACGAAAATCGAAGTTTCTGATTCGTTTTCGTGCAAATGCAATTTCATATGAGTGACCTAAGTAAACGTAGCTTTTGCACGAAAACGAATCAAACTTCGATTTTCATTTCCAAGTAAGCTCCCAGGCCATTTCTGTGTTTAAGTGGTGTATATAAAGAATGGGATTGAAAATTACAAATCAAATGTGATTTATGCGGGACAGCATTCCGTCCCTGTCATCTTCAGTTTCATTCTTTATCTACACAACTTATATCATTTGTTTGTTCGCATGCTTTTCCCCGCTGTTTTGCTTACCTACTAAATGGTTTTAAGTCTGTATCTAAACTTTTGCTCCGAAAACATTTTTATTTATTATTATATAATTGATAATTCATTTATATAATTGATATTCATTAAAGAAACAGTAACGAAACTAGCTTCTCCACGTTATACTTTAACGAACGAATAATGTGTCTATTTACTCGCAAGAAAGATCATTATTTTTAATTTCGAATTAGACCGGTATCTACTTAGGGTTTCGATTCTTCAAGTCCAACTTACGAGACCTTTCAAACTAATTTAATCTGAAAATCAATTTCAACAGTAATATCGAACAGAAAACCTGTAATAAAATATAGAATTCAACTCGCTCTGTGCCCTTCGAGCCGTCTAATCCGATTTCTCGCCAATATGAAATCTGAAAGAATCTTTCATTGAAAACTGAAAAAGCGTCAAAGTGCAAATAAATAATTCTCCGCTGAAGCGAGAAAGGACATTGAAATCCTTTTCGTGACGTCACGCGTCTTGGAGGGATGGTGGTATGCAAATGGAGATATGAAAATATTAGTACAATTATACCAAAAAAAAATCTTGGGGACGCTTCCGACTGTTATTGATATGGATCAGTTTAGCTACCTGTAGATTGTTTGCAACAGTCTGCAGTTAGTCCAATTGTTTCAATTGTAAATACTAGTTCTAATATATTTCTATTATTTGATTGTAATTTTCTTTGTGAATAAAGATATCAAAATTATACCACATCCCATCTCGATGTAGAATGTATTTAAACAAATCATGAAACGATTATCTAAAACTTACTTGCTTGACGTCGAGATATAGTTATAATGCAATATTTCTTGAAGAGGATCTCCAAGCAATGTTAATTTCTACGTCGTTTTTGGCTAGTGTATAGGTAGGTATACGAATAATACAAATTATTACCAAAAATCTTTTAAAACGAAATGACGCCATTCTCCTGCTTTTGTTTGCGTTGTCATCCAATGTAGTTGTGGTGTCAGCATTTGGGACGCTTTCTTAGTTTACCTTTACTCCTGAAGGTTTAGTTAAGTCCTCCTGTCTTATGATCCTTACAACTGAAGTAACAAAGACTTAAACAAAAACCTTATTCCTAGTCTCTAGTCATTGATTGTTAAATAATTTGTATTGTATTATAATATAATGTTCATCCTTAAAGCACCAAATAAATAGAACGCGTAAAAAAAATTGCCCTGCGCTGAGACTACACCAGCTATTAATAAAAAGTAGTAATATTTATTCTTATTCATAATGGATATAAGCGGGTTAACTACGAACCTGATTTGAATTGGCAGAACACCAACGTTTCATCCCTTAACGAAGGACTATAATAATAATAATACTATTTTATAATATAAAACAGTGAAACACTTGTGTTTTCCTGGCGACCTGCCTAAGATAGAGAGTGGCTTGGCCTAACAAAAAAAAAACAAAGGAAATGTTTACAAATTTATTTAAAAAGCAGTAGGTAAGGTTCGTTGTCTCCGAAGGTACATTACTACGAAATTATTGCCACTGGCCTTAGCTGAAGAGAGGTCCGACGCGGTAGGCAGCTAGTGGATCCAGGCACGGGGGTTGATGGCCAGAGTGGTGCAGCGGTAATATGGAGAAATCTTCCGGTTAGGTACTGGCAGTACGGTCATCGGGGACACACAGTGTCAGTATGGCCGATCCTTAGGGTACCGGCAATACGGTCGACGGGCATGGACGGAGTCAGCGTGGCCGTGTCGTCGCGTAGCTGCCGACAGGTTAGTGCAGCGGTAATATTTCGGTTACCGTGCCGACCCGGTAGGATGGATATTACTAATAATAATAATAATAATGTTGGACAATTCACACAGCATTATCTAGCCCCAAGGTAAGCAGAGCTTGTGTTATGGGTACTAGATAACTGATACTAAAATATTAATAAGACTAAAATAATAATATTGATATTTATTCTTGTCTCCATGTCACATAACACCAACCACCGTCCACCCGAACAAAGTCTGAATCCGACCTCTTGGGACCGAAGTTCTTTACTTAAAGTTAAGTTAAGTAGAGAGTTTAGTAACTTATTGTGATTGAAAAAAGCATTCCGTTGACAAGAGGACCTTTTAGAGCTTTATCGTGTCGCTTTAGTTGAGGGCTATTTCATGAGAATAACTGGTGAGGAAAGCTTTTTATGTTATTATCAGTTTAATAAATTGCTTACTTATACATATTCCAATTGATTAATAAATCGTCTTGTCCTCTCGTTTTATTATGATCTTACTGACTCGTTGGTCTAGCGGTCAGCTTGTTCAACCGCTGATTATGAGGTCCTGGGTTCAAATCCCGGATCGGGCCAATAGTTGTTATTGGGGTTTTTTCTAGCAAGAAATATTCACAGTATCAGCCCGAGGAATTTGGCGGTGTTACACCCCCGTGCCTCGGAAAGCAGGTTAAGCCGTAAGTCCTGCGCTTGACCTCTCCTCGGTCTGTCGGTCTGCCGTCCCATCGGATTATGAGAGTGAGGGAATAGAGAGTGCACCTGTGTTTGCGCACACACTTGTGCACTGTTATATGTCCTGCGCATCTGGCTAGTCCCCGATGGAACTGGCCACCGTGGTCGAAATTCGGCTTGAAGGACATTGTTATTGTAACATTACATTAGGTATCATTTGATTGTTTTGTTTAACTAAAATCAGGCCTCGAATTCCTCAGTTTTAAACTGTTTTTTGAGTTTTGCTAATTCCTTGAGAGTAAAATTTTTATGAGACCACCTCGAGATCTTTCTTTATACAATAGCGAAATAATTAGCGAAATAATTATCAAAATCGGTCTATTATTGACGGAGAAATCGACGAAAATACATGAAAAAAAAACATTCATGCAGTCGAACATAGTCCTACCTTTTTAGAAGTCGGTTAAAATACGTTTTTCCTAATTCATAATACTTAGATAACTTGGTGTCAAAAACTAAAGGCAACAGATTTACCTTTGGTCGAGGTTTAGAGTGTTACATAATGCAGTTTCATTTTACCAATTTCACAGTTCCGATCTATAAATAGGACAGATGTAAATCTCCGCGTTAGAAGTAGCTCTTGTATTAAATTGCCATCTCTCTTCGGGGGCCCTCTTCGGAGGCCCTCACTCGGGGGCTCTTCACCGAATTAGGTTAAACTGGATTTATAGCCAAATTAATCGCTCACGGACCATCGGTATAGCGAGGAGAGAACAGCTGCGATAGTGAGTGATTTGTTAAGGAATTGATGAGAACTGCGAAGTTATCGGACTAAAGACTTTGCCTGCTACCTTTAACAGCGTGCACCTATCAGAACATATAGGTCCACTGCTGGACATAACTCTCACACGGGTGCTTTTGTCATAATCACCACGCTTTTTACTCCACAAAATGAATAGACAAATGAAAACTGCTGCTTTTCTTCTAGAATGTACAACGCGCGTGTTGTCGTTTTAACACTTTCTTGGCCCAAGACGCAGATGTCCTACGGCATCAATTTAAAATTTCTAATTTCTAAGAAATCAAATATTATCGCAAAAATGTTCGACTTCGACGGGACTTAAAACCCTTGATTTCTAAGAAATTAGAAATTAGCCAGAGTGCAAGGCTTACGCACTATAATAACAAAAACCTTAATTTAAAATTTCATAATTAAAACATCAGGTACAAAATGTACACTAGCTTATACGTTCATACTGTAGTATGAACGTATAAGCTAGTGTACATTTTTTTAATCCTAGCTCTACAAACTTTGTTACGAGTAATTATGTCGTATAAGAAGCATTTTACTTGGACAAAAAAAAACTTATGGCAGTGATGTTAAAATTTTTATGTAAGTAGGTATATCACATCCGCTACCCAGCTAGAGGGGTGTGACCCGAAGGGGGGGCACACCGTAGCTATTCCGAGTTGAACATGTGCATGTCAAATCAAATCAAAAACTTATTTCCATAAATATAATAAATGTAAACTTAGAAAATGTCAAATAATAAAATTAAAAACTGACACGGAAATAAAGTCAAGTACTTTTGATTTCTATCGCTTCGGTATGAAGACTAAAGCAAAGAAGCTGCGCGGAAACCATTAGCCTGTTAGATGTTATTTTTCGATGATTTCATGTGCCTCATGCATGGACCATTGCTTTCAAGCAGAATCGCAAAAACTTATTTGTGACAGCGTTTAGCATAATTTCTTCTTCATTTATAGCGAACTGAACAAGCCAAGAAACTAGTCACGCTGATGCCCAGCCATCACCTTCCTAAGCTATGCAATCGCACTAATACTGAAATGTGGTCGGGTGATAATTCGCCAAAGCTTACCGCAATGAAGTGTCTGTGAATGTACCGCAGTTAGTTTACCTAATGGTCGATCTAAACATGACTAGTTCCAAGTATCTTTATTAACAAAGAAAATTAAAATCCAATAACAGGAACAAATCGGAACTAGTATTAACAATTGAAACAAAGTTGAGGCAACTGTAAACAATCTACGGGTAGCTCAACAGATCCATATCAATACCAGTCGTCGCGTCCCAGCTACGCTGGCTGCATTGCCCCGCTGTATGGCAATGCTGATGCGCTGCGCCAGATACTCACCAGCTCTCGGGTCACGCGTCGCTAGTAATAATAGGTTTAATACCGATGTTGCATCCAACGGTATACTGGTCGGTGTTACGGGTCGTAATGTAACGTGTGACACAGCGAGCGTTCGTGCAGTCAGTACGGGGAAAGAAGGCGAGAGCAACGAGCAACGTTCTTGAGTGGCGACCGCGATGCAACATGAAACTGAAGTCCTTTTAACTCAATTTTATGGAAGTTTCGGGTGTTTCATTGTTTGTTTATAAATTATAATTATATTAATTAATGTAATTATTTAGCAATCGCCGTTCTAATTAACATAAATTTAAAAAGCATTTTTTTTATGCAAAACGTTTTTTTTCAATATTGCAAAAGACCAGTCGACCCCATCCATTTCACATTCCTTTAATCTAGGACAAGACCCTATTAATTCCAAAATCTGGGGCACGCAAACTATTAAGAGGTCTCTAAAAGGTCTAAAAAGGAATTTAACCCTTAACGCGAGATTTTCATCAAATTAACGGGAATTAAGAGCAGTACCTTTGCGGATTACGAATAATTCATTTGAACCCTTCCGGGGTCAGATTTAGATACATTTTTTAACTTACATGATGGGTATTTTAATGTCTGGTGATGTTTTCTTTCGCCGGTTAAGGATCACTGCCATGGGCGGTGTTATCGCGGGCGACAGTGCTGTGTAAAATGTTTCTTATTTTATAAGATACTATCTGACCTGGCGAACTTCGTACCGCTCTCACCATTTAAACCTTTCCTGAACTTACACAAACATTTCAAGACCAAAATTAGCGAAATCGGTCCTGCCGTTCTCGAGTTTTAGCGAGACAAACGAACAGCAATTGATTTTGATGTAGAAGATAAATCGGCAAACGTAGTGTAAGACGCCCTCCGACCAGGTAGGAGTCGACCTGCGAAAGACTCCTGGCAGATAGCTCGACTGAACGCTATATTACGCTCCTTACAACTCAATAACGTTGGTTTATCCGCATACGATAAAGGTATCCATTTTAGGTTGTAAAAAATTTGCTCCGCTTACGATTTTATTACTTAGACGCAGATTTACAACATTTGTCCCAGGGCGGGAATCAAACTAATTCCACCGCGCCTCGAGTTGAATATTTTAAAATTTATCGCCAAAACCTTTTCAATTTCCTAAAAGTTGGCAAGTGGAAACCTAGCTTGCATAAATTTAAGTTTCTGAACAGATGTCCGGTGGGCAAGCTTAGGGTATACCTACTTGGGGGGAAGGAGGACAGATGGGAAGTAGGGGTGTAGGTAGGTAGGACAGGTATCATGGACTGAGAGGACGGATGAGTCAATATTAAATGTAAATAAATTTAGAAAGAAATAATGCTGGAGAATCCACAAAGAATCATCTAGCCCCAAGCTAAGCATAGCTCTTGTTATGGGTACATGGATAGATATTTTTGAATAATTATAGTACCCAGAACACCCGGAACAAATATTTTATGATCGAACAAACATAAAACTGTTTAAACTCGCGATTTGTTAACATAATTCATGATTTTATCGGGTATTTATCGCGTACCTTTTGTTATTATTTCCCCTACTTTTCTATCGCATTACAGCGATCGTGGTCATGGGGCGACTAACATAATGTCCAAGGCGGGAATCGAACCCCTGCTTTGTAGGGTGACCTTCGCCCGCCACCGAGGTCTTCAACGTTCGAGTCCTGCCAGTGATGTTACCTCTTCGCATAAAAAAAATAAAATAAATATGTTATTTATTTTTCTTCCCAAAGGTGGTTGATTATTACAAAGGTTAGACTAAGATTAAAGATTTTACCAGGTAAATATTGACAAACTCTGTTTTGTGACCTGCACAATAGCATTTCATATTGTTGGATCGTGTCAGACAAGGTTTTGCACGGAAATTTTACAAAATATTTATCATTCTTGTATTTTGATTTGATGAAAACAGAAATCATTTGACTAAATCTACAATTCAATTCATTTCATTTATTCATTTGAGATACACGGGTATTACAGGGAAGTTCAGACAATAAAATTTGATCTGCCAAGAGCACTGTGATCTGCCATTACGCGTACAAATTTTACATAATTCATCAATAGAGAAAATAATATTAATATTGTAATAGTGAAGCTTACACGAAAAAGTTTGAAGAATTGAAAAATAATGCGTTTACTAAATTGCAATGAGGAACTCAACATTTACTTAATTCTAAACTGCGTCAAAAAAATCATGCATATTGTAAAATGTGATACTTATTAAATAACTTATAAGGTTAAATTTAAATATTAGGATGTCATTACATTTCCTAACTTCAGTAGGTTATAAATATAGGGTGCGTCTACAAAAATACTATTACTAAAATTTAGTAGAGCTCTGTATAATAGAGCTGTTCTCACTTTATTCCTAAGTTGAAAATCTTGTCGCCGCTTATTAGTGTTATAAGAAGTCCCGGGTAATACAAAACACGATAATTATCCAACAGAACGTACTAAATTCATCATAACTAAATACTGACTACAAATCCCTTAATTTTACACTGTTTTAAGATAAGCGGGGCAAATACTAACCTCACGGGAATAATTATATATTAAATGTGCTTAATTCATAAGGAAAATTACAATCAACTGAAATAAATTGCAAGTCGTATTTACAATTGAAACAATTGAGCTAAGTGCAGACAGTTGCAGACAATCTACAGGTAGCTCAACTGATTCATATCAATATCAGTCGTCGTGCCCCCGCTACGCTGGCTGCATTGCCACGCTGTATGGCAATGCTGATGCGCTGCGCCAGATACTCACCAGCTCTCGGGTCACGCGTCGCTTCGACCGAATCTTCTTCGAAAAATTTTACATTATAAATATAATAATTATTCTTATGGAACTACCTCGAGATCATTTTCTATACAACAACGAAATAATTTAAAAAATCGGTCCATAATTCAAGGAGAATTCGTCGAAATACAAAAAAAAATATAAAGCACCGACATAGAACCTCCTTTCTTCAAAGTCTGTTAAAAACCTCTCTAATAAGCTTAATAAAAGCTACACATAAAACCCTTGCCACTTCTCTCGGCTCCTCTAGCCTGGTGTAGCTACCTGCCTGAAGGTCCAGCCCACCTGTCCGGTCTTCATGAAATATTTATAAAAAGGTATTAACAGTCAGATACTTTTCGCGAAAAGGGATTCCTGTGTTTATCCACACCTGCGGTGATGAAAAACATTGTGGGTAAACTTTATGACAGGTTGTTAGGAAAGTTTTTGGTTCATTGCGTTCTTTTTGGTTTGTCCAAGGTAATTATGTATTACTAGCTTCTAACCGCGGCTTCTCACGCGTATTTTTGGTATACCAATTAACCTATTATCTAAGTTAGGCTTTGCTCTTAACGTACGCCAAATTTCATTTTGATCTGTTCAGTACAGTACAATAGTTTTGGAGATCCCAGGTAACATAAGTTCAGATTTTACAAACGGCTTTATAATGTTAGTCGGATAGCATAGCATTGTTGTAAATGACTTTAATGTTTGTCACCACGATGGATTTAAAAGTTTCATAATTATGTACAGTTTCTGCCCGTGGCTTCTCCCGCTTTTTTCTATGGAAAAGATCATGGGTACTGATTTATGGGATAAAAAGTCTTCACTTTAACTACAGAAGTATCGAGCTGAATTTTAGCATACTTATTTGAAGTTCTACCTTGACAGAGGTTCTTTTTTTGCGTCGTTGTGGGTGAAAATGGAAACCCTAGGTCCTTGGGTCCTGGGGCACACGCAATGTATAAAGTTCTTGAGAGAGTCCACAGGTGATCGAAATGCTGTATTCTATTTCTATCAACGAATTAGCATTGCCATTCAACGTGGCAATACTGCCAGCTTTCTGGGCACTATGCCTTCTGGTGACGACTTAGATATTTAGGAAATAGATATAAGTGTAAATAATAATTGTAATTGTTTTATTCTGTTGCTGCTACTTTTCTATCCCAGAAAAATGCGTGCGAAGGCGCGGGCAGAAGCTGGTTGTTAATTATAAACTTTAGTGTGCCTTAAAGAAAAAGGTTCATTGCTATGTAGATGATTAATAGCAATCGATAAATAGGTAAAAACTACTTTATATTATAGTTTATCCTCATCAACCTATATTAGTCCACTGCTGGACCTATGCCTCCCCTAATAAGCGCCATAGCACCCTGTCTAGGCGCATCCTGCATCTGCCTGCAATCTTTCGCAGATCGTCAACCCACCTGGCTAGAGGGCTTCCCACACTTAGTATGCCGAGTCGCGGTCTCGACTCAAGAAACACGTTTACCCCACTTCTTTCAACCATTTTATGCTCATGTACATACATAAGTTATAGTGCCATACTATGGCGCACCTTTCAGCCCTTACAAAAGACCCCTTAGTCCAGCCATACTATTACATTACCTGTGGTCCAGCCCCTAATGTGCCCTTACTGTATTACGGTGAAAAATGAAAGAGTATCTGGTAACACCAGGGGGTCCGTATCAAAGATATAAGGGTAACTGGAACGGGTATGTAGGTATGTAGGCCCCTTTTTTTCAGGACCTTTTCTGAAGACGGAACCAAATAAAAAAAAACTTTTTATTTCCATTAATACAATAAATGTACACTTAGAAAAGGTCAAACACTGAAATGGAAATAAAGTGATTTTTTTGAATTCACTGCCTATGTAGACTAAAGAAAGCGACGAAGAAACCTTTAGCCAGTAAGTTATTATTTTTCGAGTTGGAGCCAAACCCGTCCCAAGCTTTATTAACATCCAGATTATCTGATATGAAACATTTAATTAACTAATCAAGGTTGGTTAAAATAACTCGGTTGGGAATAAATAAGTACCCTATCGCATTAGGTGTGCCTGTAATGATAGGAGTACAATATTTTTAATAAATAAATAAAACTCGTAACCTTAACTCGCACTTGCTATGACTCTCTTAGTAATTATTTTTTAATGTAGGTAAATAAAAAGTAAATAAACATCTAAAATACCTACCTAAGTAGATTTACCATTTTTTTAACAAAAAACCTCTGTATGAACTCTGATACTCTAGAACTGCGCCCCGAGTTCGGTTGAAGATTGTATCGAGAGGTGATCGTGATGATCACATTTTTCCATAAATAATGCTGGACAATCCACACAGCATCATCTAACCCCAAGCTAAGCAGAGCTTGTGTTATGGGTACTAGATGACTAATATACTTAATACAATACACTACATAGATAGATATTTTTTATAGGGTATGGTACAGCGCCTCTATTGTGCAGACAGAGAGCTACACAAATCCCATACAAAAATGAGACCGTCGCGATCACGTGTCGATGCTATCGTCAATCAGACTCTGAGGGGTGAGTCTATTTTGACGTTAGTGACGAGACGTGATCGTGACGTCTGCTTTTTGTGAGAGTTTTGTAGTTCACAGTACGCACGATAGAGGCGCTGTACTATTGTATGGAATTTGTTATTTGTAAATTGTATGGAAAATGGAGACGTAACGATGACGCCTCCTTACTAACGTCAAATAGACTCAGTGACCCCCAGAGTCCGGTTGACGATACGAGTAGCATCGAAACGTGATCGCCTCTAGTGAATGTGAAGTGAACTATAGCCACTATACCAGCTGACTATACCAGCGCTGGGTGGACACACCAGTGTTCATCCAACACAACAACGCTGAGTGGAGGCCATATTATTTGCCTCACTGCTGCGCACAGATTAAAGGATTATTTTGTAACACCAAAACGGATGTGGAAGTGCTTAGGTGCGGTTCAGCTGGGTGCGATTCATCTGGGTGCGCTACGAGGAATGCCTCAAGTTCTCGTTCTGTGTAGTAGTTTTTAAGGTACTTAAATAAAAATATTTTCTTTCTTTCTCTTTCTCTTTCACTATTGGGTACTCTCGGATACGTTTCAAAACTCCAAATCAATATCCCAACGTAACCAAAATAAACGATCTTCGGTTAAAACCAAAGCAAATAAACCTAACCTTACAACTTCCAATTTATCCACATACATGTTCCAAAACCTAATTAATTCTCGTACGCTGCGGGAATTAATTACAGCGCCATCTATTGGCCGTATATCTTTGTAAATGGTAGTTTTCGGCTAATAGGTAGCTATCAATCTCACCTCTTTGGTGGCGGTTTGAAAATGAGGAGCGTGTTGGCACTTTGGGTTTGCGTAGGGCGGGGAATATTGCTTCTACACGTGTTTTAGGTGTAGGTAAGTTAATAATAATGATATTTATACTACACCTACTCAGAAAGTTGTTTATTCCTTTTCCAAACATAAAGAAGAAAGTGCGTCATTGCAGGCGAACTAAAGTGCGGGACGGAAAACCCTATGGAATAAAAATTAAATAATTAAAAATAGATTAAAACGACATCAAGTGTACGAGTATTAACATGTACCTACGGTGGTGGAATATAATATATGTATATATAAACTAAATGGACAATAATAATAAATAAATAAATAATGCTGGACCATTCACACAGCATTATCTAACCCCAAGCTAAGCAGAGCTTGTGTTATAGGTACTAGATAACTGATATACATAATACAATACACTACATAGATAGATATTTTTTATTATACATAGAAAACATCCAGAACGCTCTGGACAAATGTCTGCAGATCGTACAAACATTTGTCCCGAGGCGGCAATCGAACCCGCAACCTCCTGCGTCGCAGGCGGACCTTCGCCCGCTGCGCCACAAAGGTCGTCTATATCATGCTTTTACAATAGAAAAAGAAGATTACAAAGAGACATTACCTAAGACAAGTAGGGCGGCCTTATCGCATAAATAATGTTATTTACTTGTCCACAGCCCAAACAATAACCCCCGACAAGCAGACGGTCCTCCACGTGTTGTCTCTCACGGTCACTCGTGAGGAGATAGGAGGCGAGCTGCGCTGCGCCGTGTCTTCGGAGGCACTGGATGAACCGATTGTGAAGAGTGTGAAGCTGGATGTGCATGGTAAGTGAAACTTTATGTTCTAGGGGTTATGACTCTAAGTATTGCAGCAAGGTTTTTATATGGAGTCTTATAATTCAACTCAACATTGAAAAAAGTCTCAAAGCTTAGCTCTGCATGACATAAGGTATTCTATGTATGTCATGAGAAGAATGTTTCTACAACTAACCTAACCTGCGCTGTGTCTTCGGATGAGCCAATTGTGAAGAGTGTGAGCTGTGTGTGCATGGTAAGTAGATCTTATGCGTTTGGTGATAAGTCTCAATTTGATTTGATTTAACTTGATAGCCTATAGCAAAGATCTCTTGGTTTGCGAATAACTCTTGTTGGTCTAGTCTAGTTAATAATTGTTGTCTCAGTCGCACTTCGGTCTAAGTACGTCTTTCCATCTTTGTTGTTTATTAGGTAGGTATATTGCAAAACATTGGAGTCTTTGCGTTTAGTTGTAACGCAACACTGGCCATTTATTGACTTAGCGCTGAGAGAACGTACCATTCTGCAGAATTTTGCTTATATCTATGCTCATGGGCCATGAAAGTGTTAGTTTAATTTGTTAACCAATTTAATCATCCATTTTCTAGAAGAGACCACAAAACTGAATTTTTACGTCAGAGAATCCGAAATTACGTTTAATCTACAAAAACAGCCACGAATTCCCGCCATTTATCCCGGTTAGAAGACACTAACTTAGAATTAATTCGCGTCGTCTGTTTCAATGGAAATTAACATTTCTATACCTACTTACTTTCGTTTATCTGCGAAAGTAGGTTATGTAACTACCTACCTATAGTAAAGACTTTCACAAACAGCTGGATCTGACCCCAAAGTAAACAGGTCTTTTGTCAGTCTACGGAAAATTCGACTAAAACAATTCGTCTAATACAATTCGACTAAAGCAATTCGACCTTGATTTGACCCGACTTGGGGGACCGACCGGGGGGGTTGGGGTTGGCGACTCTGTGACTGAAAGGGTGTGTAATTGTTTAATTGCACCCAGAGCCATTATGATGACATTGATGACACAAAATTTTTCGTTGTTAAAACAAAATTATTTTAGTCGTTAGTCGAATTGTTACTAGTTGAAATGTTTTTAGTCGAATTGTTTTAGGCGAATTGTTTTAGACGAACTTTCCGCAAAGCTTTTTGTCAGCATCATCATCATCTATAATAGTCCATTGCTGGACATAGGTCTCCCGTAATGAGCGCCATAGCGCCCTGTCTCCTGCTTCCTCACCTCAACAGCCTATATTTTTCCACTGCTGGACGCAGGCCTCCCTCTGATAAGCTTTGCTTTGTCTATCTCATGCGGACTTTCTCCATTTTCCATCGTCAGTTTTCAAAAAGATTACAAAACTAGCAAATTAAGTTCTCGTGAGCGCGAATTAAAATCAACTCACACTATCTTCAACATTTTTCTTCGGAAATTCCTCGCAAATATAAATTTTCATTAAGTCTCAGATAGGGAGTAATTAATGGAGCTAATTATACTACTGCTCCAGATAACAGTGAAGGAAAACGGACAAGAGTGAGTAGGACAATAGAGAGGGTTCTTTAGCTTTCTTTTTAACATCCGAGGCAATTCGTTATTGTAACATAACTCGTTATATACATTATATTATTTTAATATTTTATGTTTAGTAAACTTCTAGTCGATTAATCGATTAATTTGTAATTCCTCGGTCCCATAGGCCCCAGCAGAAAACCAGCGCAGGTTTCGAACGCCTGCATAAGCTGGTCCATTTTGTAGCTAAAACTAAGTTTCATAGTATTCATTATATTAGTATTAGTAAATTATATCGTATATTGTCATTTTGTATTATTTATTAGTTAAATAACGGTTTTTAATTTGTTTTAGTTGCAAATAAACGTTTTTGATTGATTGATTGATTATTCTACTAATCGCCATAGATAAGTTCATCAGCACGGCCGCCGCTAACTTCGCGATGCTTGTGACGCATTGTCTAGAAGTCAGATGTGTCCTTTTTAGTGCACAGGATACAGATAGAGACGCCATTTCACTCAATGGCTATCGATCTCTTTAATTCTTCGCTGTCTGTGCTATACATAAATAAATAATAATAAATAAATATTGCTGGACAATTCACACAGCATGATCTAGCCCCAAGCTAAGCAGAGCTGGTGTTATGGGTACTAGATAACTGATAGACATAATACAATATACTACATAGATAGATATATTTTTATTATACATAGAAAACATCCAGAACGCCCTGGACAAATGTCTGCAGATCGTATAAACATTTGTCCCGAGGCGGGAATCGAACCCGCAACCTCCTGCGTCGCAGGCAGACCTTCGCTCGCTGCGCCACAGAGGTCGTCACGTACATTACAACTCGAATTTCAAATACCAGTAAAGCATAAATGTGTGTCTGTCTATCTGTGCCTGTGGCATTGCAGCTCCTGAACAGATGAACCGATATAATTATACAGTGTTATATTATATAGTGTTCTGCAAGTGTTGTTAAAAAGTGTTTCAAAATATTTGAGCAAACGTTCATAATAAGATTTTGCGGAACCCTAAACTTTTCTAGCCTTCATCAGCTTACGTAAGGGTTTCCATTACTTACACTGACCCCTAATACTCCCACTCGAATAGCTCTCCTGATAGTAAGCAGAAATTAGGGATAGAGTCTTTTACATTAATTTTAACTAAAAGAGTTAGTAAATGAGTTATTCCAGAAAAACTCAACACGAAGGTGCACCGACACGATTAAGTTTATTCATAACTGGCTTCTGCCCACGCCTTCGCACGCGTTGTTTCTATGGTTTACGTTTTGAGTTCTATCCCATGGGAACTGATTTATGGGATAAAAAGCCTATGTTTGATTCCAGGGTTAGACTTACCTGTATGCAAAATTTCAGCCTGATCCGTTCAGTAGTTTAGGCGTGAAGAGGTAAAAAACATCCGTCCATCCATCTATCCATCCATCCATCCAAACTTTCGCATTTATAATATTAGTGTGACTAGCTTCTGCCTTTAGCTTTGCACGCAATTTTTCACCGACTTCGAAAAAAGGATGAGGTTCTATTATTCAGCTGTGTGTAGTTTTCTTATGTATGGTCATATATTTCTCTGTCACTTATGGACTGATTTTGAAAACTTTTTTGCTATTGTATAGAAAATAATCCCAAGGTGGTTCCATAAAAATTTATTCCTGAGGGATATGGGTTTATCCCGCATAACTAAAAAACTTAAAATAAGGGATCCAAAGTCGGTTTTTAGTTTACAAAACAATCAAATTATACAAGATACAAAGTAACTTATAAGCTAATTCAGATCAGATTAGGCCAAGTACTGTTAATTGTCTTCTGGGGTAGAATAGAAAAAAATTACTTCGCATCGTCATGTATTGCGTAAATAAATGACGGATAAGAATATATTTAAAAAAAATACGACAAATTTGTTCTAATTAATTAAATCTAAGATAAGCTTTATAATTTATTATATACTAGACGATCGCCTCGCGGTTTCACCCGCGTAGTTATAGCCTATGTCACTCCCTGAAAAGTAAGCTTCCTAACGGTAAAAGAATTTTTCAAATCGGTCCAGTAGTTTTGGAGCCTATTCAATACAAACAAGCAAACAATCAAATCTTTCCTCTTTATAATACACTCGAGAGCAATGAATCCGGGTCACTCAAAGAATCCAAAAAATCTCGGAAAGTAAGAATGCTAGGTTAATGCAATAAATTGTATTTAATAGACAATTTAATACTCCTTAAATGAAAGTTAAAAAAATATGAGTCACCATACATTTTATTTACACAAAATTACATAAAGAAAAAAAACTGCTGATCTCTCCTTAAAACAAAAATAGGAAACATGAAATTTTTGAAGTTTATGACGATTTTCTTGAATTTCAATACTTCGTATTACCTCCTCGTGCTTCCATTACTGCGTTTACGCGGTTTGGCATGCTGTACACCAAGTTCCTTATACGATTTTGGGCAATATTCTCCCATTCCTCTGTGAGAGCAATTTTGAGCTCAGGAAGCGTGATTGGGGGAGGGTTTCGTTGTTTTACGCATCTCCCTAGCTCGTCCCAAGCATGCTCGATCGGGTTGATATCCGGGCTGCGCGCTGGCCACTCCATACAAGTAATGTTCATCTCTTGAAGGTAGTCATTCACAATCCTACCTGTATGAGGTCGGGCATTGTCATGCATAAATATAGCATCCTCACCCAAATTGACCATAAATGGACCAACGTGTTCGTTGAGGATTTCTTCCACATATCTTACGCTAGTTAAAGAGCCGTTTTCTATGATCACCAGCTCTGTGCGACTTTCAGAGGAAATTCCGGCCCACACAAGTACAGACCCACCACCGTAGGCTACTTTTTCTTCGATGCATGCTTGCTTGAATCTTTCCCCTGGTCTTTTATACACTCTGTGTCTTCCATCGTGCTTGTAGAGCATAAATTTTGATTCGTCGGAGAACATAACTTTCGACCAATCTGCAATACTCCAATTTACGTGGTTCTGGGCATATCTTAGTCTTGAAATACGATGACCACGCTCCAGTTTAGGGCCGTTTGCAGGTCTAAGGGGTTTTAAGTTAGATTCAGCAAGCCGACGTCTTACTGTCCATGCACTTGGGTTACTTCCTCCGAGGCGTCGAAACTGATTTGTGAGTTCAGTTCCTGTGAGAAAGCGATTTCGAAGCATGGTGTTCACCAAGTATCGGTCTTCTCGTGCTGTGGTACACCTAGTTCTGCCCGTTCCTGGTCTGCGTAGGTTAGAACCAGTTTCTTCGTAACGTCGGAGAACTCTTTGTACTGTTGACAGCGACACACCGACAGTCCTGGCTGTATCGCGCTGACTCCGGCCGGTTTCCACCAATGTAAGTATTCTGGTGCATTCTTCAAGTGTAAGCGACATGATTTCAGCTTGAATAATGAATATTGAGCACTATCAACCTGGTTTATGTACCAACATAAATGAAAGATTACAAACAAAAGCAAAAACAAATCCTGTAATTTCGTAGTTCCATCTTCGACAGTGTTCCCTTTTCAAATTTGATTTTTTTACTATATAACTTTACAATAACTAAGAAGTTTTAATACTTTCATTTAAGGAGTATTAAATTGTCTATTAAATACAATTTATTGCATTAACCTAGCATTCTTACTTTCCGAGATTTTTTGGATTCTTTGAGTGACCCGGATTCATTGCTCTCGAGTGTATTAGTATAGATTTCTTCGCGTCCGTTGTTTCTAAGAAAACGTTTAAAGGTTATTTATATGCTACGGGAACAGTTTTATCGGATATATTGTAGATTAATGTATATCAAGCTTAGAGCCACAACACATACATCTATACAACACAACACATCACATTTCATCCATGCAATCTATGTGAATTTCAGCCCAATCGGTTCAGTCGTTATGGCGTGAAGATGTAACAAACATCCATACAATACAAACATCTGAACATCCAAACCTTCGCGTTTTTAATATTAGTGTGAAGTATGACATCTACCAACATAATAATAGAGTTCTATCTAGAAAAGTTTTGTAAATCTTTTATTACTTTTCTAAATTGCATTGATTTTAGTGTCCAGTCCAGTACTTAATCATTTGGCACTCGACTAAAGATACTATACTTTATTCACAAAGAAAATTACAATCAAATAATAGAAATAAATTAGAACTAGTAGGTTTATAATTGTGATATCCTATTCTAAAACCATCCTTGTTAACCTATATTTAAGCAAATACATACTATTTCATTTACAATTGAAACAATTGAGCTAACTGCTGACTGTTGCAAACAATCTACAGGTAGCTCAACTGATCCATATCCATACCAGTCGTCGCCTCCCCGCTACGCTGGCTGCATTGCCCCGCTGCTGTATGGTAATGCTGATGCGCTGCGCCAGATACTCACCAGCTCTCGGGTCACGCGTCACTTTGACAGCTCTCGAGTAAAGTAAATAAATAATTAAATTAGACCAATATGTCACTTAACACAACTCTGATTCCTTTGGGGCTTGATAATGCTGACTACAATGTCCAACTTTATTTATTTTACCCCTCTACAAAATTCCAATTTCAACCAAAACTTTTCAAAATAAACCGCTGCTATTTAGTGCTGTTCGCAACTTGGGGTCGTTTAGACCCTAAGTCAAAGGGACAGATAGTTATAGGGGTCGAAATGACCCGAGCAGTATCGATGCAAGTTTCTGTATTAATTGTCGATTTATAGTCTGTTTCGTGATATTTTAAGTGCAGGGGTGAATTCAGGACTAGCCCACACGGGCAGTTAAAATAAGTTAAATTAAGTCTTCAACGAAAATAATATATGTCTCTACAACAGAATCCCCCTTTCGTCCTTAATTTTAAACGGTATGAATACCTACTTAATAATACATGTTCGGTCACATCCGAAACGAAACCGTATTCACATTTAAAATCCCATTAAATATTGATCACCTTTTAGCAGTCGAATGTTAACGCACTTTTAAAACAAACGCTTGCACGTTTAAATGGTTTAAATTTTAGCTTTAAAAAAGTTTTAGAAACCTTTTTATCTAGGGTTTCAATGAGGCAGTGAGATTGCCTATATATTATAAATGCGAAAGTTTGGATGGATAGATGTATGGATGGATGGATGTTTGTTACCTCTTCACGCCAAAACTACTAAACGGATCAGGCTGAAATTTTGCATACAGGTAAGTCTAACCCTGGAATCAGACATAGGCTTTTTATCCCATGAATCAGTTCCCATGGGATAGAAATAACCTCAAAACGTTTCCATAGAAACAACGCGTGCGGAGCCGCGGGCAGAAGCTAGTATTGAATATAGATTGTTATTATTTACTTCATTCATTAATTACACTGATAGGTACTATGCACAGATGTAGTTGGCTTTACTGGGTACTCTTCGGTACTAGATACTAGTTAAAACTCTATATATTTTGTATTCGTTAGCTTTTCCTGAATAAATCAAAATTTCAAACAAATTTAATAAAAATATAAAAACGATAATTATAATAATAATTCCAAATTGTTCAAAATAAACGAATTTTATTATTTTTATTCTAATGTCCTACAAACCCGGAACTAGATATTATTACACAACTATGTCTTTTTAAAGGCAACACGTGAGCCAACATGATGCCATGGGCAAAGGCTAGTAAAAAAACCTTTTGCAATATTTATCATCATTTTCGAGCTGCAAACGCAACTCTCTCCGAGTTGCGTTTGTACGTAACCTGCAGTATCTGCGTCCTTAATCCGCCCCCCACACGAGCCCTACACTTCCATATAAGGGCATATTAAGCCGTCACTTAACTAAGTCGGGGCACACAGCCGAGCAATTTTCAGGCCCTCCCTATAAATTGTTAGACGATGTAGCTAATAAGTGGCGAGATAGTGTCGTAGGGATGGGTTGTCGATAAAATTTGTTGATATCGATAAATTTAACGCAATGCGTATATGATTGATTTTGACCTATGTCGTTTCACTGTTTGGCAAAGGCCTCCCTACATTTCTTTTTTTTTTTGGTTTCTAGGTTGCAGCTAGTTATGCGTAAAAAGGGCGATCTTGTCGTTTACTCCCACCTGTTCTGTTGAGTAGTTCTGTTGACAGAACTACTGGGACTTTTTTTACCATTAGTTTTGTCCACAAAACAAATGGGAATACAATTTTCACCTGTTCTGTTGAGCTATCTTTTTCGAGCTCAACCAAAACGATGTCATTTTGTTTGTGAAATCCAATTCGTTTCTTAGACTTAGACGTATAAAACAGACAAGGTTTTGCCAACGGTTTTGCACGTGTTGTTTCTATGGAAACGTTTGAAGGTTATTTATATCCCATGAAAACTGTTCTGTGGGATAAAAAGTAGCTTAGGTTTAATTCCAGACTTAGAGCTAAATAATTGTATGCAAATTTCAGCCTGAAAGACTTTGTCGTTATGGCGTGAAGACAAACATTCATCCATACATCTAAACATTCAAACTTTCATGTGATGTGAAATCGTACGATCTTTGCATGAAAAACCTGTTGCTTGGTAGTCTATTGCACCAGTCCAGGTTTTTCATAAAGAATAGAATATTTTTATTTGCAACTCATATAAAAACATTCTGTAAAATAAGAAATAAGTACAGACAAAACAGAAGAGCTCTACTATATCTTACTGTACTCTCCTTCGTAAAAGACACGTAACAACAATCATCATGCTATTGATTAGATTTATCTCTGAGTTTTTATCTGGTTTACCATACCCTTCTTAAATAATAAACCTACTGTTATCCATGCGTTTTAGTTTCATCGATAAATCGCCAGTGTTTTATCTCATCACTACTGTTACAAGGGTCGAGAGTTTTACCACCTTGCAATATCGACGGTCGATACGACACTGAGGTACACGCACAACTTTGGACGCTCATAACTGTGACACTGTTTTCATACAAAAGCGCTTGTTTTGTCATTTTTTATCATTCTATCTCGTCTCACTGCTACCAAAAAACTAAAATGCAGAAAAACTGCAGAAAAAAACTAAAATCCGATTCAAACTCTATTATATTTGCATTTTTTTAATTTTTCCGGTTCAAATAGTTATAAATCTTTCGAGATTTTTATTAGTACAGAATCATTCTCTAAACAAATGCCAAACAATTATCATAATCGGTCCTCAGTTCTCGGAAAAATCGGTAAAATCATAACATAAGGTATCACCTGCAGGAGAGCAAAAAGGTTTGAATAATGAGAATATACTTTTGTTTTGGCAAATAATAGTTGGATGTTGTTGGTGAGAGCTCAAACATTTTTCAGAAGGCGGACCGTCACCCGCTACGCCAGAGAGGTCTTCAAAATCTCAGGATCTCAAGATACTAAAGCTCCTCATAGGAAGACACGTATTATTGGTTGATTGGTGAACAACTTTCGACATAATTATCAGAATTGCGTAAAACTCGCTTCATGCAAACGTAAAGTTGGTAGGTAAACCAACCATACGTTTGTATGAATCGAGCTCTCACTAATGACATCCAACTAGGGTAAATGGTCCATTTACAAGTGCTATAATTCCGGCTTATTCGGAGAGATTAGTAGTCAATCTTTGTTGTTTCTTTACGAGTAGATTGGTGTCGCCTTTGGCCTCTAAGTAACTCGCGGGTCAGGCGAAAACGTGCCCCACGATGGATTGTCCTGGGTCCGTCAAGTTTACACTCTGGTAGAGATTAACTATTCTAAAAATGCACGGACCTTTTTAACCCCCGGCGCAAAAAGAGGGGGGTTTAAGGTTTAACGTGTCTGTCTGTGTATCTGTCTGTGGTATCGTAGCTCCCAAACGGATGAACCGATTTTCGTATAGTTTTTAAAGCCTATAGGGGGCTTTCCGTTGACCTAGAATCATGATAATTGGACAAGACCCAAGGTCTTACGGAACCTTTAGTGCGCGTGTCCGACTCGCATTTGACGTTTTATTTATTTTTGTTATCAATCGCTTCCAGCAGATATTAAATAAATTAATAATGCTGGACAATTCACACAGCATCATCTAGCCCCAAGGTAAGCAGAGCTTGTGTTATGGGTACGAGATAACTGAATACATAATACAATCTTTTTTTTATCTTACACAGAAAACACAGAACACCCTGAACAAATATCTACAGATCGTACAAACTCGGGGCTCGAACCCGCAACCTCCTGCGTCGACGGCGGACTTTCCCCCGCTACACCACAGAGGTCATCAAAATCTCTAGTTCCAAAGCTCCTCATAAGAGGACAAGACACCAATTATTGGTAGATAGGTCAATAACTTCGGACATATTATCTGAATTACGGGAAACGTGGAAATTATTTTCCCCCTCCGAATGAATAGGGTTAATTAATAGTGTATTAGGGACGAATGGGACACAGATAAAGACCTTTATCTTTATAAAGATGAAACGCTGCGGTCATTAATTTGAGGACCGATGGATGTTGACGTAATTACTTTGATGGTGAAGGTTTCGCAAAACTCTTGGGTGAATGGGGAATTGGTAAATAGAGTGGAAGATTTTTGTAGCTTTATTAATAATTATAGTTGTATAGTTGGCTGTGTGTGTGTGTAGCTGTGTGGTGCCGGCTTAGAATTCCTAAGTGAAATAGATGAGAACTCTTTGCCTACAAACCTAACATAGGCTTTATGGCATTACTAACCAACCTATGTAATGTTTTTTTCTTTATGAATAAATGATATATCTCTATCTATCTATCTTATTTGCACCACCCAACACTTTTCCCGCGGGTGTCGTAAGAGGCGACTAGGGATATCCACCGGGGGCGGGCAGCAGCGCCCCCTGCAGAACCATTCTACCACCGAATTGCGATCCCCATCCCGCATGCCCAGCGTGGGGATTATGGGCATTACCCACATGAGATAAAGCCAATAAGGCGCTTATCAGGGGGAGGCCTGCGTCCAGCAGTGGACCAATACAGGCTGTTGAGGATGAGTTGGCTGTGGGGTAAGAATCGACCCCGCCAACTAGAGATAGGACACCAACTTCCTTCTGTGGATTTTAACACCATTTGCTGTAATCACCGAGCTTGGCAGATTCACGATCGCAGTGGAGGTGTTCAAATACATCAGTCCAGCAGGGTCCGTATAATATGAGGATCTAGAAGAATTATCGTAGTTTTTAGGGTTCCGTATTTTGATTTATTAAATGTTAAGACCTAAAAAACATTACAGCAGCACAGCTTGAAAAAGAAATTTAAAAGTTTTTATGCTGAACCTTGTTATATTTTGTAGCTATAATAAGTTATTGTGTCGAAAAATATGTAATTTGACGACGTCTGTGGCGCAGTGAACTAAGGATCGCTTGCAACGCAGGAGATTGTGGCTTCGATTCCCGCCTCGAGATAAATTATGTTTGTAACATCTGCAGATGTTCCGGGTGTTCTGGGTATTTTCTATGATTAGCAAAAATATATATCTATGTGTGTAAAATATTAAGTATATCGGTCATCTAGTACCCATAAAACAAGTTCTGCTTAGCTCGGGGCTAGATGACGCTCTGTGGATTGTCCAGCATTATTATTACTACACTATCCCACTAATAAAGCCCGGAATAAAAGTATATTTTTTCTCATCAAAGACATAACGCATCTCGATTTCTAATGGGTCAATCTGACCCCCGGTCTCTCAGACCCCCGGTCTCTCTGACCCCCGGTCTCTCAGACCCCCTGAAGGTTAATGGGTTGGACGTTCAATTACCTAACCCTGATTGGTTAGAGGGAATATTGAAGCAGTGATTAATATTTAATTGATATTTGGGAGGTGGGAGATATTCTACCACATATGTTATTAATGATATAATTTATGTAATTTAATTTATACCTAATTTTAAAAAAATGATAACACCTAGCTTTAGCTTAACATTGAGTTAACCACTGTTATTGTGTATTTCTTTTTCAATAAATGTTTTCATTTCATTAAGGTACGTATATTTTGCCTCGTTGGCCTAGCGGTCAGCTTGTTTAACCGCTGATTATGTGGTCCTGGGTTCGAATCCCGGATTGGGACAATAGTTGTTATTGGGGTTTTTCTAGCAAGGAAAATTCACAGTAGCTCCCGGATTCAGGAAGTTGGCGGTGTTACACCCCCGTGCCGCGGAAAGCACGTTAAGCCGTTGGTCCTGCGCCTGACCTCTCGTGTCGTGTCGGTCTGCCGTCCCATCGGATTATGAAAGTGAGGGAATAGAGAGTGCACCTGTGTTTGCGCACACACTTGTGCAGTATAATATGTCCTGCGCATCTAGCTATTCTCCGATGTCGCCGTGGTCGAAATTCGGCTAGGAGGTCATTATGATTATAATACGTTTTTCTTTTAAGCCTATGTCCTTCCATAGTACACTCTGCCTATATTCTTCCCTGATTAGATTCCGAGAAGATAGTCATAAAGTTATGTATTGCGCACACAAAATAATTAACAAACAAAATAAAATTGCAAATTACAAAATATGTGATAATTGGTGGTCTTATCTCCCAAGAGCGATCTCTATCAGACAATAGTTATAGCTAATATAAGCTGTTAAACCGAGAAAAGCTGATAAATATTGAAATCAAAAATCAATACCTAACTTACATCTTAACAGACAATCGTTTTTACGCTGATTAACAAACCAATGATTAAATCTCATAAACACTCAGACCTGCAGATCATACAAACATTGTGATGGGAATCAAACCCGCTACCTTCTACGTCATATGTGTAACTTCGTCTACTGTGCAATAGAGGTCGTCTTAGCGTATTTGCACAGCCATATTGGCCATAATAACCTGTTGCAATACCTACTAAACTTTTTTCATTCTACGATAAACGAAAACCCATCTACACAAAGAACAGAGACACAATTCAAAGAACTCCAACAAAAGGCAATAAACTAGAAAATCAGAAATCGTAGAACAGTGACGCTATCCCTTCCCATTGCCCTAAGGAATAAAAAAAATGCTAGTTCAGTTCCTATTTTACGGGCCTTTTCAAGGGCCATATAGTAAGAGCACATTATGGCCCGACGACCTACTTCGCAAGTTTAGACGGCCCTTCAGGGAGCGAAGTTTTTTGTAGGGAAATTCAGACAAATCGAATTATGTTAGGGCAAAGGTTTTATGGGATTTCCATCAATTGTTTTTGTAGCGTAGGGCTAATGATTTAACTTAACTACTATCTTTATAAAAAGGTTTAAGGGTGTGAATTTTCGCATGTCAGAGCTATGACCGGTAACTGGCTATGATATTTTTTATTAAAACCCTGTTAGATTCTCTACTTGAGGAGGTTAGTTTACAGTTTTTGGGTACAACTTTCAAACATAAAAGGCTAAAAGGCCTTTTATTCTTTCAGGGTTGCAAGTTGTTTCTATAAATTATTGATTTGAATGTTCTTAAATAGTTATTGTAGTCTGGCCAGCTTCCTCCGTGACTTGGCGCGCATTTTTCTGGGATAAATAATAATATAATAGCATTTATTTCTGTATTATTATCAGTCTATGGTGGCGTCCTAATTGGGAGCGATCGTACGATGGCGCGATGCGTTTTTCATCGCACGATCAAAGTTTCATAATACATACATTTCATGTGGTCGCACGATTACTTGCGATGTTCAAATAGGACACTCTGATGAAATCTGTATGTTTGAACTCATCGCACGACGAGAACGCATCGTGTCATCGTGCGATCTTCGCCAATTAGGACAACGCCTTTGTGTGGTACAATAAAGTATTATTTATCTATCTATAATTACAGAACACGAAACCTTGCCACACAATATAAGGACTACCTAGGCTTCGATTTTCAATCAAACCTTCAACTACCGTTCAATATAATTAGGTGTTAACTACAAGTAACAAAACAAAGTGGTCAAATAATTCCCGCCTTCCAAAACCATAATTACTAGTTCTATATTATTCTCAACTAGCAACACCAACCTAAAGCCTGAATTATCACAAATTATTCAGCCGAACAGTAATTTTGTCGCCATGTCAGAATAGGAATATTGTTATGACATTTATTGGACAAGAAACAGAGTAAGTATTGGCTTCAGGGGTTAAATAATATTGTTTCTCACTTTATTCAAGAGTGGCTTGTTTGTGGAAAATTTACAAATTGAGGGTGATTTTGCATAAACTGACTTATTTTAAAAATGTTTCATTCACAAAGGAAATTACAATCAAATAATAGAAATAAATTAGAACTAGTATGTATAATTGAAGCAATTGAGCTAACTACAGACGTTTGCAAACAATCTACAGGTAGCTCAACTGTTCCATATCGATACCGTCGTCGTCGCGTCGTCGCTACGCTGGCTGCATTGTCCCGCTGTATGGCAATGATGATGCGCTGCGACAGATACTCACCAGCTCCCGGGTCACGCGTCGCTTCGACCAGAAGCTCAGATATTTTTTTTAAAAACAAGAGCCTGGGTACCCCACGGAGCTAGGGTCTCGACTCCAAGGGGAGCAAATGTGTAGGCTCTGTTGAGACCTGTCCAGTCTGTTATCTATTTGGGTGTTTTCTATATTTAATAGAAAAATATCTATCTCTGTATTGTATTCCTTGTATGTTGGACAGTTTATGAATTATCGACCCGTGACACAAGCTCTGCTAAATTTAGGGCTAGATGATGCTGTGTGGATAGTCCAGCATTACTAAGGTCCAATTTCAACGTCGCAATTGAATGCTATTAACATAAAGACAAACTCAGATCAAGCTCTTTACTTTAAACGAGTTCAGCGCATATCGCACGTTGATCCAGTTCAAAGTGAACTTAGTTTAAGAATCAGTGAAAATTAGACCTAGAATTATCTCTAATATCTTTCTTTCTCTAGTTCCGTTCGTTTAGCCCTTTATGTGAGTGGGTGGGTAGGTACGTACCTACTCGTTCTAATATTAAGTACCTATTTCATTTATGTAATAAGTAAGTACTGTATTGCAGGTTTCATTTAAGTATTGTTTGTATTGTAAGTTATGTAGGTACCTACTATTTCTGTTCTGTGCTGTATCATAATTGTGTTTGTCAATAAATGTTTCCCTATCTATCTCTATCTCTCTAATAACTTTTCTATTTCTTTCCAGTTCCTCCAAACAAGACGTTCATCTACGGAGAAGGCGAGCACGCCACGCAAAGCACGCTGCTCACACTGATGTGCGTGGCCTCCGGGGCGCGGCCCGCCGCGGAGATCGAGTGGTACAACGGTACTACCAAGCTGGAGAAGGAGGGACATGATATACGGGTAAGTCCTCTAGTTTTAATATTACAACACGTTGATAGGAGTTGCTGTGTGGTGCCGGCTTAGAATTTGCACCACCCCTACTCTTCCCGCGGGTGTAGTAAGAGGCGACTAGGATATCCACCGGGGGTGGGCAGTAGCGCCCCCTGCAAAACAAATCTACCACCGAACTGCGATCCTCAACCCGCATGCTTGAGTATGGGCATTACGACCCCTATGAGATAAAAAGCCTATAAAATGCTTATCAGGGCGAGGACCAATACAGGCTGTTGAGGTAAGGTGAGGATAGGAGTAAGACCTGGCGTCTTCACGGACGTGTACATGATGGAGCAGAACCTGCAGTTAACATAGTGTCAGTGAATTACCAAAAACCCTGCATACATAATGAATGACCGCCATAGCGCCCTGTCTTCAGCTTGCCGCATCCAGCATCTTCCTGCAGTCCTTCGCAGATCGTCATCCTACCCATCCTACATCGTACTAAGCGGTTCTGCTCTACCTTTATCATTCGTACCGCTCAGGCTTCAACCTCGCTGCCTGCTTCTGTTTTCCGGCCAACTACAACCTGGGTCCATTCATGACGAGAGTGAATAGATGTCTTTAAGACCTTCGTGATACATCGTCGGCCACATCGTCACTTATCAACAGATGAGATTGTGGTCAAACGAAGGTATTTTCATGATAAAAAACATGCGACGAAATTTCGTCTTTTTGCGTCATTAAACAACCGAACTACTGATACGTCGAGCGACTCAGTAGTCCAGTTCAATTAAATGTAACCGGACTACTGAGACTACACCACCATCAAGTCTACTTCAAAAAACAAGAATAGTCCAAAGGTATAGCCTTTAAAACCGATACCCTTGCTAAATAAAACCTTATTGCGTTTTTACCTTGTTAAATATACTAACAACTTCATTTAATCAAAAATCAGCAATAACAGAAAAAAAACACTTGTATTCCACAACTTGTTTCAAACTCCTCAAAACTCCTAAAAAACCAACAGCGAAAAACCGAAACCCACAGTTAAAAACCCTAAACCAAAGAGCGTGAAATTCAACTCCAACTTCTAAAACAATCCATTGCGGGCTCCTAATTAATATTAGGGTTCCGTGAGTTAAATATTTGGGAGAATTGGGTTCCGTGTTAATTAATTAGTTTCGCTAAGTCGTTAAGTAGTTCCTTTTTGTGGAAGGGCTCTATCCGCTACCTTTCGGTGACGTTGCGGTCTTAGATTTGCGGACTGGATGATTGAATTGGATTGGTTGCGATAAGATATTTCACTTTCAAAGTTTGGTTTAGTTAAATTTGGGTAAGTATAACATTCGGTCAAAGAGACAAAATACATCTCATCGGAAAAAAACCTATTTCACGAAAACAATACCTGATAGTCTATATATATAAAAATGAAACCCGTTTTCCTTGGTCACGGCATCACGCGTGAACGGCTGGACCGATTTCGCTAATTCTTTCTTTGTTGTGTTTGTTATTGTCAGGAGAAGGTTTTTATGAAAGAAAAAATTAAGAAAGTTGGAAACATAAATTTCCACGGGGGCGAAGCCGCGGGTCGCAGCTAGTTAAGATTAAAAAGTAATTTTTCTTTCTGTGTTGCTTGTGTCCTCTTGACCTGCGGACGAAATTTACGGAAATGTCCGTTTTTGAAAACAATCTACCAATTCGAGTCTTAGGAGTCAACGTAACAAACCTACTGTCACTTTTATTAGCTTCAGTGTAGGCTCTACAAACAGAAACCAGACTTATGTTTACGGTTACTGATTTTAATGCTGACCAAATAATAATTCTGCCCACAAACATAATACTTTTTGACGTGACAACGTCTTATAATTCGATAGAGCCGGCTGCACGCACGAAAAAACATGACGTCATGCGGCGTTACCTCGCTCTGAGGCGTTCCATGTAAGGCTTGAAGTGCAAGCGAGAGCGCTCGACATCCGTCTCTCTCCTACTTGAGTGAGCGATGCGTCTGCGTGGACAGCTGCTATACTATAGTACATTTACATGTTTTGATCGAGTATCAAATGCTACCATTCCATCAGTATTTTCTTAAGACGTTGTCACGTTCAACTATCGTCAGTAAACCGACTTTACAGACAACCAATTCTTGTAAATTATTACAAGTAACTGCGTAGTTAATGATTTTATCGGGTATTTATCGCGTACCTTTTGTTATTATTTCCCCATCGTGTTCACGGGGCGACCACGATGGATTAACACGATATGTCACGATAAGTTAACAAATTGCGATGTTTTAAATAGTAACTGCGTGATTGTGATTGATTGTGTAACTAGCTACTCACACAATCAATCACATGCTTGCTAGTGTCGCTAGAACAAAGAGCGGTCCACAAATAATGACCAAGACCAACTATTCCGTGAGGTGGCGTGTAAATTCCCCTATTTTATGTGCTACTAAAACGTAGAGGAAAAAACATAATGGAATACTTTTAGCGTATTACGTGAAACACTATCAGGAATACAGAGAACATAGAACATAGATACGTTTGCGTAACGGTAGCAAAATAACGGTGATATATATTTACGTGAATAATTGATTGTTCTATTGACTTTATGCCACAGGTCGGAGTATTAGTATTTCATCATAATGAACATACTGACAACTTTTTATCCTGGAAAAGCTCGAAGCTGCAAGCAGTAACTAGTTAATTTTAAAACTCAAACACGACGTAAAACCCACAATTTTGCGATACCTATTAAATTTTCCAATCAGAAGCCGGCACTCAATAACTACCACAATTTTAAAGCAACTTCAAATTCGCTCTGCAACCCGGAAAAACAAACTGGAAATGGGTAAAGGGGGATCCACACTCGCAGACATTAAACATTAAGAAACTGGACCATTCACACCTCTAGTCCCAATATTATCAGAGCTTGTATAATAGTTAGTAGATAACTGTCGCCTCCGAGTTTTCATCAGCCCGTATACGACAGCTGGACATAGGCCTCTCCCAAACGACTTTACGAATCACCCATCGACTCCCTGCGACCAGTACAATGTCGTTGGTCTATCGAGTGGATCTTCCCACTCTCCGTCCTGTCCCCTGCGAATCACCATCATCATCCGCAACCTCACTTGACCCACCGTTGGCTTATGCCTCCAAACTTTTGTGCCACTCCACACGGTCCTGCGCCATTCAAATCTAGGTTCACCCTGCGGTGTTAGAGATATTGTCTGCCCATCTCGCCGCTGGTCGTCCGATGCTTTGGTACTCGATTCTTGGACGCCATTCATGCGCCTTGCTCTTCTGCGAATACTATTATCAAAACATAACAGCTCATATTACTAAATGACTTAACACGTCAAATACCTATTCGGAAGCGGGCAACAGCTTAATTTTTTTTTGCTCGTCCCTTCCCCACTCCATTCATAACGATGAATGACTTTGTACATATTAAGCTAATTGGGAAAAATTATTGGACCAACGTGTACAGTCAGCATAATATTCTGTCGCAAAACACCAATAGCCAGAGTGTAAAACCAGCTCAAAGCGAAAATATTGCCGCTTCGGTTGAAAGTGTGACGTTTCATTTACTAGCATTATTGAATTTGACTTATTGGAGCGGTCTGCCCACCTTGGACGGGGAACGGAATGGAAAGAAGTGGAGTCGCTGCGAGATACATTTTAATAATTTAATAATGTGGTAAGAACGAGTAAACTCGCTTAAACAAAAGGAGGCCAGTAAAATATAACTTTATTATAAATTCAAAAACAACCTCATTTAACGAACTTTCACGAACGGTCCTTGCGAAATTTCCATATTGGTATAGAAGTTTTGGTAGTCCACGCACAAAATCAATTCTCTGCTATAAAGTCTTAATTTGACTCCTTTTTAACTAGTCGAAAAATATTGTTCGTAGACGGGAACCTATTATTGGCTTTTGAATTCCTATCATGGCGTACAATATAAGTTAACGACAAAAACAGCTGAACAGACCGCGCAACCATTTTCCAAGGAGTATTCCAGAGAGTAAATTAACCGCATATATTAGTATTTATTTATTCCATCTTAGGTACACATGTTTCTCTTGATGTCGTCATTCGTTATTTATATTATAACAGTAACACACAAACATTCGATATGGGAAACACCATAAGGTATAAAGGTATAAAAAAGTGTTAAATCCGCATATAATCGTGTAGGTATAACTTTCCGAATTTTTAAACATTTTCTTTACTTTAAAAATATTCAGCAAAAATTTTTACTCCTCTGTCGACTCCACGCTTCTCCTGTCCAAACTCCAAACAGCAGGTGGGACCAACCCAGCTATTTGAAATTACAAGTAGCGGTATTACCTACTACCTTTCAGCTTGTCAGTAGTCTGTGGGACTACACTGTTAATGAACAAGATATTGCTTCGTCTAACTGACGATTCGGCTTCTGCTAGTTTGAAATGTGGTAATATTTCGACTGACAACGATTTTGCTAGTTTGAAATAGGGCTGTTTTAGTGGAAATCGGTCGACTTAACCCGATTTAACATATTAAATGGTCGATGTTTTTGTGATTATGAGTTATAGATTTACATTTATTAACATTTGACTTTATTGTTCTTATTCAAAAACTGAGTCATGTGCTTTGGTCACGCTATGATAAAAATAAAAAAGATATTTATACTTGCTATTTATTTTATTGACTAGTATAAATAGATGTTTGTTTTACAACAAAAATACACGTCCAAGCTTCTACTTACCTACTTTTTTTATATTTGAATGGCATAGACGTCACTCAAGCATTAGGTAGGTACCTATAGCATATGTCTGAGCCATGTTTTTTTCTCTGGAACTCGACGAACAACTCGCATCGAACTCCAGTGAATTATTTTTACAGTGAAAAACGAGGAGGTCCGGTTTCGGCTTGACCATGAACACTATCGTTCACAAAGCTACTAATGTTCAGAGTTAAAACAAATCAATAAGCTATAAACCTAAAAGAACAGTGAAAAATCAAACTTTGTCAAACGCTATCGCTAACTTCTAAAGCAAAAAACTTTGTCAAAAACTTTTCTATAATAATTTGCCCCTTGGGGATTGATGATAAAATAATTTCTTTCCCGTTTTTATGTTAAACCGAGTTGACAGTGAAGAATGACTGGATTAATTTCTTTTGCCGCCATTTTTCGACGCCATCTTTTATTTGCTGAGACGCGCATTGTTATTGGCCGTTTAGTTGTTCTATTTTTAAAAGCTGTAGGCGTTTAGCTTTTTCTTTGAGAATCAAAATGCTATTATTGAATGGAGATGAAAGAAATTTTTTGATTAATAAATTGTTGAATCTAATAATATCGTGTTTTTGCTACGGGCTTTCCTTAACAAAGTGGACTTCAAACAGATTTTACTCAGGCAGGTAGGTACCTGAGTAAAATCTCATCTACCCCATAAAGTTTTAACAGAGGTGCCAAAACAGTTTGTAAGCCAAGAATTTCTGTAAATAGTTTACAAACCAAAAAGTATCCAGCGTAGCTTTTTTTATTTGACCTACTTTTGAAAATGAACCTTCTCAAATTCTTGTCACATACCTTAGGTTGACCTGAATATCAAAGCCTCGTATGAAAGTTCCGCCGTAAAAACTACGCTGTTATTAAATTTTTAAAGCTTTCCTTTACCAGTATGCTGAGGATACTTAGGAGGAAAACCAGGTTCTGTCATTAAAAACTTTTCGCTTTTTATTCCTGTTTCATATTTCTTAGTTTCAGAGTTACGAGTTCTTGAAAAGTGCATTTTTAATTTACAAAAGCAACTTTGGTCGCCATGTTTTGAGCCCGTAGGCAATGGTTTAAAAAGTTTGCTTTTTACTGAGTTTTTTCTTTGAGACAATGTTTCTTTATTTACAGACAGAAGGAGCAAAATTAGCTAGGTTACCGTGGTTTTGTTTGACGCGTAGCATTTTTAACCGAGTTCGAAAAAAGAAGGAAGTTCTATGTTCGGTTTTATGTTTTTTTTATGTACCTACATAACGTTCAGCAATATTATGACAAAACAATATTTAGTAACAATTCCGCGCAAAACTACTAAATATTGTTAAGTACTAAATATTGTTTTATTATAATATTATGCAATGGATTTCCGCAAAGTAACGCCTGAATCTATTATTTATTTTATAACGTTCAGCGTCAATCATGGGCCGATTTTGATGGTTATTTCGGTAAACTGCAAATTTAAAAATAGTGCAAGTATACAGGAATTCAAAAAAACTAAAACATCATGTTTTAGTTTTTGTAAAAACCATAGATTTTTTGTAAGTATCTTATATCGCCAAAATTATTACCTGTCCTTCAAAAAGTAAAGCTGCATAGTTAAAATGTCTCTGTTTGTACTTAATTTACACTCAATTTATATTCACAATTGACATTTCGAGGCCTTTTCTGGGGACCTTACAGGGTGAGCCAAAACAGATTACATTGCACCACAGATGACAGCAGTATCCTCTGCACCCAAAAAATACATTTATCAGCCTGCATGTAGAGGATAAATCACACTTTAATTAAATGCGAAAGTTTGAATGTTTAGATGTATGGATGTTTGTTACCTCTTCACACCAAAAGTATTAAACGGATCGGGTTGAAATATTGCATACGGATAGTGTTAGGTCTGCAATAAACTGGAATACATTTTATCCCATGAATCACTATAATCTCACTATATGATAGATCCTATCATAAATAGAAATATACTTTAAGCGTTTATGTAGAAACTACGCGTACGAAGCCAGGTTACTAATAACCTAAATAACCCTCCTCCGTTGCAGCTCTGTATATTTAATATACCTAAAGCAAACTGTTCTGAATTTACAATACTTGAATATTTGACTCTTTTTAAAGTACCTAGGTCTTAAATTATTCATTATTTTCAGATTAGATAGGATAAAATTATCATATATTTTTGCTATCTTTTAAACTGCAAATCTTTTTTTAAGTCTACTTTTCGTAAACAGTCGAAAACGCTGTCAGCCATATTTATCGCTGCTATGACGTCATACGGGTACAAAACCCCAGACATAATACTAGCTGCACCTAGAAAACAAGCAATTGAGATACACAAACGTCCATCATAGTAAAAATATAGAAGACTACACATAGCGTACAAGATCCGACATGAAATTTGCTTAGAGGCCTATGACGTCACAACATGGCTGACAGCAGCATTATCAGAGTTCAGAATTAAAAATTTAACAAATCATTTTTTAAACTGAAAATATGTAGTCATCTTACACTTTATCAGAAATCTATAAATATTGGTTTATTATGTCAAATACTACAGAAAATATTTATTTAGTAAGCCAAAATTGATATGCGTCCAGTAGCATAGTATTATTCCATTTATATTTCCATTATTTCCATAATATCAGGCCTTATGGTAGTTTTTTGGTAGACATGCATTACTACTACCTACTAGTATATTATTATTAGCCCTAGTCATCCCACCAGCTTGCTGCCAGCTGGTAAAAGGCCATTCCAATTTACATAAGTGATGTTTATTTGATTTTCAGTTAGAATATTTTGCAGCTTAAACAAAACCCATCACCGCAGCCCACTAGATCTCACTGCTGGCCAAAAGGCCTATCTTCTCTACATTATTAGAAACAACATTGATTTTCAAATTACACACCAATTCTCTGCCACCCTGTATAATCTTTAATTCAGCCGTTCATTATCTCCCATTACCATGACAATAGACATAATGTACGTCATTTGTTGCCAACTCATTATCCCGTTAGGTACGTTTAGTTTAATTCAATAATTAAGTTACTTGGGCTTTATTATACGGCCTTTGGGACGCGACTTTTGGTAGCGTTTTTATTCATAGCTGCGGTCTGGATGAGCAAGATTTCTTGGGCAAGGATTCGTTCAAAATAATTATAAACCATGAAGTGTGATAGAGGAATTGCGCAACAGTGTTGCGCAGGAGACTTTTGCACTACAGTGGTATGATATAATTTTTAGGGTTTCGTACCTCAAAAGGAAATTTGGAACCCCTTTATGATCACTTTGCCGCCGTCTGTCTGTCTGTCTTTCCGTCTGTGAACCTCCTTTTCTTAAGAACGCGTGTAGATATCGAGTTGAAAATAACCATACACAAATCATACACAAGGCCGTAACTTCTTGGAGCCGTGTTATAAATAAAAAAAGTAGCCTATGTCTCTGAGATTTAGATTCCCTGAGATACCGTGTATAAGTAGTTTCTTCCCGCGGTTTCGCACCCGTTATATCTATGGAAACGATTAAAGGTTATTTATATGTATATTATTTCTTCTCTTCTTCTATCTAGAACCGTACATGTATGCAAAATTTCAGCCCGATCCGTTCAGTAGTTTTGGCGTGATTCTTCACGTTACTTTTGTAACAAACATACTTACATCTGAACATCCAAACTTTCGCGTTTATAATATTAGTGTGATATTTGTTTGAAAAACGGTTGGTTTAACACTTTCACTGCCCAGTCTTAACAGTGCGACTCGCAGCAGGGGCGCCGCGGCCACAAGCATTCCTAGAACCACAAGTACGTCGTAGGCATTAAGAGTGTTAAGCTACCGATAAACGACGCTTTCTTAAAGCACCTCAGTCGCGACCGAAACTGTCTCGTATCATTAAAGTTTCAAGTCTCAAGAAAAGGGTATATTTCGTGAACGGCCGCAACATGGCCGCGGGGATCAGCCCAAATTGGAGCAGCTCTATCAATTTGATGACAATTAATTAACTCACTAACTTTATTAAACATGGTTTTGTGGAGGGTAATCTATCTAATGACAGTTTGGCTAAAGTTTTTTTTAATTTGTGACAACTCTCTAATTTAATTCATAATTCTTTATTGCACCAAATCGGTACAGGCACTGATATTATAATACTATAATGAGGTAACCATGGTACCAAACCAGTTGTGTTACTCTAGTTTCTGTCTGCGACTTCGCACGCTTTATTTCTGAGATAATAAGTAACTTTAGTTTTGAGGTAAAACATTTAGAAGGAAAAATAATGGCAAAGGCGAGTTTAACCCTAAAAAGAGTTCTCTTCCAGCAAACCTTATTGCGAGAGAGAGGCAAATTTGTAAAAGTGGTTACATGTGCATAAGCAAAGGATATTAAATTTAGTTATTGATTTTATCGGGTGTATCGCGTACCTATTATTTTTGATATTAGATTTAATTTTAACCTACTACCGAAAAAAAAAAGATTCGATATTATGTAAGTACTGAAAGTAAAATTCCATTCATGTTTTTTCGAATAATGATGATCGATCAGTATTGAGTTGCAGAAACCAACATAACAAAATCCATTGTTCCAATAATACAGGGTGTCCTTTTTTTATAAATCATTCGTTTCGATTTCCGTCAAAAAAAAGGTTTAAAATAACGAAATATGCTGTCATTGCTGTCGTTGTAATTTTCTTAAAAATCGAGGGCATGTCTCTTTTCATGACTTTTCTCTAACTTTGTGGTTTCGGACTTGGCCATCACCGCCCTTCTCAAAAAACCACCCTGTAGATGGATGGATGGATGGATGTTTGTTACCTCTTCACGCCGAAACTACTGAACGGATAGGGCTGAAATTTAGCATTTAGGTAATTCTTACCCTGAAATCAAACATAAGCTACTTTTTATCCCATAAATCACTTCCCGTGGGATAGAAATCACCTTTGAACGTTGCCTATGTTTGATTCCAGGCTTAGAGCTACACCGATGCAATATTTTAGCTTAATCTGTTCAGTCGTTTTGGTGTAAAGACGTAACAAACAACCATCCATCCATCCATCTATCTATCCAAACTTTCGCGTTTATAATATTAGTGTGATATGACAAGGGGGAGTATAATTTTCCCGATCACCATGGCTATTGAATGACGCGATATTAGTTTGTTGAATCGCAGAAAAAAAACAATGTTTGCGAAAGTAAGTCATTCTGTGAATGTCATAAGTTGAGTTGCAGGAAGCATCCATCGATATTTGTGTTTATCGATATTTGTGTTTCTCGACATTTGCCCATCACTAATCGAAAGATAATAGGGTCGCCACCTTGACCTTTCTTATCGATATTTAAGCTATACATAGACTCTTACTTCCGCTGTTGGCATTTATTTTCATTACTTCGTTGTTTCGATTCCAAAGGGCAAGAGTTTTATTCGCAACTTGATCTTGAAATCTAAACCTATTTGCTATAGACCTAAGTCATGAAATTATCTGTCTTTCAATAGCGACTGCCAAGCCGAGCTACTTAAAGGTTGTAGCACACATGGGCCGCTCCCTGCGCATAAATTAAGAATTTAAAGCGTAAACGGCGTATACGTTACTTAATTATCATTTTCTTTGTTAGTCATTGGTACACCATTCTTATCCGCAGCCAGACTTTAGACACTCCTGGGTTTAGGCATCTCGAAGTATCTATCCATCCCTTTTTTCTCCCACCGTACCTTATTTCAACGTAGCTAAACACTCCACCGTTAAACCGTTTAGTTTTCAGTTAAAATTGTCCCGCACTACACAGTTTATATTGTCCGCAAGTATAAAGTTTAGTATCCTGCAGTAAACGGGAATGGAACTATTAATAATGTACAGTTTAGATTCAACGCTCTTTGTTCTAAAATTTTAGAATGTTGGGATAAGAAGAAATAAAACGTCACGTGGGAGTAGGACTCGTGCACTAAGGGTTCCGTAAGACCTTGTGTCTTGACAAATTATCATGATTCTAGGTCAACGGGAAGTAGGTATACCCTGTAGGTTTTGGTCCATGGCGAGAATAATTTTTTTTGTGAATCAACTACAAATTTACGGTTGATGGATTTTTTCCGATTTCGTTAAGTTCAAGTTCAGATCATCATCATCATCATCAGCCTATATTAGTCCACTGCTGGACATATGCCTCCCCTAATGAGCGCCATAGCGCCCTATCATCAGCTTGCCGCATCCAGCATCTGCCTGCAGTCTTTCGCAGATCGTCATCCCACCTGGCCGGAGGGCGTCCTACACTATGTTTGCCTAGTCGCGGTCTCCACTCAAGAACATGTTTACTCCAGCGGTTGTCGGTTCTTCGCGAGATATGGCCGCCCCACTGCCACTTCAGCTTGCTAATTCTTTGTGCTATGTCGATAACTTTGGGTCTCTGTCAAGTTCAGATGCTCATCAAAATTATGTGCACGTGTCAGGTACGTTTTGACGCCAAATACTTATTACAGAACGGATTGGGCGGAAATTTTATACAGGGTTATTGGTAAATCACTGACACTGCTTTTGCCCGTCACCACGAACACGTTTGCTAAGTCCCCGTCCAATAATCGTTCTTTTTCTCCATTCAAACTAAACTTAAAAACAGCTCTGATCTGAATTACCAGTGGGTGTGGGAGTGCGAGATTGGTCTGTTGTAATTCATTGGGTTCCGGATAATTAAATGATTTGTAAAATAATTTGTATCAGACATGATTTACAAAAACAATAAGAATTAAAACCAGGTGTTCCTGATAATGGGCAGTACCTGTAGTTCACGCAGCGTCAGTGAACTACAAATAACCCTGTATAAATGAAATTCAACATGGAATAACATTTAGCTGGTTGTTATACTTACCGGAAACGCGCGAAGCCGCGGGCGGAAGCTGCGTAGACATTATGATAGGGTTAGATAACAGCCATAATTCATCATAGATACCGATACCCTAATCACATGCAGCATCAATACCCAAAAGGCGGTATTAGGTATTACTACACATCATTTCCTCTCGCCGACAGAATGAAAAATTGCAGTGACCTAGTTTCCGTAGCATTAGGGATATAAAGCGAATGGAAGTCGCTAGTGATGTATGGATATTGAATGGACCGTTATTAAGATGTGACTGTCTATTTCTGATGGCTGGAATATAATGGGTTTCCGATTATTTACGAGTAGGAAACCTTTTAGAATAGAAAAACATTTATTTATAAACAGCAATAGAACACTACGAACATTCAGGCAAATAAGGTTCGTAGTTAGCCCGCTTATATCCGTAGTGAACAATAGATCAGTTAAAAAACAGGACACACTTATAGAATAGGTGGGTACATACATACAAGATAGGTAAATAAATACGTACACAACACGATCAGCCGATCTAACACATCAAAAAAAGAATTAGCGAAATTGCTCCAGCCGTTCGCGAGTGGTGCCGCGACCAAGAGAAATAGGTACCTATTCAAAGATAAGACGACTTCAAATTCTTCTAGTGGCGACATCTAGTTCAAATTCGAGTCTAATTGAGTTTGATAACTTAAGGATGAAATGACGAGTGAAAGGAGGCCTACTACGAAGTTTCGCTAAACGAATCGCACGAACGAACAACCTTACTGCTGAATGTCACGTGGCACTAAATAACACCAGACCTTTCAAAATCAAAAATCAAAAACGAACGGATCGGTCATCCTTCGTTTTATGCGATCCGCCATCCGTCAACTTTGGAATTTGTTTTTGTACGTAGACCTCTTGTCTACGCCCGTTGCCATGGAAACCATTAGCTTCCAGTGGTTGTGAACATTATCATGTGATGATAACGTTTTACGGCGCACATCAGCGAATCATCAAAATCTAGTATTAATTGGCAAAGATATCACCAAAATTGTTGTAGCTAGTCGTGATTTTCGAAAAATATTATGTTGTTTTTAAAGCTTTACGGGATAAATACCAATCCCTCGGGAATATCATTTTTATGGGACCAATTCGGGATCATTCTCTATGCAATAGTGAAAAAATCACTAAAATCAGTTAATGTTAACCACAGGCGGAGATATCAAGTAACATACACATAAAAAATAAATAAATAGACAAATTGAGAACCTCCTTCTTTTTGAAGTCGTTTAAAAGTATAAATATCTTACGTCACAATTCACATACAATCCACGCGTTATAGTAATAGGATGGATTCTTGTCAAAGCAAATGTTTGAATGACTCTGTCTCAGTTCGAAAAGGTCCCATCTCATACAGATCGCACGTGTTATATGTAATTAAGCCAACCTGAAATAAGCCCAAGGAACCCAAAGCCCAAAAGATTCAAGATCCTGCCCCATCCAGAGCTCTATATCAGCTACGTTCACTTGCAAAATTGAATTTTCCCAAGGGCTTTGAGCTTAATTAAAGACACGTTATATACGGGATTGATGGTCGTGAATTAAGTAGAGCTCTTTCAGGGGCTGCCATTACTGTTGGCTGTATGGGTTGAATGGCGTGTGTGACATTATGGGCACGGCTTAGACGAATTGATGGATTGATAATGAAATTATACTAAAATATATATAAAATATTATAAAACACGCTGCTGACACAGCAGAGGGATAGTGTCATTCAACATTCTTGATTTTGTACCCAAAAACGAATCGAAGCGTGAGTTGATAAAGCATACAACTTCAGTGGTATACGAAACGAACAGGAAATTGAGGCTGATTTGTCGCAATTTGTTGGCTACACCTCGTTTGTATCTTCTATCTTTCTAAGCCTTTTTCTATGACTCAACAATTTCATTTTTACTTTTGATTAAATTTTTTGCCTTGCATTTAATTTTATGTTTTCTACATAACTGCTAAAATACTTATGTTTAATTTCTATACCCTAGTAAGTATTCAAATAAAGTCTGCTCTCTAAATGATTATATTTATTTAAAAAAACACAAAATAGTAATATTTATATATGTATATGGGTTGATTCCGTCCCCAGGCGGAAGATTAACCGAACCTATATTCGTTTGATCGTGTAATCATGAAACACTCTGTATAAGACTGCATTATGTGCGGTAGTGCATTATTGTATGTAGAGTATGTTCCTAAAGATTGACTGACATGATAAATTATCTTGGTCACCTTTGTAAATATTGTAAATTTTCAAAACAAACAAAGCTTTAGCGCCTTTCCGTCACGTAGCGATTTTTCACATAAAATTATAAGACCCCATCAGCAAACAAGGTCATTAACCTAACAATCTCCAAATCCCATAAAAATGTTATTGCCATCTCTATCGTTTCCCATTAAAAGAACAAGACAAAAAAGGTTGTGTGAATCGACGCAGTAATTTTTAAAACGACGTAATAAACGGGGAAAATGGGCATTTGGGCATTCTGCTCCGAAAATATCAAATGGGGCATTATATTATGGATACTTTAGAATCTTAAGCTTTTGTGTCACAATTTAGAGGTTGCATAAGAATTTAAGGCCCGTACTAAAAAAGCTTGTTCAGTCATCGATACATGCTTGAGTAACGCTTTTCTATAGAACTCGTCACTCAAGCTATAAAGAGTAGGGGTAAACGTGTTCTTGAGTGGAGACCGCGTCTAGGCAAACGTAGTGTAGGATGCCCTCCAGCTAGGTGGGATGACGATCTGCGAAAGACTGCAGGCAGATGCTGGATGCGGCAAGCTGAAGACAGGGCGCTATGACGCTCATTAGGGGATGCCTATGTCCAGCAGAGGACTAATATAGGTTGATGATGATGATGATGAAGCTATAAAGGACTGAGCAGGCTTTCATAATACCCGCCTTAGAGCCGTCAAATATTGGCCACTTAAGATTGCGACTACTCTGTTCTTGTTTCTCTTAACAAAGCCCTCTCAATAAACTTTACGTAATGCTCTTGAAAACTGATTAACTTACAAAACCATAATTAACGTTATTCGTTTGTAATTATTCACAAAACCATAATAAATATGTCGTTTTTGACAAGCCTAGCCGGTTCTTACGGAATCTTAGTAAGAAAACACTCACGCATGTGCAACAACCTAAATGGTCGGTCGCAAACTTGAACTAAATGAAAGCCCTAATAACACTTTCAAAATTAAGGCCCTATTATGAAAGCTGACGACGGTAAGAGTCCCGACGGCTTGACCGATGGGAATTGAGGAGGCCCATTGTGTGGGACGCTACATGCGTCGACACACTTGCGCCTTCCCATCTTCCGAGGGCATCTGTCAGGGCGGGTGCGGCGGCCGATCTGGCCGAGGATCTCAATAGGCGCAAATATGCAGGTCTCGACATAGCCTACACATTTGCTCCCCTTGGAATCGAGACCCTAGGTCCGTGAGGTACCGTGGCTCTTCGGGTTTTAAAAAAATTATCTGAGCGTCTGGTCGAAGTGATGCGTGACCTGAGAGCTGGTGAGTATCTGGCGCAGCGCATCAGCATTGCCATACAGCGTGGCAATGCAGCCAGCGTAGCGGGAACGCGACGACTGGTATTGATATGATATGGATGAGTTGAGCTGTAGATTGACTGTAGTGTAGATTGATTGCTGTAAACCTGTAGATTGTTTGGGACAGTCTGCAGTTAGCTCGTTTCAATTATAAATAGGTAGAAGTTCTAATTTATTTCTATTATTTGATTGTCGTTATGCACAAAGAAAATTACGATTATTATTATTTGATATAACCTAATTTTCTTTTTGAATAAAGGTTATGAAAACTTGCTCAGTCATAGATCTATGCTTGAGTAACGCTTTTCCACGACATAAACGTCACTCAAGCATAGATCTATGACTGATCAAGATTTTATAATGAACTGTGCCCTAAAGTCCTGGGCTTTAGAAAAACAAATAACAAAACCAAGCAATACCATAAAAGTGATCAAACTAAACGAAAATGTTTTCTTAAACCCCTTAAGTTCCTTTTAAAAGAACATTCTCGAAGATTTAGTAATAAAACGGTTAAAAGAAAGCCACTTACAAATGCGCCAGACTGAAAATTGCTGAAAAAAAATAAAAACAGTAAAATCAAATAAAACGTCTTTAATGCGGCGTCTAACTACTGTAATAGGATTATTTGATAGTGTTGGGAAAATATCGATAGAAGTTCGCTAGACGCTTGGTTGCTAAGTTATTTCGATAAAAATTTAAGAGTCTTCAAAGTTTCGTCATGGCAACTACAATCCCATTATACAATTACCTCTGATGCCATAAGTTGACGAAAGATGATAAAATTTCATCTACTAAACCACACCTAGATTTTTTTTTCGTTAAAACTGTTAATAGTTTTTTTTTCGTCACCTAGATTGAATCTATTCAATTACAACTTGGGTCTCATAAAGACAAGAGTTAAGGGGTGTCTTGTAGATCTTCGTGATACATCGTCGGCTATATCGTCAGTTTCATCAGATGAGATTGTGGTCAACCGAAGGTCTTTTGCGTATTTTAAAAATCTAGTTGTAGTATTTGATTGGCTATTATTGCCAAAGAGAGAAGAGTAAGCAGTGAAAAACCAAATAATGGGGCATTTAACAATAACAATACTTGTCTTAGTAGGTAGGTACTAGGTACTCTGTAGTGACCATATTGTGATGATACTTAAACATCAAAACAACAATCTCAAACACACTCTCACGACAATTAAATACCTTCTTTATTTCCTTTTGTTGGCAGCAAAACTTCTGAAGTAATAACTCACGACCTCTTACACAACACAACAGCCGTATAAAAACCCATTACGAACTGAATACCATCAAGAGGCTACATTTTAAGAGTGATCACTTGATTACACCGTGGAGTCGTGCCAACAATTACCACCAGCGCGCGTTGCCAACTTTTATCGATATAAAACTTAAACAGAACATCGATAACGTCACAGCACTAGGCAAAAAGTTTGGAATTCCGAGCAATAGATTGTTTAAGCATTGAAATCAGGGTTTTGAATGTTTTGTGGAAAAAGGTAAAATAAGTATGGCTTTAAATCTGGCTGAAACGCGGTTCTGGAGAGGTAGTTTTACTGGTAAATTACGTTGATTTTACCGCACGATTATCTACTTTCATGTTCAGATAAATTTTTGTTAAGTCTGATCTGTTACGATTGATAAAATATAATTTTGATACCTAGATCGTACATAAGGCGGTAAAGACCTTAATTCAAATCAAATTCAAATCATTTTATTTCGGTTGTTCACCATAAATGTTAGTACAAAACAATTCAAATCAATTTATGTATGTAAAAGTCAACAAATGAATTAATCGATGACGCTGGCTGAAAAGGTCATATATAAGAACAGAGCCTTGAATTCGGTTTGACGATACTATCGAGACGTCATCGTAACGTCTTTTTTTCGATAGGATTTGGTACAGCGCCTCCGTCGCGCCGATAGGGAACTACGCAAATCCCATACATAAAGCAGACGTCACCTCTCGTTACTAACGTCATATAGACGCAATGCTCTGAGTGTTATTGGAAGAACATCAACATTTCATCCCTTACGATAGTCTACACGGTACAATTCTTAGAATACCTGAGAATACGAATAAATAAAAACAATAACAACATAAAGACTGAATAAAACCTTAAATTGACATCAAAGAGCAGAGAGAGATTTATAGTTTTAAAATAAATCATACAAAAAATTACGAAGCTTGCAAAATGTAAACGCTAGGATGCATGTATTTTGTTTACTTAGACTACTTTATCTTTCTTCTTTGCTAGATTTTAAGTCCTCTTTTATCATTATCAGGTTTCTTTGTAAGATTTCATTTGCCCTATATTAATTCGTGTAATTATTTCCTTTGTTTCATGTACGGCTACAGGACCAGGGAGTTATATCGGTAAGTCAAAAGACCTCTTTGAAACAAGGCTTGCACTGGAAAGTAGTACACCACGGTCATTTCTGCCGTCAAGCAACATTGTTGTTATTGCTTGAAAAGTAGAATTGAGGTTAGGCTTGATGGCTTCGACCATAGATGGACTAATAAACGGGGAATCGTAGCTTCCTTCTGGTCATAATGTTATGTAATAGGTATAGAATAATAATGTTACCTACTTCTGGAACTGAAAGAAAAGACTGGACCTCAGTGGCGCAAACCTGAGATGTGTGGTAAGAGGGAAGGGAGGCCATTGGCCAGTGGGACAGAACTGGCTTGAAAAAAAACTTCTACTTAAGATAAATCAGAATCAATAACTTTTTTCAAGCTCGAGTCTACAACTCAAACTAGCCGGAGATTTCATTTCCACTTCTTTAAGTAAAGTCTCTGGCTGGCAAAATAAAATATCACCGCATATATAAAATCACTCGCAAATTACTAAAAAAGTTCTAGTTTCGTACCTTTTTAAGATTTTCTATATACTATGATGTGCCTGGAAAAAAAAATGCTGGACAATTCACACAGCATCATCTAGCCCCAAGCTAAGTAATGCTTGTGTTATGGGTACTAGATAACTGATATACCTACTTTGACAATACAGCAGGCTACATACATCCTGCCATAGAATCTGCTGAGTGTTGGCCATTTTTGTTACCATATTAAGTATTACCACTATCTTAATCTTATCTTTTGTATGTGCTATGTATGTATTGGTTAACAAAATTAACGCATTTTTACTTTAACTTACTTTACATTAAACTAAATAAATGCCTAGATATTTTTTAATAAAAGTAAATTAGGAGTAAAAATTTATTTAATGCTTGAAAATACAAAGTGCTAATGATCTTATTTAGATAAATGAATGCCTCAAGCAAGTTACTTTATAGTTTCACTTAACAGCTCCCGAGTTCAAGTAAATAAAGTACAAAGCCTTTACATAATTACAAAGGCATACACAGTGGTAAACTTCTCTTAGGTTATTTTCTATGCATAAATAATTAACGAGCATTTAAATTGCAAATACTTGAGATCCAGTTAATACGGTTCATAAAGTTACGACTAGATGTGGCTTTATATACTTTAATTCATTTATTGGTGAACATACCTAACGTACGTAAACATCGACCTCTAATACAGCCCATGGAAGTTGTAAGTGGCGCCCACTGGGGAGGTTTGTTCAACGGTGGACGTACATATGTGCGATTTTTTAATTTAAAAAATTGCACCGACACGTGTACCCCAAAACCTGGATTGTGGGCCATTTCTTACAAAAACACATCTATAGAAATTCATGTACAACAATACTGAAAAAAGTATTAATTGAAAGCAATAAAATTCAAATTAAAACAATTACCATCATAATAATTTTATTACAAAAATACAAATTCCAATATAAGTTATGTAAATTTAAATAATGTGATGATGAAGAAATATGTATTGTATCAATGGTGAACTGTACACTAACTCTGCTGGCAACTTTACACCTTCATACTTTCATAGATCAAAAGTAATTGTTGTAGACGTGAAGTGAAAAAAAATCAGAAATGTCTGACGTGTTCAAGAGTCCTGTAAGGTCGCGAAATAAAGCACTTTTTTACCATGTAAGTATATTTCGAGATGTATATGGCGAGGCGAAATAAAGCATTTTTTGTACATAAATTTATTTATTTTATATAGGTATACTTACCTATAACTTTGTATTGTATGTAGTAGCTATATATATTTTAAAAACCGAATCAAAATCAAAAACTCTTTATTTCCATATATACAATAAATGTACACTTAGAAAAGGTCAAGGTAGGTAACTAACTTTTTCTAAAAAATACAGCATTTGTTCGAGCATTTATGTGGTTTAAGAAAAAAAATCTTTTGACAGAGAACAGAAAGGGGCATTAAATGTTCCATCCAGTAATGTAACCTCCTCGTTACACTTGACACAAAGAGTCCCGTGACACTTGGGTCACCCCCCTGAAACACCCCCTGGGGGGAGTAGGCAGTGACTAGACAAATTAAAATAAACGTTACAGTAACTTCCATGTTTGTTCTTACGTAGTTACGTAATAGCTGAGTGGTTACGTGTCGTGTAACGTTTTATGGAACTGTTAGTGGGTAAAAGTTGATCTAAAGTGTACAAGCCATACATTAACATACATTTTTAGGTTTGTTGATTAGTAAAGCTTTGCGTACATTAATCCAACGCCGCTAATGCAAGGCACAAAAATATGCATTCAAATAAGTTCTTATTCGTTTTCCTTATATACATTTTACAGTGACAAAATGGCTTCCCACAAGCTTCATACAAGTGGCGCGCGGGCACTCTGTTATCTGATCCCGTCGTTATAAAATGCATCATGAACGGTTGCCTACATCTTTCAGAAGAGTATTAAAAAAAAACACTTTGTTGAATAAGCTAACCCACTACTCAAGTAGGTGGTACTGAATACAGTACTACCTAGCTGGTACAAATAAACTGACTGAAAGTCATGGATTCGAATTCTGCCAAAGACTGTTTCTCTCCTCTTTCCTTAAAAAGCAAATCTCTTTTCCAGGCCGACAACAAAACCTTCGAGACTACCTCCAACCTGACCATCGAGGTGACTCGCTTCGAGAACGGAGTCAAGTTCCACTGCAAGGCAGCCAACGAGGTCACCAGGAAGACCAACGACCATCCCATGCATGCGACGAGGGAGCTGGAGGTTTGGTGTACGTATGCATTTATTTAACCGACACCAGTTAGAGGTCATGTACCTAATTGTACCCTAGGTATATGTATGAGGGGCGTCTTCGACTACCAAAGCATCAAGAAAAATAAAATCGGTGAACGCTTGTTTAAAGCCCGTGTTATAAAAGCTTGTTTGAGTGATGTTTATGCCATTCTTGGCATAAATACGCCTTTCTAGGCGTTACTCAAATATAAATTGATGTCTGAGCAAACTTTCATATACGGGCCTAAACTTTTACGTTGTCGGATTTTAGTTTTGAACTAGTATTTACAATTGAGCTAACTGCAGACTGTTGCAAACAATCACCAGTCGTCGCGTCCCCGCTACGCTGGCTGCATTACCCCGCTGTATGGCAATGCTGATGCGCTGCGCCAGATACTCACCAGCTGACCGAGGGACCCGAGGGTCACGCGTCGCCTCGACTTAATATTTTACACTCTGTTATCTGATCCCGCGGCTTCGCACGCGTTGTTTCTATGGAAACGTTTTGAGGTTATTTCTATCCCATGGGAACTGATTTATGGGAAAAAAAGTCGCCTATGTTTGATTCCAGGGTTAGACTTACCTGTATGCAAAATTTCAGCCTGATCCGTTCAGTAGTTTTGGCGTGAAGAGGTAACAAACATCCATCCATCCATACATCTATCCATCCAAACTTTCGCATTTATAATATTAGTGTGATAGTGTGAATAAGCGTGTACAACATAGTTCAACTCATTCCAGACCCCCCAATAGTGCGAGTGGAGCCGAAGAACATCACTGTACTGGAAGGAGCCAAGATACTTCTCAAGTGCGAATACGTTAGCAACCCGTCTTCTTTGCTTGATGTCACGTGGTGAGATACTGTTTCAAAAATAACATCTTCAACTGGGTAGAACAGAGCGCAGGAAGCCAATTCTGTGTAGGTATCACTCGTTATTTTATCGAGTCACGTATCAAGCTTCCATAATACGCGCCTCGAAATTTTGACTACCTATCAGCAGTTTTACAGAAGAACTACAACATGTACAAAACATTAATCTAACAAGAATCTTCAATTTGATGTTTCCTCGACGAAAGTTCGCTGCTGAATGAGAAGGTGCCTATAGACATCGCCACTTTCCTGATCCTGAGATCTATAATAATAGTTATAAGAACTTACTCTTACTGGAAGAAGGCAAGGAATGCCTTTGCGCTGCAGTGGGACGTATAGGCTTAACATAAATAAATAAATAACTTACTCCTACGGGATATGATCCTATGGTATTTGTGGAGCAATACTGCGCTGCTTGCAATCCCCTGGAAGATAACCTCATAGATTCTAAGCCTATTATGTTCCATCTCTTAATCGCTTATTACGACACCAGCGGAAAAGGTTCGGGTGGTGCACATTCTAAAACTTTTCTTAGCTTTTTTCGCACACTTGGAAAGCATCTCTATCGCACAATACAATAACGTCCATTGAAATAAAGATAAAGACAAGATAAGATAAAATATTTTATTTGCCAGATAACTTATTTGGACCATACAGTTGCTGGTGGTCCCCGCATGAGGCAAAATATGTATTTTACATATTCATTCATTCAAATATGGGCTTAAAATCATAGAATTTATATAGATGTAGCCTATAGTTGAATGCACATTTTTGTGCTGTGTGGTAACGGTATTGGAGTAATGTGCGTAGGGTTGGATTGGTGGCCACACGCCAATATATTATTACGAAGGGACTTATGTATATCTTCAAAATCCTGGTCTCATGTTCCAGGTACCGCAACAATGAGAAAAAGGACGTGAACACCTCCCACTACAAAGGGGGGACCACCGACCAACACTCCCTCATCATCCTCGACGCGAAGGGAGAAGACATGGGCAACTACAGCTGTGCGCTGACTAACAATGTGGGACAGGGTACCAGCGACGGGCATATTGAAGTTAACGTGCTTTGTAAGTGTACTATCGGCTTCACCACGGAATTAGGTAGCATGATCTTGCAGAGTAATCTGTAAATCAGTTTCCGTCTTACAATAAACATCCTGAGTACTGAGTACTGGCGCTCGCCAATATGACGATAATTACCAATCTCTGATTGTGTTCTAGCTACATGTAAGTATTAAATCATTGTGGTGGAAACGGTGACTCAGTTAACGTAATGTCGCCCTGTGGCCTTGACGAGCAGATGCCGAATACGCCATAAAGAAGATGGGTGCTCAGTGCACTGTCCAGCCAGTGGACTTATATGGTCTTATGATAATTATATTAAGACAAATGAAAGGGTTCATCACAAGACAAGATAAAATGAATGGCAACTTTGATTCGCTAACCCTTTTTTCAGATAAGCCCCAAGTCCGCCTAGTAATGTCATCACCAAGCCCCATCCTGGAGAAGGACCACCGTAACGTGACCCTAACCTGCGAAGTGGTGACAGGGAACCCGAGGTTCTTGGACGAGGTCATCTGGTATCTCGATGGGGAGCTGCTGAAACAGCTGCCTGATTGTAACCAGACTCAGGGAGAAGGTGAATAATGGAAATAATACACATTGATAGGTTTTGTAAGAGATGACAGCAGACGATCTTACTTCTTATCTTCATCAACATCAGTCAATGTTAGTCTACTGCTGAATCTCCGCGCCGCCCATGAGCGCCTCCATATCTTATCTTACTGATATTGTAAAGGCAAAAGTTTGTGCCGTTATGAAAATGTTTGGCATATGTACGAACTCAATTAAAGCCTTGACTTACTTTCTTTGTACGTGTTAGCGAGATAAGAGGTAACTTACAAAAACTTTCTCCAAATTCAAAATGACACTATTCATCCTAAGCGTGCAAAAACCAATGTCCATTGGTTTTAGGAAGTAACTTCAAAAAGATCCTACATGATCCTATATGCACTAAAAAGTATAAGAAAAATAAAGAATTTATTTGTAGCACACACAGACTAGACATCGATATGCAGCACTACGTGTTTTGAAATTATTCTTTTCCTATCTGCGCGGCTAAACAGGTTCAGCCTCAGTTTATTCTCATTATCTCACATACTTAACTTTACCTCATTTCAGAGAACCTCTGCAACGAGGTGGACCCCTCGATGCTACTCCTCCAGGACACAACGAAGAGTTTCCACGGAAACTACTCCTGCAAGGGCAAGAACGTGGCCGGATGGGGTAGTGAGAGCGAGAAGACAGAACTGGTTGTCAACTGTGAGTAATAAAATACTATTGGCAGATTTCTACTGAGACAGAGATGCGTGTGTCAACACAAAAGTAAATAATAGCAGGTTATTTATGAATGATGATGCATGGTTGTCTTGTCGCCAATTTTCCTATAACTTTAAAGTAGACGTTTATAGTGACATCAATGCATCATTAATCTCTGTGATCATTTTGTAAGCTTAATGAAATTAAGTTAATGAAATCTGAATTACCTACCATTAAGCAAAGATAAAATCTTACGACTGAGCAGAAATTAATCAGCCCACTGATCGAGATCGTTGAGAAATTGATGGAACAAACGCAAATCTATCCTGTTGCGAGCAGCGTCATAAATTAATGAAGAAGAATAACTACGCTTATTTTCGCACTTACGTATCTGGTTTTTGCAACGTCTGACGTGCATTCTTTTATTATTTTTCCTATGTTTCCAGACCCTCCCGGGCCCGCGAAGTTGACCTACTCGCCGTGGAGAGTGGTGAAGGGCAAGAGTCTGGTGCTGAGCTGCAGCATCAAGGAGCGGGGACGACCAGAGGCTCACAGGTCAGCGTCGTTACTAGATTTACCAAAAAAGTGCCGGGCCGTGTGGTGCCGGCTCAGAATTTGCACCACCCCAACTCTTCCCGCGGTTGTTGTAAGAGGCGACTAAGGGATATCCACCGAGGGCGAGCAGCAGCGCCCTCTGCAGAACAGAAATACATTCAGCAATAGACATAGGAGAATTGGCCAGCTGATGTCTCCCCGAAATAAATCATCATCATCAGCCTATATTAGTACACTGCTGGACGTAGGCCTCCCCTTATGAGCGCCATAGCACCCTGTCTTCAGCTTACCGCATCCAGCATCTGCGTGCAGTCTTTCACAGATCTTCATCTCACCTGGCCCGAAATAAATAATTCCCTATCATTATCTATTCACAGATACCGCTGGCTCCGCGGCGGGCGAGTCGTCAGCGACATAGTCTCCCAGAACTGGACCGTGGACCCGGTAACATTGGACCATCGGACCAACTTCTCCTGTTACGGCATCAACGCGGGCGGGGAGGGGGAGGTGGCTACCACTAGTATTGATGTGCTGGGTGAGTACAATGAAAGATAAGTTTAAAATGGATCAGCAAGTTTTTACTTTAATTTATTTTAAACTTCTTAAGTCTTCGTGCACATTAATCCAACGCCGCTGCCGCACTGAGCAAAAATGTGCCGTCACTCCGTGCTAGAATAGTGATGATAAGAAAAATATTCTATACGGCCCTCTTCTAAAATACATAACATGCCTAAAATATTTCTAAGTATAACTACATAATTTTATCACGCACAAAGCTAGCCAAGAAACTAATCAACACTTTTCCATCCTTCCAGCGCCCCCAAGCTTCAAATACGCAATGAACCAGTACAGTGGCGCCCTCTACAAATCCCAGAACATCTCTCTATCGTGTACGGTGGAGTGTGCGCCACTTTGCAGCGTAGACTGGCTCAAAGACGGACAAGTCATCGATCCGGACAAAACTGATCGGTACTATGTTGTGGAGAGGCAGATACCGCCGCAAGTTAATAGGAATGATTTTGAAGCTACCGAGAGTACTTTGGTAAGTTTTAACTGTTACTTATTTGGGTAGTTTAATCAAAATCACAGGATTTAATTGGCAACGCGGGGCAGTAAAAACGCCGCCAATATGCTAGAATTTGTAGAATTCGATCTCAAATTACACCAATTGATGCATTTTAATTAAAATGTCCATAAAATTCCATTACGTCTATTAAATTCAGTTCATCCAGTCCATTAGGACCATTAAAGTTTGCCTAACATGCCACCAAAACTGCAGAGTAAATTTCATATTACCTAATAAAGTCAGTGCCATTACCCTAAACTATGACGTGACTCCAAAATTAATGTTTTTAGTCGAAGCCTGTAAAAATAAATAAAGGTAGATCATTGATCATACCCATTGCTTTAATTGGCGCCCAAACACGGGGCAACCAAAACTCGTCGCAAATAAAAAAAGTCCATTAGAGTGCCTAAATCAACAGACTACCAGCCAGCGTTTCTAGTTATTCGAATTATGCGCGATTTTATACGTCTTCTATTCAGACGAATAAAACGGGCACGATTTAAAATCTTACACACGGCTTTTTTGGCGCCCAACATGGAACAACCAATACTCGTCACCAATAACAAAAGCTCCTCAACTCAAACTCTCTTTGATGCTGTATGCAATTAATTAATTACATACGCGATAGAGTTGATAACTAGCTCATAAATAGCAATAGAACATGGCAATCTTGTAACATTCTCGTCTGGAAGAAATTCTTGCAAGGGATAAGACCACCAATCGCAGGAATATTTAGTTTTTAAGAACTTCTACTTACTATACCAAACATGTACTTCCTTTCCCGCAATAAAGATTATTTGTTTATTTGACGACCTACGACCTCTGTGGCCCAGTGGGCGAAGGTCCGCCTGCGACGCAGGGGGTTGTGAGTACGATTCCCGCCTCGGGACAATTGTTTGTACGATCTGCAGATATTAGTTCAGGGTGTTCTGGATGTTTTTCTATATATAATACAAAATATCTATGTACTGTATTGTATTATGTTTATCAGTTATCTAGCACCCATAACACAAGCTCTGCTTAGCTTGGGGCTAGATATTGTGTGAATAGTCGAGCATTAAAAAATAATAAAAAATTAAGGTAGTAAATAAACTGTATCTTCCAGCATTGGAACATGTCAGCCTGGGCACGCGGCGTGCTCGACCGGACGGCGGACACAGCGCGGTACACCTGCCGGTCTAGCAGGAATCTCGCCGGCGCCCCTGTCAACAGTACTACGAAGTTTGCAGTGGAATGTAAGTAGCTAACCATATTCTCCTGGAGTCAGTAAGTTGGTGGTGTTACACCCCCGTGCCTTGGAAAGCACGTTAAGCCGTTGGTCCTGCGCTTGACCTCTCCCCGGTCGTGTCGGTCTGCCGTCCCATCGGATTATTAGAGAGAGGGAATAGAGAGTGCACCTGTGTTTGCGCGCACACTTGTGCAGTATAATATATGCAAGCTGCTAACTGTAAGACAGCTGTGCATACAGCAAATGGTGCTAAGACAGCATCTTAAAACTCCAATCTTAAATGTGTCATCAACTAGTAAGAGGCGGAAAGACATAACATACAAAACGGTAAACTGTAAAACTGCGTTCGCACAAAAACACTTCTCTTTCTTAGCCCCATTCCTTTATAACACCATCAGTAAACAAATATCGTTAAGAGATTTAAGCTATGCTGAATGTAAAGCTAAGACTAAAACCTATTTACTAACTCTAGATTACTATAAAACAGAGAATATGATAAAAACAGTGAAATAAAAATGATTGCCACATATAATGACATACATACACACATAAACGAACACACCCTCACAACCACACACGCACTCACACACATATACACACAGTGCACATACACTCACATGAACACCGGCTGAACCTTTTAATAATAATGTAGAATTATAGACGATAAAGCTATTGAAACCTAAACATCTACTGCTTAAAATTTTGTTTCCTTTTTTCTTTTTTTTATATTTAACTGTGTTTTCCTTTTTCTTTATTAATGTTTTCTTTGTTTAAAAAGAATCTAAAAAACTTGCACTGTATAAAAGATAAGTTAGCTATTGCCGAGGTAGAGATCCCTCGCGTCTACATTACAAGTTTCGAACTTAGTTAGAGCGAGGTGTTGAAACTAAGACTGGGTAACTAAGTCTAAAACAATGTTATGTTAGTTTTAAGACTTTTCTGAAATAAACGTTTTATTATTATTATTATTATATTATTAATATGTCCTGCGCATCTGGGTAGTCTTCGTTGAGACTGGCCGCCATGGCTGAAATTCGGCTAGGAAGGCATCATCATCATCATCATTATCATCATTCTAACCATGACATACCATACCTATAAGTAAGTCCATTTTATACGGAACCTTGGTTTATAAATTCACTTTATTTTGAAAGACTATCATGTCTCCAACGAAATATATTTAAAAAATTGTCATGAGCCGTTTCAACTCTAGATTTGAAATGAGCTTTAATTATTTCTCGGAAAGGACTCGTCCCGTCATACTTGACTGGACAGACTGACTCAACGCGTTCACTTCCCAGCCGCGGGCAATGAAATTATTATATTACTTTAATTTCCTTAATTTGTCTATTTCAGATGAACCAGAGAATATAACAGTAACACCAAAAGTAGTATCAGTCATAGAAAATGAAATCCCAGCCAAAGTCGTCTGCTCGGCAAGGTAAGAGGTTTACACAGCGGCAGTGGACAAATACTTTCAATAGATGGCGCTAACACAAGTTCTATGTTCCAGAGGATTCCCAATGCCTTCGTACTCCTGGAGAAGAGAAAATCCATCCAAAGCTTTGGGGAAGGAGCACAGCAATAAATCTCTCGTGCTATCTTCCTCTAACACATTACTACTTGGCCCGGTGCAAAGAAAAGATGGGGGCGACTATGTTTGTGAAGCGTATAATCGCCATGGATCCGTTAATACTACAGTTTACTTGGATGTTATGTGTAAGTATCACTAGATGTCGCTAGGGGATAGTTTATCGACAAAAAACCTACCTACTAACATTAAGCTTCTGAATCTGAACTCTGTGCACTGATCATCGATGAAAAGGCATTGAGATAAAAATTTCTCATCTTATTTTAGTAAATACTAAAATTTACAATTGAATTTTTGTTACTACAACTTACTCAAATGAGTTTTGAATGTTTTGATTTTACTTTTGAAATTAGTGAATGACTTTGAAAATCGCAATCGAATAGAAACACATTAGAATTCGTATTTACAATTGTAATAGTACAGCTAACTGCAGCAGACCGTTGCAAACAATCTAGAGGTGCTCAACTGATCCATACCAATACCAGTTGGAAGCGTCCCCAAGACGCTAGCTGCAAAGTAGTTATATTATTTTGTAATTAATTTTCAGATGTTCCGGAATGTGGAATCAAACAATCCGATATCGACGGAGAGCAAGTCTTGGTCTGCACAGCTCTTGCCAATCCTACAGAGGTAAATATCCCCCAAATTGATGAACAAAACATTTTAATTAAGGGACCTACATCCGAATAAAAATCGCTCGTGGGCTTCGACCACTCGTGGATCTATCTGTCTGTCCATTTGTAGCAGCACAGCCAATTAGTTCTGAATTTACAAAACCGATCCACAAGTTCAAAATTGCAATTTTTGAACGAAACGACATGTTACGTCGGAAACGTTACATGTCCGTAACTAAGTATTTTGGAAGGTTTGGGGGACAAAATATTATTGAGGTAGATACCATGTTAGAAATCCGCTAAGTTTACAGGAAAACCTATATTTCTTATCTGCAAATAAAGTTGTATCACTCAAAACAATTTGTAAATGCACATGTTAAATTCAATAAAAACATCGCGGATGTTAAGAAAATACTTTATTGTCATGTTTCATTTCATGTTTCAGGTTTCCTTTTCATGGAAGCTCAAGAACGACAACGACAGCCTCACGGATGAAAAGATCTGGCAGAAAGGTGCCCAGAGCTTCCTCCGACTCAGCACCTCTGTGGATGTGTACCGAACTTACCTGTGCTATGCCAACAACTCTGTTGGCATGTCGCGGGCTTGCGAGATGGATGTTATGGGTAATTTGAGAGCATTAAGCTAGGAACAGACTGGTCCGCGTATGCGAAAAACTACGTTTTACGATCGGAAGCTTCAATTTGTTCAAAACATGCTCTAGCTAGGGCCTAGAGATGACTTATCGTAGTCATGCCATCCGACGTATCCCACATTGCGTCACGTACTCGTACCTTGCGCGGCGTGGATTCAGTCTGTTCCATTGTCGTCATCTGCAGCCATATTTTACTCACTGCTGGGTTCAATAAGATTCTAAAAATGTGTGTCATTTAACACTAGCGTCTTGAACGCTAGCCGCGCAGTACCTAGGTCAATTTCAATTTATTTTATTAATACCATGGGATCACAAGGAACACTTAGTCAAGTCAAATAGATGCTTAAATTAATTAACTTTCAAAAGCACTTATGATGCAATTATAGAAAATAAATAAATAATTAAAATTATAAATAATAGGTATACTTACGTCTAAATTGATAGACATTTTGATTAAATTTGGGTTTTATTGAATCGAGTGTCCTAATTATAATTTTTAATGGCATTTTCACTAGAGGCTGCAAATTGTTATTCAGGAACTTGTTCCTTGAGGACTTTTTTGTTTACCATAAAGTGGCATTGTGTAGATTAGTAAATGTGTTTTATCTGGCAATATTTCAAAATTATTTCTGTATTACAGCCAACTTGGAAAGTTTTAGTAAGTATAAATCAAAAGAAGTCTAAGAGTTAGTAGTAAGATGATTGTGCCGGTTTTTACCTTCATTACTTTACTTTTAGATTTGACTTTTTGTGTGTATAAGTAAATTTAATATTATTTATTGAATTATGAAAACAGAAGACAGCAAAATTATCTGTACACCGATCAATCAATTTATCGATACCTCGCGTTACAACTCATTATTTTGGTACTTCCTTCATTTTCTTCCCAGTTCTCACCATTAGTTCTTCCTCAGGTACCAAGATCTGGTGGCGCGACCAGCAGAAGATGCTCCTCATCGGAGGCATTGCCCTTGCCATCCTGGTGATCACTGTCATCCTGTGCATCATCATCTACTGCATCTGTAGGCGGATGAGGGCTAAATCTAAGTGTAAGTGCTCTTTCCACTTTAGCTACAATCATGTCGTTGGATGATTTGCTTTTTATGTCGACATAAACTTTTTAAAAGGCAGGCAGTTCTATTATACCTACGGCCTTATTTATCACTGTTACCGACTAAGTCCTTCAAAATATAGAATTGAAATTTTAAAAAAATAATTTTACAATTATTTTTCAAATTTTTTATATTTGCTTTACTCTTTGATCTTGCTTTCATTGTCTTTGTTTTTTATTTGTCTTTTTGTTCTATTTCATCCTTAATTTTGCCTAATTTTACTTTGGCTGTTCTTTTTCATTATTCTATTACGTTATAGCTAATAATTTTGTCGAAATTTAAAAATCTAACTTGTTTTTGTTTGTCTTTTCCGGATGCTGCTAAAACTAAAACACATCAACTAACATACAAACAGATAACAATCCAGTTGAATTAGAGGAGAGGGAGAAGTAAGTAATTTCATTCATTTTATCATCTTCTTTATCTATCTTATCATTATACTTAGTTGAATGATTCGCCTTAGATTATATTTTAGTAAAAAACTTTGTAGAAGTTTCTAGAACCCTAATTATTATCATAAGATTATTTTTTTAGTGTCTGAAGAATTTTCATTAAGAAATCTATACTTTACAACACAACATCTAATTGCTAATTTTAAAACTAGAAACACCTACAACGTTTGTTATTGATATTTTATCAATTATTTTACAGTAGATGACATGTTACTATCCTAGTTAACTTTATTATTTATATTTATTTTCGTCTGTATTTTCAACTCTTCACCATTTTATGTATCCTTTGAATCCATTTATATAGTTATTCCCTATAAATTTCTTCTAATACTAAAAGGTCATGCAAGGCTTTCAAATTAGCTAAATTAAGTTGAATCTTTTCAGCCGCGTTGGTCCGAAGCGATTCTTGGCACACATTATCAATGCCACCTTCAAGGTCACCTCTTATAGTACCTACGCAGGGGTCTTGACCTTCAAAGGTCAGTTTAAGGTCACCAAAGTTACTAAATTCTTTAAAGTGACTAAAATTTAGTTTGCGTTTGAGTTTTAAGCTTGGACCAACGGCTGAACTTACATTAGATTTAGTACTTTCGCATGTTTTATTTTTGACTTGCATCACACTTCGATTTTGTACTTTAGTTCATTGTAATTATTGTTTTTATTTTGTTAGGATTTTTTTACATGTTTATGATATTAATAACTAGAAATTTATGATCTCATAAAATTATACCAAATTAATAATATTAATTATTGTATAGGTTTCTAACGGCATTAACACCAGACGTACTCAGATTGACTACAATTAATACATCAGGTATATTACTAACAAACTAATTTTATGATATTCCCTAGTATGGAGAATGCTTTCTTTTATTTGTCGCTATGTTTTTGGCTAACTTTAAAAAGTGTGAAGTAGAGTTGACATTTTGTAGTTCGGCAAAATTGGTACGTGAACAATATGCATGATTTTGGAAAGCATTCTTCTTGCATATTTATTTATGTATGCTATATTTATGTTATTTTTATCTATGTATATTTAATATCTGATAAGTCTATAGATATTGTAAGAGACTAGGACAAAACTTGAATCATCATCGCATGTATCTAATACGTTTCTATTAATTTTGTTTATCAGTCCGGATGGTAGCTGTCTAAATGAGGTGTCTATAGCTCAGTCTATCATATCACAAGCTTTACCAGCGTTGTCGCCACGAATCAGTCTTACATTCAGTCCAAAATCACCTGATAGAACACGGCTTGTAGATTCACATAGCTACAACTTAGAAATGAATAAGTTCAAAGTAAACACCAGCTTGCAAGCCAATCTGACACAGCTAGAAGCTACAATAAACGCCGACGAAGAAACAGAAATGCAAACGCCTAGAGCTGAGCCTAAAGATGAAAGTCATAAAACTCAAACTGTAGTGACGCCTAGCAAATGGCCGCTTAAACCTGGTGTACTAGTACATGTAAACTCGAATCATACGCTCAGTCCTAAAAACCAAGCGAGGCTGCAAATGAATAAGAAGGACGAAGTCGAAGAGTCTAACTTAGGTCTTCTAGAAAGAAACAGGAGTAACACAGAAGAGACCAAAGTCGAATATTCTAAAAAGAATGGTAAGCCAAGAAGACACCAAAACGTGGTTTCAGGTTTGATTAAAAACTTCAGAAGGAAAAGTGACAATGATTCCGATGATGATAGCGGAAAGTATAAGAAAATAAATAAGAGCAATAAAAGGGCTGTCTCTTTGATGAATATAAATAAAACTGGATATGTTTTGCAAAAAAAAGGACTTAGATCATTTTTTCAGAGTGAAGCTCCTAATGTCATAGTCACAGAAGGAGGTAGATTATTATTACTTTCCGGTTAAGGGTACATTGGGGCTATTTCTAAACTTATAACACTTATATTTTTTGTATATTTTTATTTTCATAAAACACTTGTCAAAATTATCTTAAAAATTGTTACTTTCAATATCATTGTGAAGGACACTAACCACTCACTCACACTACCATACAGTCTTCTTTATCGTTGCTCACTCTCTACACTTTTGTTTTGACTTTGATTTCAACGTTTTTGTTCTTTTTAATTCTCTCGAGTTCCTTTATTAAATTGTTCACATTATTTTTCAAGCAAGCATTATCACTAGCTTTTTACTTGCCTTTTGTTGCTTAGTTTTGGCTTTTGTTATTTTGAGCTCTTTTGCACGTATTTGTTTTAACATTGGCATGTTTTTAGTTGTGTCGTTCAAAAGGCCAGACAGAATGGCTGCTGCAAGTGTAAAAGTTAAACCTTTCTCTGAAACTCAAAGGAATACTAGAAAGCGAAAAAAACCAGGAGAAAGTGAGTATCGCATGGCTATGGGAACCGCATTTTTAACTCCTTGTGGAACACATAAGTAATTTTAAATTAATGTCCATAATATTCTTCTTTTTTGATTCTGGAGTCATGGAAAATGAGAAGTTTTTCTGTGACTTTACTCTCAAAAAGAATGAAGACGGTCTTAACGAAAACAATTTAAATGAGTACCAAAATCATTAGGCCTTGAATGAGAAGGCTAATAAAAAAAATAAGTTAGGAAAATTAAATAGCACTTATTTTACACTTTTTTGTAAAGTTAGTTTAAAAGACTTTTCTTTGTGATTTTTTTTTGTAAACATGAACAACAAACGATTATTATTGATTATATTGATTATAAAACCATATTAAAAGAATAAAATTGAAACAAAAAGGGAATGAAATACATTCCCTTTTTGTTTCAATTTTATTCTTTTACTACTGTAAATATACTTGGATAAACTAGACCTCAGGGGTGAGTCTATTTGATGTCAATAACGATACGTGATCGTAACGTATCCTTTTTCCATACAATTAGCTACAGCGCCTCTACCGTGCGGACAGGGAACTACGCAAATCCCATACAAAAAGGAGACGTCACGATCACGTCACGTTATTAACGTCAAAAACACCCCTCTGATAATATGAATAGAGTTATAATCACCGTTAATTTCACAGGCCCACCTACGAATGGCGTAGATAATGCAGCAAACGGAGCCCTCGGGGACCCAGGGCTCTACGAGAATCTACCCTTCCACGGACTACAGCAACCACCGAATAAGGTAACACTTAACAAACCCAATATAATCCGCCAACATGTTGGCAGGGTCATTGCAAACGGCCTTTGTGCTGACGGGTTAGACAGTCTCAGATTAGAAGCCTTGTAGGCTTACCAATCTTGCCACGACTCGGTCAATATGTGGTTGTGGAGACCAAGTTACCAATTGGCATCATTTAAATGATGTTGCTTATCTGAAATTTTCGACTCAGTCATATCTTTGGTTGGACACAGACGCGATGGAGATTTTATAAAGCAAAGGTTACCATCTTATTCAAGTTTTAACTGGTTCATAATAATTGGAAAATAAAATACATTTTAAAGACACGCCGTCACTGAAAAGCTGTTTAAAAACTTAGATAAGCAAGTTATATGTAAGATTGATATTTATTGTTAGTTTTTATATGCCTGTTTCTTTAAAATCTGCTGCCATCTGCCAATTTTGATGCTATATTCATTGACAATGTTTCATGATCACAGGGTTGAGTTTATTTGACGTTACTAACGAGACGTCTCTTATTTCCGTACAATATGCTACTTGACTCATTTGACTTAATAAACCAATATTTTTAGATTTCTGAGATTAAAAGTGTAAGTTATCCAGGTACATATTTTCAATTAAAAATATGTTTTTTTTAATCTTTCGTTTTGAACTCTGAAAACGCTGTCGGCCATGTTTTGACGTCATAGGCCTCTAAGCAAATTTGATGTTGGATCTTAAATGAGTGAAATGTAGTCTTTCTATATTTTTTTACAATGATGGACGATAGCTGATGGCATTTGTTTTCTAGGCGTGGCTAGTATTATGTCTGTGGTTTTCTACCCGTATGACGTCACAGCACAGATAAATATGGCTGACAACGTTTTCGCCTGCCAACGAAAAGTAGACTTTTGAAATAAGGTTTTGCGGTTTTCTAGGTTCTAATAAAAATGGTGTTATTTTTTTCCTCTAATCTTACAATAAATAAGACCTACTTTAAGAATGAGTCGACTAGCCTATTTAGTACAGCGCCTCTATCGTGCGGACAAAGAACTACGCAATTCCCATACAAAAAGGAAACGTCACGATCACGTTTCGCTACTAACGTCAAATAGACTCAGCCCTCAGGTGCTTTGCCGTAAAATTTGATGATGATCTGTGACACAAAAAGTTTAAAATTGGCACGAATTAAACTAATTACTGAATGGTCAGAAATAACTTATCTAACATCGTCATGATTCTCTTGTGACCTTTGGTTTCATTTTAATTCGGGATATTTCAACTTTTTAGTAAATCACGAATCTACCAAGTTTATCTACCAAGTATAACAAGTAGAATATTACCTACAACTTAAATATAATTGTTCTTACTGTTCCCAAGTGATGAAACCAAAGGACATTATTTTGCTAGAATTTATAACAAATAATAATAATTTGCTTAACGTTTTTAATTTGCATCTAATTATGTTTTGTTTGTCCATTTCATGTTTTGTTTGCGTGTTACTATAAGCCTGTACAAGCTATACAACCGAGAGTGATCGATACGAACCAAAAGACCACGAAAAGGATCGAGGCTTTACAAAAACAACTGACGACGAACCCGTCTTTCACTCCAAGAATCGTATGCCCGCCGTTCGTACAGAATGCTATAGCATACCCTCTGGAAACATCATCAAATTCTATCAACTATGGCATACCAATGCTATCTCCAATACAACAGATGTACCCGCTGCATCAAACGGTACTTTTAAATACATATTTTCCACCCAAACAACCTTCGTTCCTCAAGCAATGTCCGACTATAGACGAAGAACTGATAGAAAATGATTCGAGAAAGTTCTCGTCTTTAAATACAAGAGCCATCAAAAAGCCACCAAGGTTTCAATCAATGAGACTGATAAGAAAGAGAAATATGGAAAGGTTTTATCCAAACACGGAGTACACAGAGAATTTCACAGAAATAAATAACAATAAAAACTCAGATTCGGACAATAAAGAAGTGGATGAAAATGTTGGCAATATTTACGAAAATTTCCCGTCATTGCTGAATATAAAGACTGATATAAGCGGTGTAGAACAATTTGAGAACCTAACAGATTCTATACAAATATACGAGGAAAATATAGATCCTATGAGTGTATCTACGACCTCATTAAATAGACCAATACCCGCACCTAGAACAAAGATAACTCCTTTGTCTTCTCCGGTCAAAACTGATCATGTATACGTTAATCTATCCATGCCTTTGATAAACACAAAGTATTTAAAATCATTTGACACTGTTGATGCTCCTGTAAGACCTACAAAGTCTGCAGAGAACCTTAAGACTGTATTCAATGATGACTTAAAAGTAGTTAATGAAGATGAAAGCGACAGTGAAGATGATAATAATGAAAAAACAGATGCAGCCAAGCCAAATATAGTTGGAGCAACGCCAAAAAAGAGTCTAGCTGCTATACTTCCTTCGACATCACTGGTAAAATCTGTTGTCAGTCAACTAAACGAACAGGGAATAAACAAAGTGGGTTTGCCAAAGAAACAAGTGATAACACCTGATAGAACGTTACAGATACCAAAGCTGAGTGAAAAGCCCGTACCAAAGAGGTCAGTTGTCAGACGAAGCAACTCAGTTCAAAGTAACTTAACAGCGGATTGTGAAAACGGTCAGGTATAAGCTTTTTTCGTTTTGTTTTCATCTTTCCAACCTGTGCAGCTTTATGTCAATAACTTACTAACAGACTAATATCGTTTTCAGAACACTAATATACTCCAGCAACAGTACATGCGCAACCATTTCACTAATCTAAGCTCGAAAGGGAAGAATAAGAAGAACTTTCAAATTCCGCTGCAGAAACACCACAGCTTCTGCTACTTTCAACCTATTAGGGTAGATAAAAGAATTCCCGTAGACCAAGAAAGATCAATCAATAATACTATAGGTCCTATGATATACCAGCAAGACACACAATACTATACAAAAACTTTGAATAGAACTAGAGATAAAAATCAGAAATTGAATCGCTTAAAAAAGTCTGAAAGTCTTAGAGAAAAGCTTTCTTGCGTAGGGGTCTACGATAATTACGAGAAACCGAATTATCCCGAGCCTGAGTATAGCGAATCGGAAAGAAAATCCTATTTGCAACTACTTAAAGGCAACTACATATCAAATTCCACTAGAAACCTAGGCCCAGAGCCTTGCAATCCTAATTTTAACACACTAGGTCCTAGAGAGGATAAGCCTAAGCATAAAAAGTTAGTATATGCAGATCTAGCCTTAGGTAATCATAACTTAAAATTTAAGAATACAGTCAATTCCAATAGACATTTGTATGATACTTACACAATAGGGGGGGAGAGTGATAATCAGAATCAGGATAGTAGTAGCAAGCCTGTGTCAAGTAGAAAAGCACACACTCAACCTCGGAGCGACTATGCTACGCTCAAATTCAACGAAATTGACGTATGAAAGGTAAGATTTGCATGCCCATTATAAATAACAATAACACATTCAAAACACATCTTTTCGTTATTGTTGTTTTTTAATTATACCAAATTATTTTTGTATTTTGATCCCTTGATTATTTCCAAAATCATAAATACAGTCGTATTTTTCCGATGACTATTTGCATTTAGGTAACCGGTAAATTATGATTTCTATTATTTTATTATATCTCGAACTACATTATTATTATGGTAATATGTGCTATGTGAAAAATTTTCTTTGCTTATTGGCATGTCTACCAATAATTTGTTTTTTACAATTTACTTTTTGCAAAAAGCATGTATTAGCAATGTTGTTATCGTTTATTTTTATTTCTAGGAACGCTTTACCAAGAGTGACACGTACATTTTTTAAATCAAAAGGTAATTCAAAATTATTTAGAACTTAATGCTTATTGTAGTTGCTTTTTTATCTGTCTCATTTTTATCAAAATATTAATTTACTTATCCTTTAAAAAATTATCTTCATTAGTACCTAATGATCACTTAATTGGCCTACTTTTTCTTTTATTTGTTTAATCATTATTATTTATTTTGCTTTTGCCGTCGTATTTTTCACTCACATATTACCATTTTTATGTTTATTTATTCTTTGCGCCATTTACTTTTGTCAATAACTTTACTATAATTATGTATTGTTTGTTTCTTTTCTTTAAAAATATTATTTTTTACTGTGATAGGTCCTAATCTGTTTTTATGTAAACTCCTTTTTAATTCCCGACAAAGAATAGAAGTGATTTAAGTTTAACTTTGGTTGTATCTTTGTGTCTGTCTGTGGCATCCTAGAACAATTCGGATTTTTTTTTGTAGGCGGCGAGACTGTTCTTTAGCTATGTTTTAATGCTACGGCCACATTACAAGGCGAAGATTCGTATTTGCGTTATCGTGATAAAACTTCGTGTTCGTTCTACGACGAAGTGTTTGGCCACATTGGAAAAAAACTTCGCAGCGTCGCGTCGCGAAGGGCATTTGCTGTCGCAATGATGATTCGCTTTATGACGAACTTCTTGGGCAGACTTGTCGCGACAGCGCAAATCTTCGCGTTATCGCTATAGTGTGGCCGGAGCATAAGAAGTAAATTTTTTGTCAAAAGTTAGGATTTGTAGGAAAATTGACTTCTTATATTTCTTGATCACTAACGTCTTTATTTTTTCACTTTCTTCCAGCCATTCAGGCCCGAAGACGCTTTCATATACGCCGATGCTGACATGAAAGACTACGGCCCGATCAACTACAAGGCAGCTTCAATCTACGCGCAAATGAAAAAGGTCAAAGAACAGCAGAAATTGCAGGAAATTTACGATAAAAACAATCCTGATGATTTACTTTGAAAATGGTTTAGAGTCTGAGAAAGTTGCCCATTTATATAAACTAAACTAGAAATATAAAATAACCAATAAATTATTTAAAAAAAACAATGAAAATGGTAAAATTATGTTTGTCAATACCCGCGTACTTTAAAGAATAGAATTTAGAATGACGTCATCTCTCTTGTTGTCCTGCTCAGTTCGAATCCGATCTGAGCGAGACAGATGAGAGTTGACATGATGTCGTTCTCAATCCCATTCCTTATGTACTACGCAGGTTAATTTCATTTGTAACCGAATGTTAATTACAAAACAATATATTTAGTCTATTCTGTGTCTTAAAACATTAACTGATTGTACAATGTTTGTATTTTAATTTAACCAATTTTTAACGTGCTTATAAACTAAATCATTTTCAAGTCAATCGATTTCCATAAACCCCAAATGTAGAGCCTAATGTACAGTAAACGTCACTATAATGTAAAGTATTAATGTAAATGTACATGTGTACATATTTATGTAAAAACTCAATAGCTTAAAAGCTGAGGAACTTTAAAAATAAGCTAGTTGTCAGTTACGTTTAGCTCAGAGTAGAAAATTGTCTGAGTCCCGTTTTTAAAGAATTTATTTCCATGCACACAGGGTACCTTATTTTAGGCTTGAACACATTTTTTTTTTCAATCAGCACATATTTCAATTCAGTTGACTTAAAAATTATGCTTTTGTAGAAATGTATAGAAAACACGTAGAAAATTATGAATTCCGTCCAAACGGGAAACTCACTAAGTTAGTTGATTTTAGCCAAACTTTAGCGTAAAATGCAGGTGATTGTGTAAACTATACATTATTTAGTCAAAACTAAAGCCCAAAGATAAGTAGAAAAGGAATTTGTACGAAAAATGTAGCTGTGTTCATTTTAATATTAAGACCCGTGGCGTGATCGGCATTTACTTATTTTTTGCATATTACAACGAATTTTTAGTTTTTAACTTAGTTTTAAGTTTTTTACTGATACACGGTCAATTTTCTTTGTTTTGGTCAAGTTCATAATTGTTAGTTAAGTAGTAAATACATAATGCAAAACTTGAAATGAGTACAATTTTTAGTTATAAGATTTCAATGAAACAAAAATATAACTTACAAATCTCTCATTAATTTATTTTCATAATTCGTTTTTTTTAGAATCAATGTTTGGCTTTATTGTTTTTTTGTTGCCGTCACTCGTCACGCAATACAATTAACAAATTGTTAAATTTTAATAAATTTAAACTAAGTAACGTTATCATACGCTCTTTGTTAAGTGCTAGAGAAATAATTAAAATGAATGAATTAGAGATTTTGTACATAAAAGAACTTGTTATATTGTCAATAGTGTTAATAAATTAATTTATGGATTTTTTATGTTTGTTTTTATTTTGGAAATTATAATAGATAGATCATTCTTTCATTGCCTTTCGCCCGTTATTTCCGCCCACTGATGGGCAGAATGATACTACAAAAAATAATTAGTGTAATTACGCCCTTTCGAGAACTTTTTCACGATACGTTGCTGTTTTGTGTTTTACAAAATGATTGTAAATTACCAAACGCAACGACCGTCTCCGTAGTCAACTCGACCTATTATTGAAGATTTACAGTTACTAGGATGACATACCTAAAAGAAGTAGGTACTTACTAGGTTTTCTATCTCCAATAAACTCCTCTTGAGTATCTAAATTCTGGTCTCCTGATACATTCAACTCGCCAGGCATTGGTGAATTTATAAAATGATAGGAGTGCTCGCAGAAGTTCACTGGACATAAGAGTTTATTAATCAACAGCGAGCTATTTAAATCCATTTTTGAAATAGTACCAGGCGAGCAGAAGAAGTTTAATGGAGATGTGAGGAAATAAGAGAGAGAAAAAATAAATAATTCAAAATAACAATAAAAGTTCTTTCACGTAAATGCTGACCAGTGCCATCGAATTGGAAAAGTACTAGGCCAGCAGAAGTTCCTTGAAGGTAAAAGAACTCATTGTAAACTCGACCCAGTGAAGATTTACTGTTACTAGGATAGCAGAAACCTGAAAGAAGTACTTTTTAGGTTTTCTATCTCCAGTGAACTCCTGCTCTCCTGGTACTTTAAGTTAAGTTTTAGTTAGATAGTTCACCTGGATCAATGAGGTACCCTAGTACCTCAAATTGTATTAATAATAACACAACATACCTTCTCATAAACTTAAACACAACATAATTATGGTATGGCAATCATTTTGTAGTATGAAGTCAAAATATAGATATAGGTACCTACCTAATGTGATAAGAAAATAGAAAAACAAAAATATTACACAATATTTATTTAGAATTATCACAGCCTTTTACTTTGTCTTAAATTTATTAAACACGAGTATTTTTAAATTACTGCCTAGTGCACACAAACATCAATATAAATCTAGCATCATCATTTCAACATTAAATTCATAAATCATATTTTCATTATTTACAGTACATTCATCCATACTTCACTTTCATCCTGTTACAATACTCTATTTTACACAGGCGCCTACATTTTTTCAGTATAGGTAGACGAGTTTTAATAAATGCATTGTTATCCTTCAAAATTACCTAAGTCGAAAAAAAAACAGTTTGTTTTTTTCGCGCTCTTACAAGGAAAGGAGTGTATCTAACTAGTGGGTAGTTTTGCGACCATTGTAAACCATTTGCTATGAACGCACGCTTAAACTAACTACGATTCAATCGCCGCGCGTCGTTTTGGACTGTATTGAGATGTTGATTTTAGTAACAATTTTTTTACATTTCAATATCCTGCAAAACGATTATCGATTCCGAGTTTTTGACGTGACAACGTCTTATAATTCGATAGAGCCGGCTGCACGCTCGAAAAAACATGACGTCATGCGGCGTTACCTCGCTATGACATCATGCGGCGTTACCTCGCTCTGAGGCGTTCCATGTAAGGCTTGAAGTGCAAGCGAGAGCGCTCGACATCCGTCTCTCTCCTACTTGAGTGAGCGATGCCTCTGCGTGGACAGCTGCTATACTATAGTAAATTTACATGTTTTGATCGAGTATCAAATGCTACCATTCCATCAGTATTTTCTTAAGACGTTGTCACGTTCAACTATCGTCAGTAAACCGACTTTACAGACAACCAATTTTTTTAGCATAGTTTCATAGCTAATGGCTCAGAATTGTCGCAATACTACCTTATGGATAGTTACATTACTTTTTGAACGCAGAAAATACAAAAAACTATAAAATATTCGAATTTCTCGCGCGACCAGTAAGGATCCGCTATAAGTACCTACGAACCCTGTTTATGTTGGAATTCGTCAAACTACAACAAATTTTATTGTGAAATTACGTAAGCCTAATAAAATATCAATGAACTGGTTTTCACCTTTGGAGTTTTTTTGAGTAAGCTGTCTTATACAAAAATAACGTGATTGGACTTGTCCATGTTGTTAAAAAAAAAAAAAAGTTTGATAACTAAATAAATTGAAATTGAACTCCAATTGAATCGGTTTCAAAATTACAGTGTTTTTATGCAAAGACAGGTCTTTTTATGTACCTAGAATCCACAGTTTTTAGACTTAACAGTTTTCAATTGAGTATCAAGTTTGCATGTTTGCAATCAACAATTTAAACTTTAGAAACAATCATAATTTTGAAAATTTTGTTCATATAAAAATATTGACAACATTAATAGCGCTCATGGAGGCTTCTACTAAAAACCTTATCCCTCTATATTATAATTTATTCCATAAAAATTCTCTCTCAGACATCATCAAAATACTCATCGTCTTTCGTGGCAGTTTTTCGACCCAACGACATAACTTCATAATTTGATAAATAAATTAGATAGGTACAATGCTAATTGTGTAGTAATTTAAAATTTCTTCAATTATTTTCTTCTTTGAAAGATAAAAAAAAATTACTTGCACACACACAAATTATTTGTGACCTTGTCATCTTTTAATTTTCCAGCTTATTTTATAAAAGTTTGTAGGTTAAGTTAAACTTTGTATATACGCTCTACCTGAGTATGTCGTCGAGTTTATTTAGACTAGCTTATTCTTAGTTTAACTATACTTCACAAAAAGCTCTAAATCTTAGTGGAAATCATACTGCCCTTGTCCAAAGTACACATAATCTGAGCACCATTTCCTGGCGCTGAGATCCGTGGAGCAGCAGGCAGGGTATGCGAGACGAGACTTGGTGAGCTTGGCGCATCGCTGGCACAGGTCTAGAAGCTCATCCTGTAACAAAGAAAGGTTTGTATGATGAAAAATGAAGGCAGGTAGGTTTATATCTTAGGAATTGAAGGAAATTCTTTCTTAAGCTCCTTATTTTTCTTAATTCTCCTGCGAAGACGTTTCCGGTAGAGTCGACGAAATATTATTTTGAAATTTATTTAGACATAGATTCTGCACGCGTTTTTCGGAATAAAAAGTAGCCTTTATGGTTTTCCAGGTCCAGATCTGTGTGTAAAATTTCGCCTTTATAATATTAGTAGGAAGAAAAAAGAAGAAGATGACATTCGTGATTCGTAACTTTATCATGTTTTGATGTGTGTTTTAAAATTCTTTTTTTAATGAATAAGGGAAAATTTAATGCACCTCCTGTGCATTAAAATTGGATTAAATGTGATAATCGATGTGAACGGCATCTAGGTATAGTGACGTTTATCGATGTATTAACTTTTGAAGTTAATATCCAAAAACAGTAATTCCGAAACATACTGTGTCGGTAAAACGAAGTAACGGTAGCAAGCTGGCGATTCTAAACAAATTTAGCATTGTAAATACAAAACGTGTGTACCTAATTAAGACACTTAAGCCTGGGGGTAATCTATCTATGAACCCTCTTTGGAGGGTAGATACTATATCATGTTGGGGTTGATTCTGGAATGGACTCCGATCATGTGCCACCTCGTATATCAATAAGAGAAAATCACAACACAACAAATTAATGTTATTAACCCACATGGGTTATTTTTAGGTTATTTAATTAAATTTTGCTTTTGACCCTAACTATCTGACGAAAACAACAAATTTCTTACAATTTTTGTATGAACCGGCGGCGTAGATAAAAATTAAACTTTGGATACTCATAAAATTAGCCGTTAACTGTACGATATATTTTATCTATATCACGCGCACCAGAAACCTTGACTCTATGGGTCCCACGTGGCATTTAGAAACAAACGAGTCAACTAAAGTGACGTTTAAACAGATATATAGTTCTGTGTTTAAAAAACCGACCAAGTGCGTGTTGAAGTCGCACACAAAATTTCCGTACTACCGTAAATTAACCACAAAAATAAATAGGTCAGTACTTCAGTTTTGACCTTGGTTTACAAAATACAAAAATCTTTATTCGGAACAGAACAAAGGCTTATGGTAGGTACAATTGAGGGCGGACTACCGCAAAAGTGAAAAACTGAGTATAACTTTTGTTATTGTGATTATTTTGTTGCTTTATAATAGTGGTTGCAGTGATACACATCCTGTAAACAAGAACGTGTCTAACTACTACCATTCAAAAGAAACAGAAGGCCTATTTTGATCCTTCAACACGAAATTGCGTCCGCGTCGTAAATTTTGGCTTATTTGTCAATAAGCCATAATTTGTAAATCGGTACTTTGATTCCGTAAGTAGAATACCAATTTGAACAAACAATAAACAAAACGAAACAAACGAATGCGTATTTTGGAGAATTAAAATAGCTATCCAGGTTGAGACCTTCAGCCCGAGACTCACAGCAGTCTTAGTAATCGGGTCCTGTTGGCGTTATAGAACCAGAAAAATGACAAATATTAGGTATTCTCAGATAAAGTGGTTTGCCTCAATTTTGCTAGATAATGATGAGGTTCGAAGAAGTTACATCCGTGTTTATATTTACGTTCTGATAATTGGGAGACGAGGCAACCGAGTTAACGGTTGACTGACAACTAAAAAGATAAAGACAAGATTTTATTATGCAGCACGAACCCAAAAAACCCGAATCTCTGCAAAAAATAGGTAAAGTACGGAGAATAATAATGCAAAAAGCAAAAGATAAAAAGAAACGTAAAAGCCAATCCAATTGGGTAGAAAACTTAATAAGTGAGGTCTGGTAAAGGTGGTCTTTATGCTTTTCCGTCCGGAATATCTCTCGATCTCGCGAAGAACCGACTACAGCAGGGGTAAACGTGTTCTTGGATGCGGCAAGCTGAAGATAGGGCGCTATGCACTCATTGGGGGAGGCTTAAGGCCAGCAGTGGACTAAAATAGGCTGAAGATGATCATAAATATCTCATTATGATGTTACTTACATCTGTATGACATTCAGCGGACTCCGTGAAGACCCTGGACTCCGATGCCAGCCAGGGCGGCCTGGCTTCCGACTGTCTGATGAGCATCGCGAGGCAGGTGAGGAGGAGCAGCCATGTCGTGGTGGTCTTCTGTGGGAGGGAATAGTGGCGTTAGTTATTGGCGGTTTTAACAAAGTTAAACATGATAGGAATTGTTTTATATAATTCACGAGTTTCAATTTTTATATCATTCTCATTAAGGTGGTAGGTCACGGTTGAAAAATAAAACGGGTTTTAACTATTTCTTAGATTTGGTAGCAGCATAGAAATTTAGGTAGCAGCAGGTTTGAGCACATTATAAGCCATTTGCTATGAACGCACGCTAATATAAACTACGAATCAATTTGTCAACTATTTGCTATGAACGCACTCTAAAATAAACTACGAATCAGTTTGTCGTGTTGGAGTCTAAAGATTTACTACTTATATCTGAAACCACTCAGCGCGTGCTGCGTCAGTCACCGCTGGTCTTTGTTGCACCTTAGCGCGGTGCGCGAGGCTATGACACACCCTCCCTCATCTCCCTCATCATACACGCCCACTGCTGAACATGTCCCCCCCCCCCCCTTAACAAGTGGGGTTTTAACATCACCAAAGTAAAATCATCATTGAATACTAGGTACTTCAACGTAAATTTATAACCATTTCATGGACCATTGTTATGATGAATTGGTCTTATAAATTTTGCATACATAAAGATCTGAACCTGGAGTTGTAATACCTAATAATATATCATATATAAATACTTTTGCGAAGCCGCGGGCAGAATCTAGTTACTTAATAAACCGAATAACTAAACAAAAACAATATTTACAGCGCCACGCCCAGTAATGTAGGTCACATCGATTGTGATCTACAAGAATATAGTATGTAGTAACCTTACACTACATTGGTGACTTGCCTACTGATCAAGTGAAGAGATGTCACCGATGTCAACTTCAGGTAGGTACAGCGGCACAGTCGGCGATATTCGAGCATATATTTGAGCAGGCCCTAATCGGCATTTTTAACCGACTTTCTATTTATATGTTATTTTAGTTTTGTATAGAGAATAAATAAATAAATAAATAATGAATAAATGCGGGTAATAATAATAATAATAGAGAATGATCCCGTGGTGGTCCATATTTTTTTGACGTGACAACGTCTTATAGTTCGATAGAGCCGGCTGCACGCACGAAAAAACATGACGTCATGCGGCGTTACCTCGCTATGACGTCATGCGGCGTTACCTCGCTCTGAGGCGTTCCATGTAAGGCTTGAAGTGCAAGCGAGAGCGCTCGACATCCGTCTCTCTCCTACTTGAGTGAGCGATGCGTCTGCGTGGACAGCTGCTATACTGTAGTACATTTACATGTTTTGATCGAGTATCAAATGCTACCATTCCATCAGTATTTTCTTAAGACGTTGTCACGTTCAACTATCGTCAGTAAACCGAATTTACAGACAACCTTTTTCCTAATAAAAACAGTAAGGTAATTGAGAAAATCGTTGTCGGTTTTTAGTTTTTTCGAAACTATAACTTGTTATACAGTACACCTATTAAAATGTCAACTTTTAGGGAATTTTTGTGAAAATCGAGTAACTCTTTTTATTTAATATACTCGCTGTGCCAACAACTAGGCTCCTCAACCTCAACCTCAACAGCCTGTATTGGGCCACTGCTAGACGCAGGCCTGTTAAGCGCCTTGTTGGCTACACAGGATTAATGTATCTGTTATAGGGCAATGTATAAGCCTATACGCTATTACAAAAAAACTCTAAGTGAGTTACAAAAATTATCAATAAATAAATTTAAACTAATTGACAAACATTATGCTCTGTAAAAAGGCTTACTACAAAATATCAGGAAATCTTGAGGTTGGCTTCGGACGAGTTTTGCTCAAACTCGAAAACTAACACTAGCAAGCTAAAGGTTTCTTGTTCGCTACTTTACGTTCCTTAACAAGACAAAATCAAAAATGTTAAAAACCCGCCGACGTTTATTCACTGAACAGATTTTCATGAAACGTGGCTAAGAACACTCTGGATAAAATTATCTATGACACAAACAAAACTAAACGAAAATCGGTTCATCCGGTTGGGAGCTACGGTACCACAGACAATACACAGACAAACACGTTAAACTTACACCCCTCTCATTTTGCGTCGGGGGTTGAAAAGATTGAAGTTATCAAAAAATTTAAGTGATCACTTTATTTCCGTTCCAGTTTTACTTATGTAATTTAAATTTTTGTGACGTGTACAAGAGTCCTGTAAGGTCTAAAGGAAATAAAGCACTTTGATATTTGATATTTAGTCTACGTTGTGCAACTACTACGAATAGACCTGCCCCAAATCATTAACTGAAAGCAAAATATGTTGACATTTATTATTAACATTTTACCATTTCTACTGCATCGAATGAAAGATATGAAAGTCAACATAATTCGGTGCCAAAGCCACACCGACCCTTAGCGAAAAATGAAGGCAGACGGAATATTGAACAGTCAGTTATCCATAGGTATGTAAACTAGATAGATCCCAGTTCGTGTTAAACAGATCTATACATTGAACTATTTGGACTTCTAATCTTTAATTACTACCCAGTAGGTATATCCATTCACAAAATGGCATTGATAATAATCACACGATCCCTTCAGTTGTAAACAATTATTTAGGGCATTGTTGTAACTTTGACGTCAATTATATTGTTGTGAACAACATTTGTGCCCTAATTTCGTTGTTATCAATTGTTATCTTTACTATTGGTGCATAAATCTTCGGCATCTACTACTCAAAACGACTTCGATATCTTTATTCGTAACGAAACGACAGAGTTATCAAATTCAAAAAACGAAACAAATTCAACGAACTCATGCTCGACGGGGTTACGTCGTTTCGTTAAACCTTCTGTCTGATATCATCAGACCAGCCCGATGCACTGTCACCGAACTTATTATAAGTAGGTATGCCAAATTTCAGCTCAATCGGTTCAGTTCAGAATTCAGTTCCAAGATTTGTCCCACACATACGTAGGTGTGTGAAATTTATCAGGATAGCGTGCGTCGAACTTTCATACCTAGCTTGTTGCTCCCAAACGGATAGATAACCCTAATATAGATTTGTGTTTTTTTCAAAGATGTCCTAAGGGTCCGGCGGCGACGGATGAATTTCCCATACAAACGTAGTACCAAAATGATTTGTAATTTGAGAATATTTTCACCATGGTTTGCTATTATTTGTATTAGAATATTTATTTAGGTTCCTGCCACAAGCTTTTTTCAAAATACTTATTCTACACAAATACAAAGAAAACATTCATTCTCTGATGTAAAAATGAGATTCAGTTTAATTTCATTTCAGAAAGGTATTTTGAAAAAAATTGTGGCAGGAACCTACATAGATAAATACTATTTCAATACAAATAATTGCGACCATAGTGAGAATATTCTCAAATTACAAATCATTTTGGTATTACGTTTGTATGGGAAATTCATCCGTCGCCGGACCCTTAATTGAGAATCCTATTAACTAAGTAACCAGACCGGCTTAGTCTTTTCAGATTTATTCGTGAGATCACTCATACTATTTTCGCCGCTCACTCGTTAATTTTCTTTTGTTTTTTAGTCGTATCAAATGCAGCTAAAAAGAAAGCGAACCGTTACAGACCAGCAGATCTAAAGTGGTAAAACCATCCAAACTAATATTATAAAAACGAAAGTAAAATCCTATCTGCCCATCTGTTACCGGATCTTCGTGAAATTTGGCAGGTAGGTAAACTACGCCGGAGATGGACATAGGCTACTTGAAAAGCACGTGCGAAGCCGCGGGCAGAATCTGGCACACACGCTTCAATCTGAGGCAAAGCACCATCATCATCTCAAAGTACCGACAAATGTCCAGAGCTGGACGTCCCAAGCTTTTAAGCGTACTGTATTTTATTCGTTATGTTAAATCCCTGCCAGTTTTGTCATCAAATGTTGTTGTTCAAGCGATACAGCGGAAATCGGTTTGCAGAGTAGACGCTATATTTGGATAGTAGGTAGATACTAGCTGATACTGAGATTATTTCGATAAGTAGGTTTTAGACATTAGACTTGGATTAACTTTGCACTTTAAGAACTCTACCAGGATAGTAGAGTTCGTTTCAGCTGAAGTTGTACGGCGTGGAACCGCGTGCAAAATAAGATTGGACTGTGACTGGACGCGGGTAACGCACATTAGACGAAGTTGAATTAAGAGCGGGATGAGCAATTCCATAGCTTCTGGAAGACTTTCGTCTTAGAGCATTTTCTGAAAGTTTATTTCGTAAATCTTTCATAAATCAACAGTTTTAGAAAGTTTGAGTCAAACTTGAAATTGAATATTTGGGTTAACTTTTTACTTTAAAATCCAGGTACTTATATAAAGTTTAACTTGTGAGCGCCTTACCTAGGTACCCTTGGCGGGTAACAGCTACTTAACACTTACAGTGTCCACGACACACACACACACACACACATTATATATGTGCTTCCAGCAGTCCTGCTCACTGCGGGCCGCACGCTGGGCAGTGACAGTGTTAAACATAGGCAGATAAGATATTTTTTAAAGGTTTAACGTTGCGTTAGCGATTAATATAGGTAAGATTGGTTGTCATGTATCTTTTAGGATTTTTTCCACATCTTTCGTTAATTTGTATTTTTTTGTTTTTCATATAAATTCAAGTTTTTTTTGTCGAAAGACCTTCGTTTGGCCACAATCTCACTCGTTAAAAATTGACGATGGGGCGGGCGGTGTACCACGAAGGTCTAGAAGACTCCTCTTGTCTGAAGAAGAGACCCTCTTCATCGTCAACAACAATAATACCAACGACGAACGTTGTTATTTTCAGAAAATGTTAACATTTTGCGTTTACTATATTTTATTTGGCACTCTACCTAGGTAGATGTGTGGAAATGTTTTATTCAATTCAGCATCAAATTGTCAACGATGATTTACGAACCTATTTTACTTGAATTTTATAAATCTCTTATTATCAATTAAGTATACTTAGGACCAATAATTCGATTGTTTGAAAAAACTAAAACCGACTTTGAATCCCTTAGTTTTAAACTGTTTTTTTATGTTTTGCAGTAGGTATAAATAACAATCCCTCGGGAATAAAAACTTTATGGTACCATTTCGGGATCGTCCTCTGTATAGACACAACACAAATGACCGAGAAATTGACGGACATATATAAAAAACATACATATAGCCGAACATAGACATAGAATTCCTTCTTCTTTCGAAGGCGGTCAAAAAAATCGAAAACATAAAAAAAAACTTACCCAAAATAAACTAACAGTGAACGCCATCTTTAGTATTGAAGTAAACACAAACACTTCGTAAACACAAAATAATTATAAAAAAGATTTATAATTATTTAAAACAATAACTGCACTCTATCGCGTCTGCAACACGACTGGTTGTTATGACTACCGTGAATTATAATAAAGGTTATATAAATAAAAAAATATTTATAGGTAGATTTTATAAGTAATGAGTTCACTCTCATGTGTCTAAGATACGACTGTAAGAGTGTCTGCCGTGAGTCAATTTATAATAATTATAATAAAAGTTATAATTATAGTTATCTCTGCAATGGACACACCGCTTTTGCTCGTGGCAGACGAGTGATTTAGATAGCGGCTAATTAGGGAAAAAAATCTAAAATTCTGACTAAACTTTTCACGCGGAAAAAGGGTGGACTTTGGCTAGGTATTTCTTCATTTATTTAGTCAGTTTTGAGGAAAGATTTAAACTGGGGAAACCCACCATTTAAGGTACCGGTTTTTTCACGGTAGGTACCTAGGGTATACAGATCCTGTAGGTAAGCCTTTTAGGTATACCTAACATTATAATGTACAACTATTTACCTACTTCAGATACCTATGTAATTATTTCAATAATTTTTAATAGCATGAATGTGGAATAGTGGGGAGCAAATACGCCATTTCAACAAAAGAACCATATAATAGAATAGGTAAAGTTTTCATTATTTGCCCTTTTGACAAAATCAACAGCTTTTCTTCTAGTAGGAAGTGCCTATTAAATTGGCCTTCGACATTCTAATCTAACAGGTGCAAGGTAGTTTACAAATTAAACTCTGATATCGTGATTAGACATGACTTCGTACATGAACGCAACTTTGTGCCTACTAGTCGGTCAATGTAGACACCTAAGTTAATACCAATTTTCAGCTTTATGCTAATTTAAGTAAGTCTACACCTAATTTTCGAGCTAACTTGAACACGATACTTTGCTTAGCTATTTACTCATGTAGCTCAGTGATCCAAAGTAGATCTTGGTGATGTTGATCTCCCGACACAAGACTTCTCCAGGCATCCAGGCAAATCTCGGCTCTGAGCTGACTCTCGCTAGTCGAGTTCTCTTGGGAAGGCCTAGCTGTCCAGCAGTGGACTAGTATACGCTGATGATGATAGAGGATGTTTATAGTAAAGTTTTTGTTATTATAATTCGTAAGCCCTAACACTCAAAGTATTTTTTAAGAAATTAAATAATATCCAAAAAATATCGACTTCGACGGGACTTGGTCCCGACGAGATGTTTAAAATGACCAATGACCATATAGTCTCATAATATACATATTATTGAGAAGTACCTAGTCAATTAAGAATTCGTTTTAATTAATTAATTACAATTCGCAACGCAGTTTACCAATTTAGATGGCGTCTAAGTTAATTAATCTGTAATTATCCAAGTTCAAAGTAATCGTAACTCTCACGTGAGCGAGGAGTAGGTAAATACGTGCAATCAGTTATCAGCATGCCTACTTAGAACACGCCTCTTTAGTCTGGACTTTTCTTTGCTAGGCGTGGTCTTACAAACGTAGGTAGGAAACCAACACGATCCTATTTTCTTTTGCGAGGTCAATTCGTCCCACTTATGAGCAAAGGCGTCCTTCGGGTTTGACGATTTTGACCCTAGTCGGCTAGGTACCACACTGTTTTTCAAATCGCGGCGCACAATGAAAGTTATATTTTTGACACTTATAAAAATAAAAATTATCCTGTAACGGAATGTCCTAACTAAAGCGTCAGGGGTTGCCGAGATATTCACATACATAAGAAAGAAATTCACTAGAGCAGTACCTAGTTGTTTTCATCTCTTTTATGTGTGTGTATAAGTGTATCTATTTATATATAACATTAATTGTGCACCGTGATTTAAAAAAAACAACGTGGTAGCCGATGTTCGAGGGCCAAAAGTTTCAAACCTGAACATAGGGCTCCTTCAGACGATGCAACAAATAGCGGTCCTGATCCTTCCAAGAACTCCCCGCGACAGATACAATGTCGACCGACGACATCGGTACTTAATACCTGCATTATACTAACTTGGTTAACTTGGTATATTTACTAATTATCGCTTTCAAAACTGAATCCCGTTGAAATCATTAGGGTCACCCTCAAAAAACGTTTCTGGTTATGTGTGGTAATTTACCAATGTTATGCAATTTCAATTAATAAATAAATAATAATAAATAATGCTGGACAATTTACTCAGCATTAACTAGCCCCAAGCTAAGCAGAGCTTGTGTTATGGGTACTAGGTAACTGATATACTTAATACAATACATTACATAGATAGATATTTTTTATTATACATAGAAAACATCCAGAACGCCCAAACCATTTGTCCAAAAAAACCCAAAACATTTGTCCCGAGGCGGGAATCGCAACCTCCTGCGTCGCAGGCAGACCTTCGCCCGCTGCGCCACAGAGGTCGTCAAATTGAAACGTTCTCAGTCGGACGGACATGCCTTCCTACTTAACTACTTATCTGCCATTACCTTATAACGTGGGAAACCCGTGCTAATATAATAACGGTCATAAGTACTTTAGAAGTGACTCAATAACGAACAAAGTTAAGATAAATTTCGTAACAACGCATATTATTTCGTTTTATTTTCTCGACGTTAGATGGATACATTTACGCTACATAGAATATTTATTTGGAAAAGTATAGATACTGTTCATTAATGTTGCACTAATAACACTTTCAGTTCCCATGACGCAAAAGTAAGCTGTAGCTATTAGCAATAGAGTATAGAGGCCGGGCAGTAAACGTCTTAAGCCGATATTTATTTATAATAGTGCCGACTGCGTTTTATAATTATGTATAATTCATAAATTAGGCTTTCAGGGAAGGCCAGACTCAGATATCTAGAAGAAATAATGTTTAAAGTAAGGAAGAAGATCTCAGAGGCCCTATTCTGCTAAACTAGTCGCCGCTAAAGACGTCGCTTCACTATGACAGATCGGATCGTCACAGAATGACACATTTTGGTATTCTGCCTTAGAGGAAAGAAACTACAGATGGAGATGGAGGGAGGGACAAAAGTGCCAAGGTAGAAACCATTCCATCTCTTCGTGCAAATGTCACCGGATGCAATACCTAGAGTTTCTTTCTACTCTTAGGATTCTAAGTGACGATTCTGCGACGGTAAAATTGACAGATCTTTTGTGGTAGAAACTGCAACTTTGTATATCTTCTGAAATGAAATGAAATGAAATGAAATGAAAACATTTATTGAAAAAGAAATACACAATAACAGTGGTTAACTCAATGTTAAGCTAAAGCTAGGTGTTATCAGTTTCTCGTCAAGTAAAATTAGGTATAAATTAAATTACATAAATTAGTTTGAATTAGGCATGTAGAGATCAGGAAAAGGTTCGTCGTTGAGGAATTACGAATTTTTTATAGTCATTGTCTAAAAATTCACTTACAGAGTATATGGTTTTATCTAGCAGAAGAAGTTTCACATTATTTAAAAATGATTGTTCACAATTTATGAGTCGAATACACAATGGAAGTTTGTTAAAAAGTTTAGGGCCAATAACTTCCGGCTGCTTTTTAGAGATGTATCCGAGTCTATGGGCAGTTGCCTCTAAGTACATTTGATGTCTGTTACTGTATTTGCTTTGGCTCCCTCTTATCTTAAATTGAGACATATTTTGTATTACGAACTTTAAAATTTCATAGATGTATAATGAGGCAGAGGTTAGTATTTTCAGGTTTTTGAAATGTTCTCTACATGAGTCTTTAAATTTGGCGCTAACCAGCACCCTAATTGCACGTTTCTGCATTTTTAAAACTCTTTCACAGTCGGTGGAGTTGCCCCACAGTATAATACCATAACTAATTATAGAGTGTATATATGAGTAATAAATGTCTTTGAGATTTAATTGGGATGTCATTGGACGCAGTTGTTTTAGAGCATATATGCCCTTAGCCATTTTAGTACAGGTAGAGTCTATATGGGTTTTCCAAGTTAGGGCTGGATCTAGTTCGAAACCCAACAGTTTTGTTAATTTAGCACTATCTATTGATCTACCGCTTTTTAAAGGAATATTTAGTGACGGTCGTCTAGCAGACACTGCATTAAAAACCATGACACTACTTTTGTCCTCGTTTAACATTAGTCCATTCATTGAGAACCAATTTTCTAACGTACTAATTGTGTCGCTAATGGTATTCAATAGTCCATCCGTAGTATCCGAAGAAACCACTATGGTGGTATCATCCGCATACTGTATTATTTCTCCGGTGATATTTACATGGGCAATGTCATTCAAAAAGATTAAAAATAGAGTATTTCCAAGCGACGACCCCTGCGGAACCCCTATACCTATACATTGCGGCTTCGATCTAAGACGTTTATCGTTTATTTTAATTTCTACCGTCTGTTCCCTACGCTCTAGAAAAGATGTTAGAAGATTGTGACTACTGCCCTGAATCCCATAGACCTTGAGCTTCTCTAATAGTAGTTGATGGTCAACAGAATCAAAAGCTTTCGAAAGGTCTAAAAAAATGCCTGCTACTTGTTTTTTGTTCTCTAGACCTTTGTTTATGGTATGTATCACTTTCCGGGTTGCAGACGTAGTTGATTTGCCGGGTCTGTACGCATATTGGCAGTCTGATAAGAGTTCGTTATGTTGTAGATGCCTCATTATTGATTCCGACATGATTGACTCTATCAGCTTGGATAACGTGGGTACAATTGTAATGGGGCGATAATTCTTTACGTCAGAAATTTCACCCTTACCTTTATACAGTGGAGTTACACGTGAACATTTCAACATATTTGGATAGGAATCAGAGTGTAAAACACCATTAATGAGGAAAACAAAATGGTTTGAGAGAAATATCGTCATATCAAATAGTAAGGCTCCCGATATATCAAATAAATCTTGCGTATTTGAGCTTTTTATTTTGTTACAGGCAAGTTTATGAAACTCTTCATTTGATATAGAGCTAAATTCGAAGCTGGTCTGCTTCGAAGTGACACTATGTATAAAACTTAGGGCTTCTTCGATATTAGGTGGGCACGAGATACGAAGATTATTTCCGATAGATACAAATCAATACAAATCTGGCTTCAAAGGTGTGAGGAAGTTTATTGGATTGCCAGAATATACCTATTGAGGTACAGTGGCGGTTATAAATAGGATAAATAAAAAAAAATATATAACAATGTCTTAATTATGGCGTCAGGTTTCTGAGATATTCACATATTAACATTATGCTGAGATAGGACCTTTTGGTTCGCTGCATTGCTTGCTACTGTTAGGTACTATTATTTTATTATTGTAATTGTAATATTCATAAGTAAGTTTAAGTATTGTAATAGTTGCAAGCTTTCTAGTTAACTAATAAATAAATTTTCTTTCTTTCTTTCTTTCTTTACATATGAAGAAAAAATATAATTACATAAATCAGTGAATATCTCAGAAACCTTACGCTTTAGGACATTATTATGTAAGACATTTTTTATTTGTTTTAGTGTCTTCCATCCGAATATACAGCTTGTATTGTGCTTGGCGACTTTGATAACAATTAAAACAAATAGTGGCCGGTGTTAGGGCCAGTTTTCAAACTCGCTAAAAATAAAGTAGGTACTTATAGTATACAACTATTTAATAGACTCTTAAATTTATATCGAGGACCATGAATCACTCGCGTCGCTCAGGATTCATGGCCCTAGCTTTAAATCCGTCCTTTATTCACCAATTGCACAATATATGTAGAATTATTTACTTATTATTATAGTACAGTACCTACTTATACCTACTGTCTGTCTGTCTTCACGCCAAAATGTCCTTCGCGCCTCAGTGTCTCGTGCCTTTCGCGCAACTATCTGATACCACAAATCCTCGCCAAAGCCTACAATCTCAGGTGTTTGATACGAACATGCTTCTAGTTAGTGGCACTGACCACGTGCTTAGATAAGGAACGTGGCCGAAACGTCGTAGGCAACAGGTGGAGTAACCTATCCGTAAAATCCGGGTAGGTGTTATAAGATGAGTAATTAGCCGTAAAGTCCGGGTATTATAATGGATAATATTTATTTTTATAAGGCCTCATTCATCGCATGAGGAACTGCAATTTTCCGTCTATTGGGTAAATGTGAGGTGAGACGACATAGGTTAAGAATGTTCACCCGGATCAACTTATCTACTCGCTCAATTAAAATAGAATAACGTACATGTCACCGCGGTATAAATATCAACAGATAACGGCTACAGAAATAAAATAAGCGCCTTTTTAAATTTCGCGATTTGTTTAATATTATTTCAGGAATAAAAACATTTTAGGAGAAATTACAAGCCAAGTTTGCCTTGCGCTCTGCTACGCACAAAATTTAAATCACGTAGGTAACATAGTATTAACCATAATAGTTCAATTTATTTTGTAGAAATGCTTAAGGTAAACAAGATCCAACATGACATCTCGACGAACTCTTCACCTGGCTACATTAATTTTTGGTATTGTCAAATTTAAGCAACCGGTCTACCTGTATGAGAAATTTCACTTCTCCAGCTGTCATGTTCGTTTTGTCATCCGTCTTATTTGTCCAAAACATAGAACGGCTGCATTTCATGGCAGCTTTAGATTTGCTGCCACAAAATGCTGGAATGCCTTTCCACCACCAGTTAAAAATAGTAAATCCATATGGGCTTTTAAAAAATGTTTAAAAATTATGTCATGGATTCCCAAAAATATCATGATAACATTGTAGGCAGCCGTTCTAGGCCTTGACACAATCCGACACTTCATTAGTTTAGGTAGTTATTTAGTTTTTACGTTCAGCACCTCTTATTCGAAGAAAATATTATATTATTAAAATTTTACGATTTTTATGTCATAAAAGTAGACACTAGACATGTCCTGTAAGTACCTGTTGTCTTTTGGTTTGTTTTCATTTGTGTTTTCTTTTAAATTTTCATAATTTATGTGTGAGTTACGCCGCGACTCACGTTTCATTCTGGCCTCCACGGAAGACCAGCGCTATGGCAGGATACATCCTACCATAGCATCTGCTGAGTGTTGGCCATTTTTGTGACCTTTATCTTACTTTTGTATTAACCTTTATCTTTTGTATGACTGTGCTATGTATGTATTGGTTACAAAATAAACGCATTTTTACTTTTACTTTACTATTTAATAAATACCTAATAATAGTTGGTACTGACCCACATTTTAGATGGATCGCTCTGCGTACTTCGGTAATGGTAAATTTTTCGATATATCAAGATATTTCAAAAAGTATGTAATTTACCGAAATTTCAAAACCTTTTTGAAATGTACGAACCGGTGTCTTTTAATTCCATACCCCATTCGGTGGGGTAGCCCCCATTATAAAAATTATTCCCCCCCTTTAGGACGATATTTCAAAATGTGTTCTACTTACTGACCTCTCAATATTTTTCCTATAAAATATTGATCCATACCTATCTACAAACTTTCTACTAGATGTAGCCCCTCCCTTTAGAAAATTATTCCCCCCCCCCCCCCCCTTTTTTTTGGCCATTTTTAAAGTGTTCTACACTACGCAGACTTCTCTATCTTTTCCTGTAAAATATAGACTCATATCTACAAACGCTCCATACATTTCAGATAAATCGCTCTGCAAAATTCGGACAAAGTGAGAGTGGGGTAATTTATCAACCATAAGGTCGAATAATCGAAGCATTTCAAAAAGTATAAAACGTGCACAAATTTGTATGGAAAATTTTCATTTATTATTTATTTTCATTTTTGCTTTAAATCTGTACAGGCGCATGAAATGTATTACTATTTTAAATATCAAGTTGATAGAATTTAAGCAGGTACAATTATTTAACAATTTAATTAGGTACAATCAAAATTTAGGTTTAGGAATTAGGTTTTTTTTGTCAAGCACATGGTGACCTAATAACAGCGTTCCACACGTTCTCTTACTTAGACCAAGATACTACACGGCACTATTGATATTATTAAAAAAGAAATTATCAAGAAAAACATATTAGTGGGTGTGATGTCACACAGCAAGGAGAGCGAAAGAAATTTCTTTGTAAGCAAAAAGGTAGTAATCATGGCACTTATCAACATTTTTTCGCTTGTCACGAATTCGGTAAGCACCTACCTACCAAATATTGTCTGCAATTATCAATACTTGCTTGGGTATGGTTTTGTAAACTGTGAACATTATGGCTCAGGGATACTAAAAACGGCGTTTTAGTGACTTAAAGTTTTAAAATAGGTTAAAGGTACTTACCTACCTTATGTATTACATATGGGCTCACTTAGGTACGAGATTTTCTGGTAGGTACCTATATTCATAATGATCCATAAAACCTTGTCTTGGGGATAAAGCTGTCTTTGGTTTTTTGAGAACTTAAGACCCCAGACTCCACTAATGCGGAGATGGGCGGAGATGTCCGAAGCGAAGACAAAAATAGACGTTTTTCAGTTAGGGTGTTTCCACCGAACCTGTGCTGAAATGTGTGCTGGCTAAAGTTGAGATGTGTGCTGGCTAGAGCGGAACTGAGCGTGTGGCGAGGGATGAATGCGCTAGCGGCGCCGCTCACTGCACGCCGCTCACATCTCTCCTCGTCTCCGCTGCGTGACGTCGCCAGCTTGCGAGGTACATACAAATTATGATACATTTCCGCTCGTTGGTACCTGCTTCCGTTTTCCGGCCAACTACAACCTGGGTCTCTTCACACGAGTGAATGAGTGTCTTCTAGACCTTCGTGCCACATTGTCGGCCACATCGACACAGTAGATAATATATATTTATACTACACCTGCTCGGAAAGTTGCCTATTCCTTTTCCATTTATAGAATAGAAAGTATGTCTTTGCAGGCCTATAGGCCTATTGTCGTTTGACCGAACGAAAATAACCATAGCTACAGGCCGATCTTTTAGGAAATAAAAAAAAATAACACGTTGGAAATGGATTTCCATACACTTTTTCCTCCCGCTAAAACACGTGAGAAATGAAATTCCATAGATTTTTTCCTCCCGCTTTCCTATAGGCCTGCAGACATACTTTCTATTCTTTATATGGAAAAAGAAAAGGCAACTTTCCGAGCAGGTGTAGTATAAAATGTTTTTACTCGAAGTCCATTAGGCCTCCTCCGATTTCCGAACAATATTTTGAAAAAAGAACCCAAAGGCTGGCGCGGTCAATGAGGTTTTACCAACATCATTGGGCGCGATTTCAATTAACAATTAATTCTGCTTTTTATTTTCCTCGAAGGTGTAGTCTAAAGCAATATTTATCACTCGGCAGAAAGTGCGATTCCTACCTCGTGTGTTTTAAGGCCATAACGACACACTCGGTAGGAATTGATCACTTTCTCGCCTTGGTGTAAAATGCACTATTATCTATTGTGACATCGATACTTACCATCATGCTAGATTGTGCTTAAACAAAGGTCTATTCACGACAAAAATCTGTCCTCATGAGACTTCGCTGCGGGTCAACGTTAACTCACGAGCAAAGCGAAGTAGTTAGATACCACTATCCTGAATGCGAAAGGGAATATGGGTCGAACTCCACCAAAGCGGAGACGAGACGTGAGGAGCGGAGATGTGTTTTAATTTAAATAACATGTCCGACGTTTTATTGGTTACTCAAAACGTCGTTACTCATACATCTCGTCTTCGCTCATCTTCAGTGGATCCCCGAGTTCCAAGCCTTAGCGGTACCTACACAATTTTATCAGTATATAATGATACCTAATGAGTTACTAAATTCTCTGTGCAAGGCACGTTCTCAAGGTGAGTGACCTACGAGATTATGTACCTATAGCTGAACCCATTATCATGAAATTCCTAGACAGTAATAGCAATAGAAAACAATGATTCACAGCTTTCACCTTCTGACTGGTGTTAATAACTTGGACTTTATATTATTTATAATAATTTATAATTTTATCAGTAAATAAATGACCATGTTTACAAGCTACCTGTGGAAAATAACTGACGCAAATATAAATATCCTACTAACATTATAAATGTGAAAGTTTGTGCAATGTGTGTTCGTAACCAGTTACCACACAAAGCCAGAACGTTACTTTTTATACCGAAAACGCGTCCCAAACCGCGGAAAAAACTAGCTGTAAGTATCTGTATTAATCTTTAAAAATAAACAAGGTGCAGGTAATTAACTGAACGTGACGGATAGACAGCACATTAGCGAGAGTGATAGAGACATCCTCGATAAGTTATCGTGATGTTCTTCACACTCCAGGAACCAGTGCTGTGGTTTCAGGTTACCCTACAAGGCAATGATTTAGGTACCGTAGTACCTATTATAAATAAAAAAATAAATCAAATACAATCATTTATTTCAGCACCACTGGTACCTCCACGTACCTACATTATAAACATTTATAAATCGCAATCTATGAATCCTACTAATATTATAAAGCCGAAAGTGAAATCTGAATTTTTGTTACCTAGGATCTCCAAAACTACTGAACAGATCAAGATGAAATTTGGCGCACGTTTATTCTACTGCGGGTACTTCCCGTAGACCTGAAATTTGGTGAGCAGCAAGGCCTTATAGCACAAATAAAGGGAAAAATCAGAAAACGGTAAATCCGTAGTTTATTCACAAAAAAAAATACTTTTGATTCTCGCCATGGACCAAAACCTACAGGGTAACTGGCGGTTACCGAGACAGTGACGTCACTGCGACCGCGGCGGTCACTCAGAGAACTTCACTACCTAGTAATTTGGCCATAACTTCGTCAATTTTTGTCGTAGAACAATTTTTTTTTTCATTATTGTTAAGGATTTCTTAGCTCTATCAATCTACATTCTCAACTAACGTTACGGATCCTCAACCCTTAGTGCGCGAGTCCGACTCACACTTGACGTTTTATTTATTTATTATCATCATAGACGTCCTCTGTGGCGCAGCGGGCGAAGGTCTGCCTGCGACGCAGGAGGTTGCGGGTTCGATTCCCGCCTCGGGACAAATGTTTGTACGATCTGCAGACGTCCAGGGCGTTTTAGAAGATGTCTATGAATAATAAAAAAATATCTATCTATGTAGTGTATTGTATTAAGTATATCAGTTATCTAGTACCCATAACACAAGCTCTGCTTAGCTTGGGCTAGATAATGCTGTGTGAATTGTCCAGCATTATTTATTTATTTATTATAGACCAAAACATTCATATCGTGTTATGTTGGCATTCTATGAATAAATAAATAAAAAATTCGCCTGGCCGAGCCGACAACTCTGCAGCTTTCATACAAAACCTAGCCTTGATACCTCTTCTTTGGAATTGGAATACCTACTTTGTTGAGGTCAGTAGAGTTCCCCCAAAATATTAAACCGTACCTTGTTTGTTCACTTGTTTACAAAGCATTAGGTCCTCGACCTCTCTATCAAACGGACATTCATTATACGACAACCACTTACCTATTTTAACTAGATTCTGCACGTGGCTTTGGGTCGGTTTCAAAGCGGAGTGGAATATACATTAAACATCGGATATTGAGATGCATCTTTATCAGATTTACATTTAATTTATGTAGGTATTCAAAAGTAAAAGTAAAAATGCGTTTATTTTGTTAACAAATACATATAAAGCATAGGTATACAAAAGATAAAGGTTAGATAAGATATAAAGGTAACAATTACGTTAAAAAAATGTCAGATCATATATTCATAAAATGTTTTAATTTAAATGAATTAAATAATTAATCAAGATATTATTTAAATTATTCAAATGTGCTATAGGTATTGCAAATAACTTGGACATTTATTTTTCAATTATATGAATATACATATAGCCTATGTTACTCAGGGATAATGTAGCATTCTAATGGTAAAAATACAAATCCTTCCTCTTTATAATATTACCTAGTATCTTTAACGTAATGGTAAATAAATGAAATCTGAATCATACGTCCACAGCTGAACATGAGGGGTTTGGCCGTAATTAAATTGAAAACCTGATCTTATTCAATTCAATTATTATTTATTCTCGCCTCCTATAATTACTACTTTTCTTATTTTATATTTATAAAATGACATTCTTATATTATCGAATTCTATAAATATGAAGTTTCAAAGTTATCAATCTAACAAGAGCGAACCCAAAATAATTGGCGCAGCCTGACTTGGTTTTTATGCATTGTGTACCCACTAAGACTACCTACGCCTAAGATCGTTCTTAGGTGAATGCATAAAATCACAATAAATTATAAGAATATGAATAACTAGCTTCTGTCCGCGGCTTCGCACGCGTTATTTCTACGGAAACGTTCAAAGGTTATTTCTATCCAATGGGAACTGATTTATGGGATAAAAAGTAGCTAATGTTTGATTCCAGGCATAGAGCTACACCGCTGCAAAATTTCAGCTCAATCTGTTCAGTAGTTTGGCGTGAAGACGTAACAAACATCTATCTATACATCCATCCATCCAAAACTTTCGCATTTATAATATTAGTGTGATAAACGCGCTGGGCAGGTCAAAAAATACTCAGAAGGATGGCTGCTGCCCTTCCTCTGGGAGGTTCCCTCAGTCGACTCTCTAGACATCCACGAGGTGAGTTGAAGAGGACGATTCTACCGCCTCGTCGTACATTGTACTTTGTACATAGTCGATTAATAGATGAAGCCCGGCCCATCCCGGAAAAATACGAAACGCCAGTCTCTTTACGGAAGTTCAAAAGTCATTGACTGATAAACTGAAGTAAAAATCATGAATTTGAAGCATGTTAGTTATCTTTAGGCAGGTTCGTACCGGTTTGTCATACACGTGATAAATTACATATCTTTTTAGGTAGTTAGGAAATTGTGCAAAAGAATTACTCATTGTGTTTGAACTCAGTTTGAATTTTAACTAGTGATTTTCCTTAAATTTTAGAATGCCTACGAGGTTTTAGCAATATTTACTACTAATCACACTAATATATTATAGCTGCGAAGGTTTGGATGTTTGGATGGATGTTTGTTACCCTCTTCACGCCATAACGACTGAACCGATCGGGCTGAAATTTTGCATAGATGTAGGTCTAGGCCTGGAATCACACATAGGTTTTAGAGCGCCTGCTTGTCCGGTGGTGAAAGGGGGAGGAAATGTATTTACTAGAGCGTCTGCTTGTCCGGTGGTGAAAGGGGGGGAAACGTATTTATTAGAGCGTCTACTTGTCCGGTGGTGAAAGGGGGAGGAAACGTAGGTATTTACTAGAGCGTCTGCTTGTCCGGTGGTGAAAGGGGGAGGAAACGTATTTATTAGAGCGTCTGCTTGTCCGGTGGTGAAAGGGGTCGGGAACTAATTAACTATAGCGTCTGCTTATCCGGTGGTGAAAGGGACAGGAAACGTATTTACTAAAGCGTCTGCTTGTCCAGTGGTGAAAGGGAGAGGAAACGTATTTACTAGAGCGTCTGCTTGTCCGGTGGTGAAAGGGGGAGGGAACTAATTTACTATAACGTCTGCTTATCCGGTGGTGAAAGGGAGAGGAAACGTATTTACTAGAGCGTCTGCTTATCCGGTGGTGAAAGGGGGAGGAAACGTATTTATTAGAGCGTCTGCTTGTCCGGTGGTGAAGGGGAGGGAGGGATAAGGTTATGTAAGTCCTGAGCGCAATCACCAAAGTGGTACTTGTAGAACACTGGCATTGATTTTTAAATCTTTCAATCCCCATCAAAAACTACTGCCTAGGTCCATTACGGATGTAAGAGGATTAACTAAAAACCTTATTTGTGTTGGAAGAACACAAATAAGGTTCGTTAGCTAACCCGCTTAATACCGTAATGAATTCGTCAAACTACGATAGTTTTTATACTAGAGCGCCTGCTTGTCTGGTGGTGAAAGGGGGAGAAAACGTATAAAAGTATAAGTATAAGTACTGTCTGAGTAGATAATATCTAACGATCACGAATTTAAATAAAATACAAGATAAATGTTAATTACATTGTTTATTAACAATAAATTAAAAATAAAGATTTACATACTTACAATATGAGCGATTCACTCACGAATACCTACATCTAACTCTATTAGAAGTCTAAATTAAAGTTACACAGTAACTTCCATGTTTAATTGAAGAAAGTCAGGAAACTGGATTTTCTTGACAAATCAAATCAAGAACTCTTTATTTCCATAAATACAATAATGTACTAATTTCTAAGAAATCGAATTATATCGCAAAAATTTTCGACTTCGACGGGACTTGAACCCGCGTCCTCCCCTCAGTACGGGAAAGTAATAAAATAAAAAAAAATAAAAAATTCGATTTCTTAGAAATTAGAAATTATCCAGAGTGCGAGGATTACGCACTATAATAACAAAACCTTACAATAATGTACTTTTACACGTAGAAGAGATCAAATTATAAAAATTAACACTGACACGAAAATAAAGTGATATTTCGTCCAACGTTTCATCCCTTTACAAGGGAATTTTTCAGGTCGAATAAATTCGTCAAACTAAGATAGTTTTTACAGTAAAAAAGTCTGCAATTAGCTCAATTGTTTCAATTGTAAATACTAGTTCTGAGATGTTTATATTATTTGATAGTTAATTAAGTCTTGCTTGCCTTACAATAAGGTCTATATTTCAGTGTAATAATGCGGGGCCACTTCCGTCAACCATTCCTTCTTGATCACCATCAGATCTCGCATGTAAGTCTTGACACCTGACGTTTGTACACTCGCGAATACCACCCTGCGGATAAAACGGGCAAGTGTGAGTCAAACATTAGGGAAACCAGAAATCGTGTTAAGGCGCTACCCTGACCCAAATCAGCGCCACCACATTTTTTATCTTATTATTATGTTAAACGTTTTTATCGGATATCGTATTTTTAGTGTAGGCAGCGATGCGAAGTTGCTTTTTTTGGCCACGATGGTGAGCAAAACGAGCAACTTCGCATCTCTGCCTACACTATACAAAATAAAACTTTGACAGAGGCTATCGTAGTTTGACGAGTTCGTTATGGATGTAAGCGGGTTAACTACGAACCTTATTAGTGTTGGAAGAACACCAACGTTTCCACCAACCCATATAAGGTTCGTAGATAACCCGCTTACATCCGTAATGAATTTTACAGAGGCATTAAAAATAAGCTTATGATAGGTATCACAAACTGCAAAATCGATTTTTGAAAATTCCTTCGTTTAACATAAAATAGGCGGTGGCGCTGATTTGGGTCGGGTATGCCCCTTAAGCGGTTTTAAAACTTTTGGTTCTTACCTATTTTAGGGGAAAGCTTATAATTGCTTGCTGTAGGCGACCTCTACGCGACAACGGCCGAACTACAAGGCTAACGTGTCAATAGAGGCGCTATCACCGATAAAACTGAAGTTAGTAAAAACCTAACTAAGCGCTTCAATGAGTGACCGCTAGATGTCGTTAAGAAAGATGCAAAAAGTGACCATTCCTGGATCGCGCAAACGCTGGATTCAGTTACAATTGACCATATAGGAGTTTCCGACATCAACTGTCGGTCGAAAGACCACCGGGCTCAGTGGACCAGATGGGTCGGGCCCGGTTCAGAGGAGATCTCCCTCTGTTCCTATCTGGGGGAAATCCACCTTTACCTCCAAACTGGTGACCTCCGTCGTGCCAGACGTCGACTACCTCGGACGACTCCTGCCGAAACCCGACGACTGGATTTCTGAATACGATTCCTTCAACAAGCAGCGCAGCACTCCAGCCATCAATGACGATCATCATCATCATCATCATCAGTAGCAGACATGTACCTTCGACTCTTCTCTCTATTTGTAAATGACATTTCCCATGTTCAATTCAATGGAGAAATGGTCCAATATGCTGACGATACCAGTATAGTCTTATCGGCTGAATCCAACTTACAATTGGAAAGTAAAATCAAAGAAACTATGACAATATTATCAGAATGGTTCAATATGAATGGCCTAAAACTTAACGCACTTAAGACTAATGTAATTTTATTTACCACAAAGATGAATCACCAAATAGTTTTAAATGTCAATTTATCCAAAACGCATACAATTACCAACTCTAATCTGATCCGTCTACTTGGATTCGAAATAGACCCGACATTAACTTGGAAGAACCATGTAGACCTGACATGTAAGAAAATGTCTAAGGGAATATACGCTCTTAAGCAACTTAGACCAATAACATCAAAGGAGTCATTAAAAAATGTTTATTACGCTTACGTTCACTCGGTAATGTCGTATGGTATCGTTCTATGGGGCTGCTCTACCGATTATCAGAGGGTCTTAAAATCGCAGAAACGAGCAATACGTGTTTTGGTTAAAGCTCATTATAGAGAGTCTTGCCGCAATCTTTTTAAAGAACTAGGAATACTGACATCGGTCTCAGTCTACATTCTAGAAGTCTTGAAATATGTCAGAGCTAATTGGGATAGATACACAATTCGAGTTGTGAAAAGTAAGCGGACTATTAGGAATAACAATTTAACCCTAGAAGTAATCCCCAGTCGCCTTAATATATCAACGAAACTTCCTCTTCAAATGGGTCGCACTCTTTTTAATAAACTGCCACCTTAACTAAAGGATATAAAACTGAATAATCACATCACCTTTATAAATAAAGTGAAGGGACTTCTTCTTCACAAAACTGTATACAGCGTAAAAGAGTTTCTCGAGAACGATTATACTCAGTATATTAATGTGAATATACAAAAAGAGTTGAACAAAGGTACTAGTACGCACCTACACAATGTTACTACCAACTAGATTATTTATTTGACTATCGCCCTTATACAGCGAATGCCTATTGTATCTTTCTTTTTTTTTTTCATATTATTTGTATTGTATGTTAACTTGACAAGTCTTAGCCTGTACACCGAAATGTTGTATACTTACTTATAATTTTTCATGTGTCTCACCTTTGACAATAAAGATATTCTATTCTATTCTTCTATTCTCTCCCTCAAGCTACCTTCCGGACCAGCAACTACGCACCGCACCAGCACCATCCCTCAGCCTCCGCAGTTCCATCGCAGCCGCCCTGACTTCCTGGTTCTGCAGGCTTCTCCCCTCCTCGATAACGCTTCGTGGAGTTTCCTGGCGGCATCATCTGGGCATACAGTCTCGTCCCACCGTAGACTCACCTGGAGCACCGCACTGCGCTTCGTCCCGACTCACCGTGGACCGTCTCGACTCACAGCAGACTACAAGCGCCGCGCTTCGTCCCGACTCACTGGGACACATCTCGACTCACCGCAGATGACAAGCGCTCTCCCGTCCCTCAACCAGCTCATCGTACCAGTCTCGACTCACTGAAGACTACGATGAGCTAAGCTGGACACAGGACATGCTGGTATCAAGAACTATATCGACCTTCGGTCTGGAAAGGGAGTGATGTAGGCGACCTCTAGGCGACAACGGCCGAACAACAAGGCTGACGTGTCAATAGAGGCGCTATCACCGATAAAACTGAAGTTATTATAAATAAATAAATAAATAATGCTGGACAATTCACACAGCATTATCTAGCCCCAAGGTAAGCAAAGCTTGTGTTATGGGTACTAGATAACTGATATACATAATAATATACGAGTACATAGATAGATATTTTTTATTATACATAGAAAACGACCAGAACACCCTGAACAAATATCTGCAGATCGTACAAATATTTGTCCCGAGGCGGGAATCGAACCCGCAACCTCCTGCGTCGCAGGCGGGCCTTCGCCCACCGCGCCACAGAGGTCGTCATTAAAAACCTAACTAAGCGCTTCAATGAGTGACCGCTAGATGTCATTAAGAAAGATGCAAAAAGTGACCATTCCTAGATCGCGCAAACGCTGGATTCAGTTACAACTGACCATATAGGAGTTTCCGACATCAACTGTCGGTCGAAAGACCACCGGGCTCAGTGGACCAGATGGGTCGGGCCCGGTTCAGAGGAGATCTCCCTCTGTTCCTATCTGGGGGAAATCCACCTTTACCCCCAAACTTGCTATTGAGCATAGCTGATACATGCACAAGCACGTCCACTGTTGCACGTGCGTAGTTTTTGGTTTATTTATATTTAGACATGAATACACACCACTTAGGCTGCTGCACCCTGTACAGACAGCTCTGCGGAGATATGTGCAGCTCCGCGCCGCGCGCGCCGCGGTACGCGCCGGAGGGGTGCAGGTACGCGGCGGAGGGGAACAGCCCGGAGAGAACGCATTTCATTAGGCGGGTGCACTTTTCTGGAAATAGACAAATCAAAATTTTACTTCACACTAATATTGTAAACTGGTTTCTGCGCGGTTTCGCACGCGAAGTTTCTATGGACACGTTTTATGGTTATTTCTATCCCATGGAAACTGACGGGATAAAAAGTAGGATTTATTTTATTCCAGCCCTAAAACTACTTGTATGCAAAATTTAAGCCCGATCCGTTCAGTAGTTTTGGCGTGAAGAGGTAACAAACATCCATCCATCCATCCATCCATCCATCCATTTATCCATCCATCCATCCAAACTTTCGCATTTATAATATCAGTGTGATTAATCATTGTGCTTTTCATGCTGTGTTGTCCTTTTGCTTATGTTGTCCGTTTGTTTAAGAAAAAAGAATTTTAATGCAAAATTATAAGATTTTAGTTCGTAAAACTGATCATATTCTGTTTTCGAAGTTTATGACACTCCTAACACAAACATTGGCAGAGTCGTAGCGAAAAGCAAGCGGGCATTAAGAAAGAAGAAGAAGAATTTGAAACGCAGAATATTTTGTGATCGCTATCAGAACAGCGCTGTAATCGTACCTCAGAACGCACCCTTAGAAAGATAGTTACACGCAACGCCATCTAGTGTTTGTGGAGTCAACTTACCCGACCCGAGATCCATTTCGCTTGAGAAGTCCTTATTTTCCATTTCAAACTTGCCTTTTATTAGTTTTTCTAAGCTACTTCTTATTTCGCATGCCTGAAACAAATAATTTTTGGTAAATCTACACTAATAATAAGATGAGGGTTTGTAAATTTATGTATAGGAGGGTGGCCCTAGCATCGGTAGCCATTTTGTTTTTTAAATCACCGGTCACATAAAATGTATACCTAGGCTGGAATTTTTGGACGCAGCAGTAAGGACCTTAGTCGTTGAAGCTACACGAAAATGATTATAGGAAACTACCCATCCTTTATAGAAATAATATTACCCCCATTCACAGATTTTCAAAAAAGTTACAGTATTCGAGAAAATGGGCGTTCAAAAAAACTTTTTTTTATGCCAATCGATCCTGTTTCTCATACTGATCAACCAACTAAGGTTTGAGTACTAGAAAAGTCAGAAAACGCACAAAACTTGGCATTATAGTATTATAATATCTGTGGCATGGGTAGTTTCCTAAGACCATTTTCATGTAGCTTCAACGGTTAAGGGTACATCCATCCTGTACATTTTCATCCTGGACAATAAAACAAATGAAAAATGATCTATAACACAATGTCCGAAAGCATTAGGTTTCTAAGCTCATTGATGAAAGTCATTTTCATATGTGAATAGCTTAGAAACCTGACCCTACGTTTTATCAAATTACCAGATGATTAAAGCCACGGGCAGAAGCTAATAATCCTAAGTACCTAAATAGTCTGTCCTGTCGGTAGCCAGTGTCTATAAACTTATCATAATTTTGCTTTTGTATATTGTCTGATAAATAATTTTCATTCTCTACTAAAAGCGAAATTTGTGAACATAGACATGAAATAATTTAGGCTCCTATTATGAAAGGTTATGCTCAGTCATCGATCTATGCTTGAGTTAGGCTTTTCTATGGCATAAACGTTACTCAAGCATAGATTATATTAATGGGCAATCTTTCATAATACGGGCCTTCCTAACCTCACCTCACCTCAACAGCCTATATTGGTCCACTGCTGGACGCCGGCCTCCCCCTGATAAGCTCCTTATTGACTTTTATCTCATGGAGAGCCTAAAATCCCCACGCTGGGCATGTGGGTTGGGGATCGCAGTACGGTGGTAGAATTGTTCTGCAGGGGGCGCTGCTGCCCGCCCCCGGTGGATATACCTTAGTCGCCTCTTACGACACCCGCTGGAAGAGTTGGGGTGGTGCAAATTCTAAGCCGGAACCACACAATACGAGCCTTAGTTTTATAGACATAGACATACCTTCTCCATAATCTTATAGTTGAGATACATCTTGTTGCACCAGTCTTTGCTCGCTTTTCGTTCCCGCTTCTCGTCGTCATATTCAGACTTCAGTTTCAGATATGAATCTAGTATGTTCAGGTACATTATTATATCGCCTTCTGCTACCTGAAATTAATTGTGAGATTTTTAAATGAATAATGCGGGACAATCCACACAGCATCATCTAGCCCCAAGCTAAGCAGAGCTTGTGTTATGGGTACTAATTAGATGACTGATATACTTAATTCAATAAGCTTTCTGGTACTTATTTATTTGTAATTCTGTTAATTTTTAAGCCTTTGGTTTTCCCCTCAATAAATAAATAAATAAATACAAATACACTACAAAGATACATATTTTTTTATCATACCAAAACATCCAGAACAAATATCTGCAGATCGTACACACATTTGTCCCGAGGCGGGAATCGAACCAGTAACTTTCGCCCGCTGCGCCAGACAGGTCCAATACAATACATTACATACATAGATATTTTTTATTATACATAGACAATACCCAGAAGACCCGGAACAAATATTTATAGATCGTACTGACATTTGCACCCAGGCGGGAATCGAACCCGCAACCTTCAGCTTCGCAGGCAGACGTTCGCCCGCCGAGCCACATCGGTCGTTTTTATTATAACAACACTTGAATAAAAGCAGCAGTAATAAAGTAGGAAATTCCGGGGAAATATTTCTGCCGTTAAGCAACAAGTTAAAAATTATTTCTCGCGTCTGGTCGAAGCGACGCGAGACCCGAGAGCTGGTGAGTATCTGGCGCAGCGCATCAGCATTGCCATACAGCGGGGCAATGCAGCCAGCGTAGCGGGGACGCCACGACTGGTATTGATATGAATCAGTTAAGCTACCTGTAGATTGTTTGCTACAGTCTGCAGTTAGCTCAATTGTAAATATATATAGTTCTTATTTATTTATATTATTTGATTGTACATGAGCCTTTATTCACAAAGAAAATTACACAAGTACTTACAATTGAAACAACTGAGCTAACTCCAGACTGTTGCAAACAATCTACAGGTAGCACAACTGATCCATATCCATATCATACAATACCAGTCGTCGTCGTCGCGTCGTCGCTACGCTGGCAGCATTGCCTCGCTGTATGGCAATGCTGATGCGCTGCGCCAGATACTCACCAGCATTATTTTATTGACATTTTCTTTGTGAATAAATAGGTAGTATATAAAAAAATCAACAAGTAGTTACCTCAAAGTGGTTCCTCCTCGAGACCCTGGCAGCGATGCTTTGCTTCCCACTGGCTTTGGTAAACACATTGTCCACTTGCAACATGGCCGCTATTGATAGAGCCTCGTCTATGCACCCGAATTCATCTGGAATATTGATGTGATCAGATCACGTTAGTTTAAAAATCTTTGTGTAGACTTAGGATTACGATCTATGGGTTAGTTTTTATCACGGAACAGCCTTCGGCCGCGGGGCTATTCTTTGGTTCCCCTAATGTGAAAAAACGATTAAGAAAAAAATACGATAACTAAAACATGAAAGTGCACTGTTTCGCACATAATTTGGTCGAAATCTCAAGAACCCTGCGGTCTACTGAAATGACTTATGTTTTGATTCGTAGATTATCTAGTATATACTAACTAGTTTATGCCCGCGGCTTCGTACGCGTTGTTTTTATGGAAACTTTTAAAGGTGATTTCTATCCCGCGGGAACTGATTTATGGGATAAAAAGTAGCCCATGTTTGATTATTATTATTATTATAAGCCTATAGGGTCCCACTGCATGTAACAACTATAACAACTATAACTCAACACATGTTTGATTCCACGATTAAAATTACCTGAATGCAAAATCTCAGCCCGATCCATTCAGTAATTTTGGCGTGAAGAGGTAACAAACATCCATCCATCCAAACTTTCGCATTTATAATATTGGTGTGATGTGATTAGTGTGATTATTTGGTACCTTGAACCAGTTTCTTCATAAATTGCGGAGTTTTCTGGTAATTCAAATATAACTCGATTTTTCGCTGACGCCGATCCAAAACGTATCCTTTGTCCCGCTCCTATGAACGCGAAATTCTATGCCTATCCTTTTCATATAATAGCGTGCATTGATTGCTCCCTCTTAAATTCATAGGCTATCCAGTATCCACTCGGAAGGATATGGGTTCTACATTTTCGAGGAATATCCAAAATACATACCACTGTTACACAGCATCTTTGCACACATCGGCCTGAGCGGAAGCTCCGCCATCTTGGATCCAATGACATCTGTCAAATGTCCCTCCTTGTCTATGGAGCCGAGCGCGTAGAGAGTTTCCAACGCTGATAGGAGACATTTTGCAGGCGGCGGCGTGGGGAATGTGAACCTTAATCGAATAAAAATTAGGTTTATTATTACAGTAGAAATACATAGTAACTTATGAGAGTACAATGTAGTTTTTTGTGAAATAATTTCGAACAAGTACTACCGACGTGGGCAATTATTTTTACTTACTAGTTTTTGTTCCGTAATTTATTTTGATCTTGAACTAAGGTCCTTATTATAAGAGCTTGCTCAATCAGCGATCTGTGCTTGAGTCACGATTTTCTATGGCAAAGCGTTACTCAAGCATAGATTGATGACTGGGCATAGTTTCATAATAGGGGTCTTAAAGTCGAGCTCTTGCTTGATGGGAAGACTAAATTGAGAGTTATATAGTATTGTAAACTCTTAGTTGGCACCACACGGCACAAACTTGACAATTGATAAGAGCCATTAGGAAGCTTATCAAGGAACGCCTATGTCCAGCAGTGGACAAGTATAGACGGTAGATGTAAACACCGTAAGTTTATGTAAAAAAAAATATGATTTACGAGTGGTGGTTTTCACGTGATTTTGAAGTTAAAACAGAGTTTTTGGACGAAGCTTGTCTGTCTTGTCTTGTCTTTAAAGCACGTAAGCCTTAGCCCAGCTGTGGGATGACCAGAACTGATAATAAATACGTACCGTAAGACATTGTGTATCCCTAACGCCTTCAGTTGCAGCACCATGGCGGAGAGGTCACTTCTGCACATCTCGGGGGGCACGCTGGCCGGGAGGTTCTCATACTCTGCTTCTGTGTATAATCTGGAACGAAATAACGTTTGTTTTTTAACCGACTTTTTAAAAGGAAGAGGTTCTATTTTTGGCTATATGTTGTTTAATGTATTTTCGTCGATTTCTCCTTCAATTGAGCTATTCTAAGAAATCCAGTTTTCCCTCAGAAACAAGGCTACTGTATGTATTTATGTCACAAACCTATTTATTTCAAAAACAGGGGTATTGTTTGTACTGCACAAACCCATGTATATAGCACAGCCTACCTATATGCATACAGTCGTTTGACGAAGGCATTTGACATGGTTTTGACAGGGCAATCGTGGGGGGGAGGAAAGGGACGCTCCCGAGTTGCATACATCACCATCTTAGTAACTCGGGAGCGTCCCACCCCCCGACCGAACCCGTCCCTTGCCCCCCGCACGATTGCCCTGTCAAAACGCCTTCGTCAAACGACTGTGTATGCATTGTAAGTAGGCTGTGATTCTAGTGACTCATCTATCCCTTCCTACTAATATTATAAAGTCAAAAGTTTGTACTTTTGTCGTTGTGAAGACGTTTAGCCGAAGAGAACACTAAAACTACTGAATGGATCGGGCTTAAATTTGCACACGTAAAGATCTGAACCTGGAACAACATTAGACTACTATTTATTTTTAAAAAATCGCTCCATAAGCCACTGTAGTTATATATAGTAGTAAGTAAGCCCCCCTACCTATAGCACTCTCCCTTGGCAGTCCTGGCTGCGCGGCCCGCGCGTTGCGTCGCGTTGTTCCTGGATATAGCGCAAACTGATATCGAGTCCACGCCCACGGATGGACAGAAATATGGGAGCTTGTGGAAGCCGCTGTCTATCACTGGAAATAATTAGAGACGTTGATAAATTATCTTATTATCTTATAGGCCTACCTGGTTGCTTTTGGGACGGCAGCACAAGTTAAAACATATCAATTGAAGAGAGATCAATTGTTATACGGAATATAATATTTTTATTTTTATATCACCAGAAAACCAGCGTAGATTTTGGTAAAATGCTTTTGCGTCAAGTTAGTTACACTTTAAGTAACATTATAAGTTTCTTCTCTGCTGACACTACCTAATTTAAGAAATCAAATAATATCCCAAAATATTTCGACTTCGACGGGACTCGAGCCCGCATTTTCGGGATATTATTTTATTTCCTACAAATTACCCCGAAGGTTTACGCACTATAATATCAAAAACCTTAATACCTAATTTAGTAGGTAACAAAGTCTTCCTGTGCCATCACAGGTTCACGCATAAAGTACTTACAATTTTTGTCATCACAAAATAACGCAGCAGTATCTTTACCGCATCAACCAAAGGGCGGCAAAGGGCTGTCGCGGAAGCGCGCAAGAAAATAGCGGACTGATTTTGAAAATTTGAAATTAAATAAATAAATAATGCTGGACAATTCACACAGCATTATCTAGACCCAAGCTAAGCAGAGCTTGTGTTATGGGTACTAGATAATTGATATACTTAATACAATAAACTACATAGATAGATATTTTTTATTATATCTACATAGAAAACATCCAGAACGCCCTGGACAAATGTCTGCAGATTGTACAAACATTTGTCCCGAGGCGGGATTCGAACCCGCAACCTCCTGCGTCGCAGGCAGACCTTCGCCCGCTGCGCCACAGAGGTCGTCAATTGTCTAAATGATTAGTCTAAAAAAATTACCGTATACAATCCCCGGGATAGTAACACTGGTTTCAGCTATATTCGTTGCTAGAACTACTTTTCTTACATTTTTGTCTGCCATTTGAAACACCCTGAAATAAAAAGGAACGAATCTTTTAGAATTATTTACTAGGGGAAGGAATAAATTAAGGCCTTCTGTCTGACCCAATGGCCCAGTCGAGTAGAGCCAAAATGACCTGAGGCGGACCTGAGGAATGGTCACTTTTTGCATCTTTCTTAACGACATCTAGCGTTCACTCATTGAAGCGCTTAGTTAGGATTTTACTACCTCAGTTTTTTCGGTGATAGCGCCTCTATTGACACGTTAGCCTTGTAGTTCGGCCGTTGTCGCCTAGAGGTCGCCTACAACTTTTTAATTTAGAACTTTTCGGGTTAGAAGGAAGGGTCAGAATGACCCAGCCAGGTAAAATAACTCGGGCAGGCGGGTTTTCTTCAGCATCATCATCAGGTTATATTAGTCCACTGCTAGACAAAGGCCTCCCCTAATGAGCGCCATAGCGCCCTGTCTTCAGCTTGCCTCCAGTCTTTCGCAGAGCGTCATCACACCTGGCCGGAGGGCGTCTTACACTAGGTTTGCCGAGTCGCAGTCTTCACTCAAGAACACGTTTACCCCAGCGGTTGTCGGTTCTTCACGAGACATGGCCGGCCCACTGCCACTTCAGCTTGCTAATTCTTATAATAACTTTGTTTCTCTGTCGGATGTATTTGTTAGGAATCCCATCCTTCAGAGAGACTCGGAGCATAGCCATATCCATAGCTCGCTGAGCGACTTTGAACTGGTGGACCAGCCCTACCGTGAGTGTCCACGTCTGAGCTTCGTAGGTCGATTGAAAACTCGGTAACGGGTTTTCTTTTTAGTGTTCATGCTTAAAGTTGGGGGGTAATTTACTTGACAATTTTATATTGCGTAAGTCTGTTTGTTTACCTTCTCTGATTGCATGGCATGCCAATTTGTGGGAGGGCGGGCGGTGCACGTGAATCGCATTTTGTTGGATCTTATCAGGTGAAGGTTTTGCGCCGAATTGTTACTAAATATTATTTTATCCTAAGGGCGATTGTGCACTACAAGGAATATTACTGTCCGAACATCCGATTTTCTACGGTCCGAAGTGGCATGAAAAAAACGGATGACTGGCTTGTGCACTTGTCCGTCTTTACTCGGATGATACGCCTCAGTTTAGCTCCGTCTTTTCAGTCTCTTTTCAGTTCTCCGTCAGTTAAACTACACGCCACGCACGCGAAATTACATTACGTTCCGGAATGGGGAAAAGTAAAATATCGGACGGTAAAATTACGTATAGTGCACAAACTAGTATATACATTATATGGCGTGCCATATCGGACCGTAAAAAATCGGACTGCCGGACAGTAAAATTTCTTGTAGTGCACAATCGCCCTATTACTATACAACGGATGTGTGCAAAGTAACACCTGAATCTATTATTAAACGGATTTTCTTGTAAATAGTTAATAACTAACTTGATTTGACTGTAGTAGGGCAGACTGCCGTACATGGGCAGCACCGCCATGTCGCAGCATTTGATGCCGCTGGGGAAGTACACACGCTGCTGGTTCGTCTGGTTATTTGTTGCCGCGTAGGACTGCAAGGTTTCTAGGGCTTCCGTTATTTCTTCCTGAAATAATAAATGAAATTCTTGAGCTATCTGTAGATTGTTTGCAGTTGTGCGGTGTTTGCAGTTTGCAGTTAGCTGTGTGGCGGCTTAGAATTAGCACCACCCCAACTCTTCTCGCGGCTGTCGTAAGAGGCGACTAAGGGATATCCACCGGGAGCGGGCAGCAGCGCCAATGCGGAACAATTCTGCCACCGAACTGCGATCCCCAACCCGCATGTCCAGCGTGGGGATTATGGGCACTACCCCCATGAGATAAAAGTCATTAAGGCGCTTATCAGGGGGAGACCTGCGTCCAGCAGTGGACCAACACAGGCTGTTGAGGTTGAGGTTGAGGTTTGCAGTTAGCTCAATTGTTTCATTTGTAAACACTAGTTCTTAATTGTTTCTATTATTTGATTGGAATTTTCATTGATATTGTAAAAATTACATTTAAACTGTTTTAAGACCTTTTGGAAGTACATTGGATGTTAGCTTGCTAGTCGTCCAATTTATGCTGAGGCAGAGCCAAATGGCGCGCCAACGCGAAAAATTGTGGAGGGTCACGGTTACAGCAGGTTTGCGGTAGGTTGTCTTTTAATAATTATACAGGGTGCCAAGGAAAGGGTGTACTTAGCCGAAAAGGGGCGATTCTGGACATCGAGGAGGTCAATGTTTGTTCTACGATTTTTCGAACAATTTTGTACTTAAAAAAAAAATGAGAGACTTTTTTGTTCGTATTCGTGTTCTTTTACGTGTATCCTAACATTATTATTATTGTTTTGGAATTTTAAAGGATTTACTTACATCATTTTTTTGTAATAATTTCATGACCATGGTTTTGGTGAAAAACAAGCAAAAAAACATTTGCAACATATTTTGTAATGTTAAATAATGCAAGAGTGCGTATTAAAATTCTACACGAATAGGGGACAAATGCGAAATTTAAAAAATCAAATCACGAGATCCCCTTGAGGTTCCCGTTTCGGCTTAGTACATCCTTTCCGCGGCACCCCGTATAATATATTTATAATCTATTATATGTTATAATATATTTATATTACTTGACTTCGTGGTGTACCTAGTTGGTTATCAGTATCACATTCCCGTACTGAGGGGAGGACGCGGGTTCAAGTCCCGTCGAAGTCGAAATTTTTTGCGATATTTGATGTCTTAGAAATTAGAAATTATCCAAAGTGCGAGGCTTACGCACTATAATAATAAAAACGTTATATTTATAATCATTTACTTTTTTGTTATTATAGTGCGTAAGCCTCGCACTTTGGATAATTTTAATTTCTAAGAATTGACTTCGTGGTGTAGTTGGTTATCACATTCCCGTACTGAGGGGAGGACGCGGGTTCAAGTCCCGTCGAAGTCGAAAATTTTTGCGATATTATTTGATTTCTTAGAAATTAAAATCATTTACTTGTTTGGGGGAGTCTGAGTTTCATCCCCCCAAATGTAGTTTACCTGTGAGGTCAGAAACGCGAGGATGTCTCCAAAAGGTTTGTTCTCGTGAATCTTGATCACGGTCTCTACGGTCGCCTTCACATAGTCTGGCACTGGCTCTGAAAATAAAGAAAATCGTAGTTAAAAGGTATTTCTATATCATGGGAACTGATTTATGGGATCAGAAGTAGCCTATGTGTTATTGCAGGTTGAGAACTGTTGTACATGTATGTTGTGATGTCCATTTGTGAACCAAATAAACCATTTATTTATCGATCTATGCAAAATTTTCAATCATCATGTATGAAAATAGTATATTAGGGAATTATTGAACAAAGGACGGATTCAACGCGAGGGCCATAGATGAATCACGAGCAAGTGAAGGATTCTAACGACTGAATCACGACGCATCATCACCCTTGTAGTACGTTTTATTCAAGAGTTGCATACTCTAATAAAATCATGACTACGAGAAAAGGAACCAATCAAATCTGGAGGAGTTATTTGCACAAGGAGTTTGTATGTCGAGTATTCTTTGTACAAGGAGTTTGTATCGAATTTCTTTTGCGCATTAGGGGGTGTATATATGGGCGACGTTGTATAGCATTGAGATGGAGGTCGAATATATTGGCGTGTTCTAAATTTAATCCAAAAAAGTGATTAAAAGTGCTTTTTATTCGCTGTTTTCATTGAATAAAATAAGCTTTTTAGGGGGGGAATGATATAAATATAGTTAAATACTTTGGTAGTCGGAAGCACCCACCTCTCATATACCTAGGGTACAAGTGGGAACAAAGCCCTCCGACTTCCTAGGTATCAAAAGAAAATGGTAAGGAAGATCGGTGAACGCTTGTTTAAGACTTCAAGACTTTTGTAGAAAGTACGTCATTGCAGGCGTACTGAAATACGCGACGGAAATCTCTATGGAATTTAATTTTCCACCCGTTAAGCGGGATAGAAAAGTGAATGGAAATCATTGTTTTAGAATCTTCAAAATCACTCCAGTAAATTTAAATTGTAAACTCAAATGTCCCCAATTTTCTTTCTTGACAATATCACGTCCTAGTTTACTATTTTTATACCTAGTCATTTTTCCTGATAGACCTAAGTCGCCAAAAGGAAATGTAGCACGCGCAGGTGTGATTTTCACATTGTTCTATTTTGAATTATTGCTTTGAATACGGAAGAGGCCGATATCATATGGCGGATTCGGAGTGAAAACTTTTTGTCGTTTGACCTATTATGAAAATAACCATAGCTACCGGCTGATATTTCAGAAAATAAAAAATAACACGTTCGAACGTGGTGAAATCGCACCTGCACGTATTTATTACTACATTTTAGTTCACAATTTAAATTTACTCGAGTGATTTTGAAGATTCTAAAACAATGATTTTCCTCGAAGGTGTCTCTAATGTATAACACTCGAAAGAAAGTGCGATTCCTACCTCGTGTGTTTTAAGGCCTCAAATGACCCACTCAATAGGAATTGGGACTTTCCCGTCTAGATGTACAATGTACGTGGTCGGGTTTTAGTTTTTAACCATAGATCCAAGGAAATTCGATAGATATCAGCTTTCCCAGCGCTCACTTTACAAATAGCCTGAGTTGTGTTACAACTAAACGCACAGACACGCTATTTCCAATATTTTGCAATATTATACCTAATGAATGAACACCAAGGATGAAAAGACATACCTAGACCGAAGTGTGACCGAGACGAACAATACGCACGCGAAATCCGAACGCCGCCGGCGGTGGGTGACTGAGGTGGGTGGACCTAATTTGAGCCTTTCACTTTCGAGAAACTCCCCTACACGTACCTTAACTCCCCTTTTTTAACTCCCGACGTAAAAAGAGAGGGGTGTTATATATAAGTTTAACGTGTCGTTCTGTGTATCTGTATGTGGTATCTTAGGTCCTAAACGGATGAACCGATTTTCGTTTAGTTGTTTTTGTGCCATAGATAATTTTTCCCGAGTGTTCTTAACCATGTTTCATGAAAATCAAGTCTGGGGTTTTTTTTAATTTTGTTCTGATATCGAACATGTTATTTTTTAAGAGTTATAATTTTCTTAGTAAATAAATAACACCTTGTGCATAGAACACGTCGATAGGATGCGTGCGACCCTGCATGGACATCACCACAGAAGTGGGGCGCCCCTTCTTGTCCGCTAAGTTGAAGAAATCTTTCAGGAAATCTGCGTCCATGGTCGCTGAGGACACTACTAGTTTCAGGTTTTTGCGTTTCTGGAAAACAGAAAGGTTACGTTAATAAGCTTTAAAGATCGAGTAATTGTCATTTATTTTGTTAAGCGACTTCGAAAACAGGGAGATTCTATTTTCGTTTCTTTTTCATTGAAATTTATATAAGTCGATTTTTAAGTCAAATATGTAAATATGCCGTATTTATGATTATTTTGTATCTCAAAATCTCTTCGGATGCAGCGACTCGTGTAATTATAGTCAAACTTCACTTAGGTAAGTTTGTTTAACCTTCAATTATTTTGTGTACTAGAAAACCCCCAATTCTTCCCGCGGGTGGGCCACAGGGACAGGAGGGGGCGGGCAGCAGCGCCCCCTGCAGAACAATTCTATCACCGAACTACGATCCCCAACCCGCATGCCTAGCGTGGGGATTATAGGCACAAATTTTATTGCGCTTCTCACTATCTAGTATACAACTTCTTTAAGGTTTAAAACGCAACTTTTTACGAATAATAGAATACAGATATTACCTTTGCTATTTTCTTTAGGAGTCCCATCAATACATCAGTCATCAGAGTTCTTTCATGTACCTGTAACAATACTTGTAATTTAATACCCCGAATCATCATCATCATTCCATAATGGTCCATCGCTGGACATAAATGCCATGCTAATGAGCGTGATACATGTAACTTCCAAATACTTATGTTAATGCAGATTTGACTTAATTTTAGTGAGAATTCGCTTTACCTTAGTGTTATCGGGAGAATAAAAACATGGCTACAATACATTATGAATGTAAGCGGGTTAACTACGAACCTAGTGTGTGTTGGAAGAACACCAACGATTCATTCATAACGAGGGACTTCATCAGGGTAAGTGCGGGTTAGTGCGTCGCGCCTGAATTGCGTCCTTGCGCTTTCCTTCCTCCTGACCCGCACGCCTTCGCCTCCGGCCCGGCCACGGTTTCTGTGTGTGGCAGTTTTAAGGGATGAAACGTTGGTGTTCTTCCAACACAAACTAGGTTCGTAGTTAACCCGCTGATATTCATAATGAATTCGTCAAACTACGTAAGTTTTTATAGTAAAATGTCTACAATACTAAAAGTACCTCGTCAAGAACAATGCAAGTATACTGCATGAGAAGTGGCGAAGCGAACATCTCTCTAAGCAGCACTCCTTCCGTCATAAACTGAAACAAGACGTATGTTATTTTTAAGTTACTATCGTAAATACTTTACACAGTAGTATAAACTTTCTTTACTTTGAAAATTAGGAATAAAAGAGGACCAAGCATGCGCCCCTGTAGAAGCCTATTAGTCTCTTTGTATTGCATATAAATAGAGAGAGGAGAGGCGATGATTCTTGAGCACTAAGTCGAACGCTTTAGACAGATCTACAAATGGATGCATTATCATCTTTTAGTCACTGAGCTTGGGCTGTAATAAAGGGTACTAATATACTAATAAAGGCGACTTAGGTACTAAAATCCAGGAGATTTCATAACCCACTCTAACTCAGCATTGATGGGGAGGGAAAAGATAGATACTACACTTCAGAAATTTATAGATGCGAGATTCAGTGCAGCGAAGAGGCGTCCCCACGAATTCTATCGCTGAAGCTTGGCAGTAAACGTGTTAGCGAGTTACTTACCACAATACCAGTGTCTGGAGTTCTCTCAGCCGTCATCCCGGCCGCGTAGCCAACACTCTGTCCAACATGCTCGCCGCGCTCGCTCGCCACGCGGTTAGCGAGAGACACCGCGGCCACCACTCGAGGCTGGGTGACGCATACTTTGTGGCCGATTTCGAAGAGGTACTGGAATGGAAGGAAACAAACGGCTCTTAGCATTTAGAGGGTTTTTTTAAGACAAGGGTGAACCCATTTTATGGCATGTTCATCAAAACTTACTCTCAGAAGTTTTTGTTGTTATAGTGCGCAAGCCCTCAAACTCAAGGTAATTTTCAAGACTTCCGCTGTAGATGGAGCTAACAGCGCTAGAGTCCGAGAGTTTTCGACTCCTGTATAGTTTGATGAAACATTCCCGTACTGTACTGAAGGAACAATGCTGGTTGAAGTCCCATCGAAGTCGAAATATTTTTAGGATATTATTTCATTTCTATAATATAAAAACAAAGTTAATGATTATATCGGGTATTTATCGCGTACCTTTTGTCAGTCGCCCGTGACCCGATCGCTGTAACGCGGTAGAAACGTAGGGGAAATAAAACAAAAGGTACGCGATAAATACCCGATATAATCATTAACTATGTTAACAAATCGCGAAAGTTTAAAAAGTTTTATAAAAAAAACAAATCAAGGATACTGTAGGTACTGTTAAAACACTAATATTATAAATGCGAAAGTATGGATGCATGTCTGTTACCTCTTCACGCCATATCCGTTAGAGTACCTACAACCTCGGAGTCTAGGCGTGCTCCATCTTAGGCCACAGCTTCACCTTCATAAATGTGATGATGTTCAATCGCTTTACCTTTAAAGCCTAACCTGCATCACAGCCGGCAAATTCTCCACTAAGTCACGAAAGTCATCAAACACCAAGTTCCACAATTAAAACTTAATTGCGGCGATTGTAAGGAACATTTAATTGAATTTCCCTCGGCGACATTTACCCCTACAAGCTTAAGTTGGAGCAAAGTGGAAACCTTTGAACTGTTCTGGCTAACGCAATTACGTTGCGATACTAGATCTACAAGTACAAATCAAGAACAAACTGAGGAATTCTTTATTTACTAGCTTCTGTCTGTGGCTCCGCACTTGTTTTTTGGAATAAATAATAGCCTATGTTATTCCAGATGTGCCGAATTAATCCAAAGCATGAACTCATATAATAGGATATGTACATAGGCGAGCTTAACCCTGAAAAGGATTTTCTTCCAGCAAACCTTAGAGTTATAGGAGAGGCGATGAAATAGGTACAGGAAGTGTACAAACAATGAATTCTACTATCCTACTAATATTATAAAGCTGAAAGTTTGTGAAATAAATGAGACCTGAATTTTTGTTACCTAGGATCTCTAAAACTACTGACCAGATCAAGATGAAATTTGGCGTACGTTTAGAGCAAAGCCTAACTTAGATAATAGGGTACTTATTATATCGAAAATACTCGTGTGAAGCCGAAGGTAGAAGCTAGTTTACAATAACATCTTTGTGTGCATTGCAAATTTTCAGCCAGATACATTCAGTAGTTTTGATGTTCTCTTCGGCTAAACGTCTTCACAACAACTGCACAAACTTTCGCCTTTATAATATTAGTAAGACTAGCAGGCTTCTCTTACGAAAGGGGGTGATTCTGGACATCGAGGGGGTCAACGTTTGTTCTACGACATTTTGAATTTCGATGAAGTATTATTTTTTCTTTCGACTTAGTACATCCCTTCCGTTGCACCCTGTATATCCTACCTACACTTAGATATCTACCTCAATTAGAATAAAAGGCACTCCTATTGAATCAACAAATAAAATACAAAAGGTACACTACATTAGTAGTAGCGGTTAATTTAATCACATTAGTTAAGTAAGTAAGTAGTAAGGACCGTGTGGAGTGGCACAAAAGTTTGGAGACCTATACCCAGCAGTGGGTGAAGTCGGGTTGCGGATGATGATGATGAGTTAAGTAAGTAGGTAGTAAGTATAACTAATTTATTTTACTACAATGTACATACATACATACATCACACCATTACTTACTACATAATAAAACAAAGTACTCCGCCGCTGCCGCGTCTTCAGTTATATTATACTTACTAGCTTCTACCTGCAGCTTCGCATACGCTTTTTCAGAATCATAAGTAGCCTGTTATCTAAGTTGGCTTTGCTCTAAGCGTACGCAAAATTTCATCATGATCTGTTCAGTAGTTTTGGAGATCCTAGGTAACAAAAATTCAGATTTCACAAACTTTCGGCTTTATTACATAACGTTTTAAGGAAAATAAATTTATTCACAAAGAAAATTAAACTAGTATTTACAATTGAAACAATTGAGCTAACTGCCGACTGTTGCAAACAGTCTACAGATAGCTCAACTGATCCATATCAACACCAGTCGGAAGCGTCCCCAAGACGCTGGCTGCATTGCCACGCTGTATGGCAATGCTGATACGCTGTGCCAGATATTCACCAGCTCTCGGGTCACGCGTCGCTTCGACCAGACGCTCAGATTTAATTAATTTTAATTTAATTAAATAACTAGCTTCTGCCCGCGGCTTCGCACGCGTTGTTTCTATGGAAACGTTTTGAGGTTATTTCTATCCCATGGGAACTGATTTATGGGATAAAAAGTCGCCTATGTTTGATTCCAGGGTTAGACTTACCTGTATGCAAAATTTCAGCCTGATCCATTCAGTAGTTTTGGCGTGAAGAGGTAACAAACATCCATCCATCCATCCAAACTTTCACATTTATAATATTATATAGTGTTATATTAGTAGGAAGTAGGAATAGTAGGAAAGATTTCACAGGGGTTTTGTCTAAATTGTCTGAAATACGACGATGACCGTTGAGACATCTTCAACGTTCATCGTCATATTTGAGACGAAGACAGACAGAGAAAATTATGATGCCAACTGGGAGCTGCAGGGCTATTCAGAATCTCTGCTACCGAGTTATCGACACAGAATCTGACACGAATTCGCGCGAAATTCAAATAATTTAGCCGTTTTTAATATTTTCTGCGTTCTGCAAGGAATTAAACTATCAGAAAAGAAATTTTCCATGAATAATAAAACACTTTCTATGAACCCATGTTTTAACAAATTTCTGTTTAGTGTTACTTTTGGAGCAATTAATAATTATAAGAGCTTTATTATAAGCTACATTATATCTTACTTTATTGTAACGTGTCAAAATGGTCTACGAATTGTGGAAAACTACTTTTGTAATAGTTTAATTCCTTGAAGAACGTCGAAAATATAAAAATCATTAAAAATTAAAAACAAACAACAAACTGCACTATCGAGATCGTTGCGGTGGACACAATCGATTGCCGTCACGCCATCTCAAACTCGGTCTTAAGTAACATCGTTATCGGTGACGTCCCGGTGGCGGTGGACAAACGATCGACGTCACGCCATCTTGAACTCGGTCTTAAACAATAACGTTAACGGTGACGCGGACGTCTTGGTGGCAGTGGAGAAACGATCGACGACGTCACGCCATCTTGAACTCTGCCATATACAATATCGTTTTCGGTGACGTCCCATCCCATTGGCGGTAGACAAAAGAGCGACGTCACGCCATCTTGAAGTCGGCCTTAAACAATATCGTTATCGGTGACGTCTCGATGACAGTGGCGGTAGACAAACAGCGCAACACGTGCGAGTAGAAAAACAGCGCCAGATAATACTAATACAGAGCTATTTCCGTGGTCGACTCCCACGCTCGAATAGAGTCCGTAACTGTTGTTCTAAAATAAAAGGAAATCATGACGCTAAGTAGTTATGATTGACTACTTTCTGCCCGCGGCTTCGCACGCGTTGTCTTAATGGAAATGTTTAAAAGTGATTTCTACCCCATGGGAACCGGTTTATAGGATAACAAGTAGCCTGTTTTATTCCAGAGTAGAGGTGGTTGAAATACACAGAAGAAAGCTGCTGCCTTTCCTCTGCTAGTTTCCCTTAGTCAGCTCTTACGACGTTCACGGGCTGAGTTGGAGGGGTCGATTCTTACGGCGCGAACGCCACGGGCGGATTGCTTGTCGTGAGTGAAATTGTAATTGATGCCCCTTCAACATCTACTAGATTATTTTCTTATATTAAAATTTTATAAATGCAATCGCGATATCAACTCTTACAGAATTTGACTCTACCTAAGCAGGAGTTCAAAATAAAAGATTATATTTTGAAACATGACATTTAATTCAACGATTTCCGCGTAATACTTAACATAATATAAAAATATAAATAAATTGGCATTTAATGTAAGGATATCAGATTGTAAGATAATTTTTACACGAGGCGACTGTGGTTGCCGATGTGACCTTTGGCCTTGACACAGTATCTAGAAGCTTAAGCCGCACTGCAAGATGGCGGCTTGGATGGTACGTTAGCGCTACGAAAGGTACACGCTGAGAGGAAACAAACTACAAGCGTCTTGTTTAGCTAGTGTAGCGAGCATAATCATCCGCTTCACTATGACAATGGTATCGTCACAGAATAGTCACGTAGAATCCTGACTCACGTAGATAAAATAAAATCCAGATAGTTCGTGCGGTGCTATTTGCACGGAGAGATTGATAGAGTGATTTCAAACTTGACACTTTTGACGTGCGTTCCTTCATCTGAAAAAGAAAGTTCAGATGGAGGGACGCACGTCATCTAAGGTAGAATACCAAAACGGGACGTGAGGATACCACTGCATTGTCATAGTGAAGCGATTAGTTGAGCAGAATAGGGCCCCAAGGATGTTTGCCTTGATGGTAGCATAACGGTACGCATAATTTATCGAAGGAATGTTGAAGCGTGTAGTTTCGCTACGCGCTAACCTACCACCGAAGTCTCTAACCTAGCCGCCAACCTACCATTTTGCAGTGCGGCCGCGGCCTACGAGGTCTAAGGCAGTCAGCTTGTCAATAAAAGTATTTAAAAAGAAACATTTGTCTCAATCGGTCGCCAGAAAAAATGTCGCTTCGTGTGAATTACCTTTTTTTACTACATTTGAGCATACAAAATGTTAAACATGTTTACAAACAATTAAAATGATATTACCCTTAGTTACTACTTAACCCAAAAGTACCTTAGAATACTTAAATCTAGAGGTTAACAAAATAAAATATTACAATGCCCTATTAGGTACATTTATTCTCTAACTAGTTACCTACATTACATCACAGATAATAACTGTTTGAACATGAAAATACTATTAATATAGAAATCATCATATTATAACTAGCATTTTCCCGTGGCTTTGCTCACGAGGCAGCTTAATGAAACGTAGTTGAACTCAGGGAAAAGGTTCCTTTTTATAATATTTGTCTAGATTACAATGAAATAATTCATATTTATTAAAAAATAAATTTTTAACAGGGATATTATTAATTGCGTATCAAATTATTATAATCACCTTTCAATTTCTGCACAGCAAATTATACTAACCAGTGCGCACCGACCAGGAGGCGTCCCACCCCCGCGAAGCGGGGGGACCCTCAACATTAACTTACTCCTAACGAAGCCCGCCCAAGCCCCTAGAAGCGGGAGCGGGGGTTATGGCGACTCTATCATTGAAATGAATGATTGAATTGAATTGAAAGGTGTGTATATGTATAATTTCACCCAAAGCCCGATTTAGAGTTGAGTACCTATATTGCCGTTCAATCAGTAATATTTTGCTGTCTAATCACTATTTTTTTCACACAGGTAAAAGAAAATAGCCGATTGCATTATAAAAGATTAATCGATAAAAAAATGATGTAATTATTTATTGTCTATTCTTCCGTAGAAGAGAACTTTTCTCTATGACCTAGACTAGAGTAGCTAATCACACTTAGATTCTCTATGCTGTGTAGTTAACACTTGCATGGCCCATGACGCACGTGGCTCGCACCGCCCGCAGAGACTGGCCAGTGAGTACAATAATTATATAAAAAAATACTCTAATATATTTAGTTATCTATTCCACCATCTACTCAAGCTAACAGCATCTACGCAAAATCAGTCGAATCTAGCGAGACGTTTCTTCTACTTTCCCAGACGATTTCAAACGATGAGTTCTCGTTTCGGAGCGAGACATTTCAAAGTGATTTCCAATTTCAATGCTAATTTAATATATTTGAATAAGAACCGTAAAAATATAGACGTGAGGTCACTTTGGTGCTCAGCATAAAAGGCAAGACAATATGCGTCTGGCAGACTGTGTGAAATTGCAAACATTCCTAAAATAGTGTGGGACTTAGGGCGGCGGTTCCGCCGCCGCCGCTTGTTACAATCAGTTGTTGGACCTTTACTATTAAGGCGCTGCCGACGCTGCTGTTTCTTTTTATAATAACTTTAATCAAATGAATTTTTAAAAGTCCATTGTATAGTTTATGATACCTATCATAAGCTTCATTTTAATGTCCATAAAATAGTTTTCTTTTATTTCCTTTACGAGCAAGTTGCTCTTGGTGGCCACCGAACTCTGTTTTCGCTTCTCTGTCTAAATTATAGGAAACTAAATTATTTCAGAGGGATTAAAATAAAGCATATGATAGGTATGTGCTGTAGAAGGGACTTTTAAAAAGTCCTTTGATTAACGTAATTATAAGAAAGAAAAGGCAGCGGCGCTAGTTTGAGGCATACATGCGCCCTAATACTATAGGTAAGATTAACATTGAAATTAAATAATACCCTAAAAAACTTCGACTTCGACGGGACTTGAACCCGCATCCATCCCTCAGTAACCAACTACATCAGGAGGTCAAGTGACGTAGGAGTCGAAAAGCTTTGGGACTTCCTTCGGACTCTAGCGCCGTTAGCTCCACCTACAGGGGAAATATTGAAGTTTATCCAATCCTGTTCAAAGCAAAGATATAAATCTTTGGTTAAAAGACTTGAGTTACATTTAGTTCTTTTAACGAAGTCAAAAAATTGTTGGGATATTATTTGATTTCTTAGAAATTACCCGAGTGTGAGGGCTTACGCAAATAAAAACCTTATTAATATTGAGTTTGAATTTGGAACCTCAAAATATGTATGGAAATGTTGAGTAAGGAGACTCGAGCTCAGAGATCTCATTCGATTTGTTTGAATTTGGTAAAACCTTTACCTTTTTCAGCTACAAGGGCTATAACTATAACACAACGACAGTTTGCTTAAAGGTAGGCTGTAGCTATAATCACTTGCTTTCGGTTAAAGATACATGGCGTATAAATTAAGTGTGTATTACGAGCATAGAGATCGAAAAAAAGTAGTATAAGTTTATGAATGAAAGTGTGTTATTTTATTAATTCGCTACGCCTATTATTTCTTAGACAATTTCAGATTTAGTTTGCTAATGTTTATACGTGACGACACGGGCTTTCTAGCAGATATGCAACAAAACGATGTTTAAATACACACATAGGGTGCCAACCTCCTAACATGTTGGTTGTTGGGTAAAAATAACCAAAGCATGGTGACAAAAAGCAAAACATGACCAACACGACATTAAAGACTTAGGCGTTGTCCTAATTGGCTAATGATCGTACGACTGAACGATGCGATTTCATCGCGATGAAAATGATCGTGCGATGGTCTAACCGGTGTCTAATATGTCGCGTGATGCTCATCGCGCGATGGGCATCACGCGACCTATTAGACACCGTCAGATGTCAGATGTCAGATCTCGGTCAGTGTCTGTCAGTGATAGCGGTCGTACGAGGCGTTTGATCGTGCGATCGCGCAATTAAAGCTACAAATATCTTGAGTGACCTAATTGGTCACGTTATCGCGCGACCACTGACAGACACTGACCGAGATCTGACATCTGACATCGCGCGATGACCATCGCGCGATGTCAGATATTTGTAGCTTTAATTGCGCGATCGCACGATCAAACGCCTCGTATGACCGTTATCAAACATTTTTAGTGCTCGAGCGATGACTTGCAAGCTTCAATTAGAACACTTATCTAAATAAATGTGTGATAATAAGGCGAACAACACACTGCCACGCACCACGCTGCATCTTGCGTGAATGCATGTTCTAACGTTGCTTGTAAGTACCTCCGTTTGTATAGAAAAAGCGCACGGTCCAACACAACGAAAATGCATCCAAGCGCGTACTTGCAGATCACGCGCTCAGGCGCGGAGAAACATGCACCCACGCGCGTAGGTGCGGGGCGAGACGCAAGGTATGACAAAACGCAACTACGCGGGTTAGTGCGTGAAAAACCCGCACGATGATGCAGATCTGCACTCCCGCAAGTACGCGCGTAGGTGCGTCGACACGCAACATGCAGCGTGGTGCGTGGCAGTGTGTAAACCGCCTTAATCTCGTCGTGCGACGAAATCGCACCGTTCGCTCGTACGATCGACGCCAAATAGGACGCCGTGTGGAACTGTCGTTCCACTCGGGCGAGTTGACGAATCGTTCGATCGCTTTGTTTGCATTGAATTTGGCGATGGTGAAAACCGGCCCTTAGGCAAAGAGGTCAAAAGTGAAACTAAGGTTTCTTGAATAACAATAACAATTGTTACCAGCCATGCAAAAAGCTGTGACCGCGACTGTATCTTACTCGTGGATCGGATCTGTGACAAGGTCGGTCGGAACGTTGTTTGGGTTAGGTGTGATTATGTCAGACATTATTTGTTTATATGAATAGCTGGAAAATCCACACAGCATCATCTAGCCCCAAAGTAAGCAGAGCTTGTTTTATGGGTACTACATTACAGATATACTTCATACTGATGTATGTCTTTATTTTTTATTATCGCAAGGGACAAAAACCTAAGGGATAGGTACTTCCCGTTGACCTAAAATCATAAAATTTGGCAAGACGCAAGGTCTATCATCATACGGAACCCTCGGAGCGCGAGTCCGACTCGCACTTGCCGTTTTATTTTTAAGTAAATCCATTTTATGCATAGAAAACTCCCAGACCCGGAACAAATTATCAGATCACGCGAATTATGTTCCTCGGAACCGTCGGCGCGGCTTGCCCGAAAAACTATCTCGTTTTTCCTGTCACGTGCCCGGAAAAACCGTCACTTTTTATCTTAAGCATTATGCAGTTTTTATTACTATGGGTTATCACATGCATACCAAGCAAAGAATTACTGATAACACTTCCAATCAAAATGCCTTGAACTCTGAACGGTTGGAATAACCCTATTCGTGGAGAACGTAGAGAATAACCAGGTGCAACTTTATACTGCCCAAATCGATGTATTTAATAAATTTTTTGTATTTTTTTTGCTGCAGATATTAACACCGTATTTGTGCTGCAGAAGAGGGCTGTTCGTGCAATCTATAATATGGGTCCCAGAGAATCCCTGCGTGATAAATTCAAAGAAATAAACATAATGACAGTACCATGTCAATATACAGGGTGGAATTTTATAATGCCACCTGGAGGGAAAGTACTCTTAATACTGTAGATAGAAAATTATACTAAAAGAAAACATTCCTTTATTTTTGAAAAGAAAGAAAACTGCATTCAAAGATTTTCGAAAATTCGCTTGCCACACCCGGGAATCGAACCGATTGAAATCTGTAAAAATTACACCCTGTACTTTTATTGCATAGATCGTTAGGGTCAATAATAAGGATGAAATCTCTCTAACAAACTTAATAAATTAAATGAAAGGAAAACCATGAAATCTTAAATTATAAATAAAATGGGTCAAGTTAAGCACTTTAACTTAAAGATCCATCTGTTTACTTGTGTCAGTAATTAATAATTATCATTGACGTCATTTATCCATTAAAATGACGAATTGATATTTAAATAAGACCATTGAAATTTGCACGTGTGTGTACTTAATGCAGACTCTTCTATCTTAAAATACTGGATCTCTTAAGAACTGAGTTAAATGGTTTCCCCGAGGCGGAGCGAAACCAAATAATTCTACAGCAAGATGGTGCTCCAGCCCATAACAGCAGAATCACTACTGCCTACATTAATAACCATTTTAATACCTGGATTGGTACCAACGGCACAATCAGATGGCCTGCGAGATCACCAGATCTCACCCCTTTAGTTTTTTTTTGTGGGGATATGTAAAAAATCTAATTTACATGAAATCTTATGCGAATGTAAACGAGTTGAGAGTTGAAGTTCAGAATAAGATTTATAATATTCACCACAACACGTTATTAAATGTTACTAGAAATGAATACATAAGAAGAATAAATTTGTGTATCCAAGAAAATGGAGCCCATTTTGAGGAACTAATTAGTAGTTAGTTGACTTTTATTGTAAATAATTAAAATAATTTAAGATTTCATGGTTTTCCTTTCATTTAATTTATTAAGTTTGTTAGAGAGATTTCATCCTTATAATTGACCCGACCGATCTATGCAATAAAAATACAGGGTGTAATTTTTACAGATTTTAGTCGGTTCGATTCCCGGGTGTGGCAAGCGAATTTTCGAAAATCTTTGAATGCAGTTTTCTTTCTTTTCAAAATTAAAGGAATGTTTTCTTTGAGTAAAATTTTCTATCTACAGTATTAAGAGTACTTTCCCTCCAGGTGGCATTACAAAATTCCACCCTGTATTTATGAAAACTTCTTGTACACTCATAGAAATATAAGTCAGTTCGCTAAAAATAGCGATAAACATAATTTGAATATCAGAAACAAACATATGCTCGCTGTGCCCACAACTAGGCTACACAAAATTAAAATACCTTTTAAAGGGCAATGTATACGCTTCTACAACAAAACTCCTAGTGAGTTGCAAAAATTATCAGTAAATAAATTGAAACAAATTGTTAAAACCTTGCTGTGCAAAAAGGCTTACTATAAAATATCAGATTATCTAGAGGATAAAAAAGCTTGGGACGGATTTTGCCCCAACTCGAAAAATAACAACTAATAGGCTAAAGGTTTCTTCGTCGCTTCTTTACTTTAGTCTACATACCGAAGCGACAGAAATCAAAAAATATCACTTTATTTCCGTGTCAGTGTTTAGTTTTATATTTTGACCTTTTCTAAGTGTACATTTATTGTATTTATGGAAATAAAGAGTTTTTGATTTTGATTTGATTTTTAAACAAACCACGACACAAAAACTAAAACTCACTTGCTTCGCCTCGAGTTTCAGATATAGTTATAAGCAATAATTATAGCCTTTATTGACGTCGACCTCTGTGGCGCAGCGGGCGAAGGTCTGTCTGCGACGCAGGAGGTTGCGGGTTCGATTCCCGCCTCGGGACAAATGCTTGCACGATTTGCAGACATTTGTCCAGGGCGTTCTGGATAGTAGTAGCCGTAGTACTAGTACCACAGACTAGTACCCATAACACAAGCTCTGCTTAGCTTGGGGCCAGATAACGCTGTGTGAATTGTCCAGCATTATTTACTTGTCTGTTTATTTATCGAAAAAGAAAACTACAATCAAATAAGTAATACAAAACAAATTAGAAACAATTGAGCAAATTTCAGACTGTTCAAAACATCTTACAGGTAGCTCAACTGATCCATATCAATACCAGTCTGTATGGCAATGCTGATGCGCTACACCAGATACTCACCAGCTCTCGGGTCACGCGTCGCTTCGACCAGACCCTTACAATTTGTGTTTAATAAGTTAGTCTCTAGTCTCTACATATCTGTCTGACCCTTAGATATTAAATCTTGTTTAAAAAGTTAGTCCGTTCACATAAATCATTAAGTTTAAAAATAACCGCACGAGCTTCGACAAACCCATACTAGATACCTATCGTAGCTAACATGAATATGGGCACGTTTATACAATCTACGTGGTAACATATCGTAACGCACACGTGTCGGGTATTGATCACACTGCAGCTGGATGAGTCAGACTCCTCCAAGTCAGAGTAAATACCACTCCGGGACCGTGGTCCCACTGCGATGTCCACGATCATTTGGATTTTTTTTATATAAGAGACTTTTTTCTCTATACTCTTTAACTAGTTTATGCCCGCGGCTTCGCACGCGTTGTTTCTATAAACGTTTAAAGGTGATTTTTATCCCATAGGAACTGATTTATGGGATAAAAAGTATCCTATGTTTGATTCCAGGATTAGAATTAGTACCTGTATGAAAAATTTCAGCCCGATCCGTTCAGTAGTTTTGCGTGAAGAGCATCCATCCACCATAACAAACATCCATCTATCTATCCATTCATCGAAACTTTCGCATTATATTAGTGTGATTATTGTTTTGAATATTGTAATAATTTCTTGACGAAACACTGGTTCTCCTGAAAATACAAGCAAAAAACATTTGTACATTATTTTATTATATTAAATAATGCAAGAATACGTGACACTGGCCGAAAGGCAGCCCCTTTCGGCCAGTGTCGGCTTAGTATTCTAGAGTCCGAGGGATTAACTTGTGAATAACGATTTTTTTATTTTAATTTTTTTTGGAGAAAAAATACGTTTCCTTTTTTTTGTGTTCTTTTATACGCAATCTTGCATTATTTAATATTATAAAATATTGTACAAATGTTTTTTGCTTGTATTTTCAGCAGAACCAGTGTTTCGTCAAGAAATTATTACAATATTCAAAACAATAATCACACTAATATAATGCGAAAGTTTCGATGAATGGATAGATAGATGGATGTTTGTTATGGTGGATGGATGCTCTTCACGCAAAACTACAGAACGGATCGGGCTGAAATTTTTCATACAGGTACTAATTCTAATCCTGGAATCAAACATAGGATACTTTTTATCCCATAAATCAGTTCCTATGGGATAAAAATCACCTTTAAACGTTTATAGAAACAACGCGTGCGAAGCCGCGGGCATAAACTAGTTAAAGAATATAGTGAAAATAGTCTCTTATTTAAAAAAAATCCAAATTATCGTGGATCAGAAAAAGAGTTGATCCGGTTGATCGGGATCCAGAATCACCATCATTCGGCTTAGTACATGTTTCGTGGCACCCTGTATTGCTAATAGTTCTGGACATTATGGACATTTCAAACGATGTCTAGCGACTCCCACATACAAACCTGGTTTACAGTCCAACCCAAAAAACTAAATTATAACATGTGCGTGTGTGCCGATCCCCAACGGATGGCATGCCCAAATTGCCCAACGTGGGGATTATGGTATTACTCTACTCCCTAATGAAAAGAGCTTAGTTTATGTTTATTAGTATGTTTTTTTAATGTTCGTCGACTTCTCCGTCAATTAGACCGATTTTGAAAATTCTTTCGCTGTTGTATAGCTATCCTACTGATGCGCTGCGCCACATACTCATCAGCTCTCGGGTCACGCGTCGCTTAGACCAGCAGCGGGGCAATGCAGCCAGCGTCTTGGGGACGCTTCCGACTGGTATTCACATGAATCAGTTGAGCTACCTGTAGATTGTTTGCAACAGTCTGCAGTTAGCTCAATTGTTTCAATTGTAAATACCAGTTATAATTTATTTCTATTATTTGATTGCAATTATCTTTGTTAATAATGATTTGAAAAATCCTATTAGTATTCAGATAATAATTCTGAGGTAGTCCTATTAAATTTCATCTCTGAGAGATTAGTATATTATGTCCCTAATAGAAAAAAAACTTGAAAACAGTGTAAAATGAAGAGATTTGCAGTCGGTTTTTAGTTTTTACGATCAAATAACCTATCTTATAAGATACTAGACGATCGCCTCGTGGTTTCACCCGCGTAGTTCCCGTTCCCGTTGGAATTCCGGGATAAAATATAGCCTATATCACTCCCTGAAAAGTAAGCTTCCTAACGGTGAAAGATTTTTTCAAATCGGTCCAGTAGTTTCGGAGCCTATTCAATACAAACAAACAATAAAATCTTTCCTCTTTATAATATTAGTATAGATGGCTGCAGGAAATCGAACCTATCGTTTCTTGGCTCCGTTCCAATAGCTGATTGTGTTGACCTGTTATAAGTGAATTCCATAATGGCTCTTCTCGTGACCTACAAAATTGAATTTATTAATTGAATTCGCGGCCCATTCCTACGTGAGGCGATGATGTAATTGACTGCTAATCGCGTGGGCGCATACGGGATTGTGTCGTTCAAATACGTATTTAAATTTTATGTTTTAAGGCGAATAGTAGGGGTGATAGTGGCGCCACTACATATTTAATTTATTCATTAAGTTATACAAAGGAATTATCAAAAAATCGGACCGCTGGTAGACGATATCTATCACAAGCTTTTATTTAATGTAAAGTAATAGTTTTGTTTTGTGTTATTCAATCAAAAACCTTGTTTGGAGAGCTTGGTGGCCACCAATAGGAACTAAACTCTTGAAACAAGTATCTGCCTAAATAATACAGTAGTAGTAGTCACTCTGTAAAAAGTTATGCGTGGTCAAACATTACAATCAGTGAGTGAACAATCAATCATCCTCTGTTTTCCTACCCTTAAGGTTGGGTTTTTTATTTTCCAAATTTAAATGGGACCACCTTCGGGGTATATCCTTTCCAATAAAAAAAGAATTATCGAAACGGACTACTCTGTAAAAAGTTATGCGAGGTCATACATCAAAAAAAATATAAGTATATAAGTAATACGACTTGAGAACCTCCTCCGTTTTTCGTCGGTTCAAAAATTATTCCCTAGGGATAAATATTTGTGTTGTAAAACCTAAAAAGCTGTGTACTAAGGAATTTGCAGCCGGTTTTTTCGCAGCCGGTTTATCGGCTGCAAAAAAACAATTAATCAAATTATCTTCATACTATTGGTATAATAAGCCTGTTCTTCTTAATCGCAGTGGTGGTGTGGTGATCATAGCAAAACCACCCTTATAGACATATTCAGCAGTAGACGTAGAGTGTACTGATAAGGAATGGACGATAGAATTCCATTGCAGGTCAAAGGCCTCTCTTTCCTCTTTCCATTTATCGCTATTGTTTGCCACTGTTGTGCGGTTACGCAAAAACCACCCATCCTGTAATTGACATTTGAAAGCCATTTCAATGGTCTTGCAAGCCGTTTCGTGACTTTGAAAAATGGCTTTGAAATGTCAATTACAGGATGGGTGGTTCTTGCGTAATCGCACAGGTGGCCAGTCTATGCGGATTTTATAACTAACTAGACGATCGCCTCGCGGTTTCACCCACGTAGTTCCCGTTCCCGTGGGAATTCCGGGATAAAATATAGCCTATGTTACTCCCTGAGACGTAAGCTTCCTAACGTTGAAAGAATTTTTCAAATCGGTCCAGTAGTTTCAGAGCCTATTCAATACAAACAAACAAACCAACAAAGAAACAATCAAATCTTTCCTCTTTATAATATTAGTATAGATTATAGTATATATGCGGCTATATCAAACGACAATACGGCTATATTAATTCATCATAACATTTGAACAGCTGCACCGATTTGCATAAGACCGCTATAGAGCACTAGAACTAGAACACTATCGACGAAGTGATCTATCGAATACGAAAAACTTAATCAAAATCGTATCATCCGGAGCGACGCCTGCGCACGCTACGTCGCTACGATTAAAAACATAATTTGATTGTTTTGAAAAACTAAAAACCGTCTTCGAATCGCTTAGTTTTATATTGTTTTTAGTTTTCCGGGACAAATACTTATTCCACGGGAATAAAATGTGTATGGGGCCACTTCGGGATCAATTTATATGCAATACTTAGCGAAAGAATTCTCAAAAACTGTTCATACTTGACGGAGAAATCAAAGGACACAAAAAAACATATAGCAGAACCTCCTCGTTTTTTCGAAGTCGCCTAAAAAGAAAGCATACTGTTGGCGCGTCATCATCATCATCTTCTACAGCCTATTAATATTAATGAATTCATAATAATTCATTTATTTTCTAAAAGTGGACTTACTATGGATATAACACCACAGCTGGAGATAGCCTGCTGTCATTAACACTTTCATGACCCAATACGCAGATGATCTCTCACAGCCCCTTGAGGACGGGCAGTGAATGCGTTAAACTTTTACAAATGATTATGAAAACATTATGCGTTAAATCTGCTTGTTTCCGGGGGTTTTTTCTCGTCTTATGGTTTGGCTCGACCCCGGTTTTGATTTGACCTATTTTTGTGGAATTTGCGTGACGAATAGCAATAGGTTCGTTTCACATGAACTGAATTGGGATAGGGGTTTGAATATTTTGGCCCTAACATCGGCCACCAATTTTTAATATTTTTTTATAAAATCGTGGCGCACAATGAATTTATCTATTTGCATAGAGGACACTTAAACAAATGAAAAATGACTTGTTACATATGTCCTTAGTTAGTTATTGTGTAGTAAATTTAAGGGAAATAAAATTCTTTTCTTTCTCCTAAAGCGTCAGAGTTTTTGAGACATATGAAAAAATTATGTATAGTAGAGCGATCGAAAAAAAACAGAGCATTGATATGGATCAATTGAGCTACCTGTAGATTGATTGCAACAGTCAGCAGTCAGATAAATTGTTTCAATTGTTAATACTAGTTCCAATTTATTTCTATTATTTGATTGTAATTTTCTTTGCAATTGAGCAATAGTTATTTTCATATAGGTATTCCATACAAATATCTTCAAAACCCTCTGGTTGAGATTACCCTGTCAGAGGTGGAGAGATTTTCAACAGAGTCTTGAGCTGATTTTGCGGTGGCTTTTCAGTTTTCCTAAGAAGTATTACATAAACTTAACATCAAGATTTATGTATTTACTTATTTAAAGTACACAAACATCATATACAGGGTGCCATGTCAAATGTGTACTAAGCCGAAAGGCGGTGATTTTGCACCCCGAGGGGATCAACTTGTAAACAAGGATTTTTTTTATTTCACCTATTTTCGGCTTAGAACATACGTTTCGTGGCACCCTGTATATTGAAACTATATCCAATAAAAACGAAGTTTTGGAAAACATCATATACAGGGTGCCATGTCACATGTGTACTAAGCCGAAAGGCGGTGATTTTGCACCCCGAGGGGATCAACGTATAAACAACGATTTTTTTAATTCACCTATTTTCGGCTTAGAACATATGTTTCGTGGCACCCTGTATGTATATCGAAACTATATCCAATACAAACTAAGTTTTGGAAAATTTTCAGGAGAAAAGATTAAATTCCTTAGCAATTACGTGTAAAATAAATTATTTAAAACGCGGTGAAGGTACTCTACCCTATGGTGCTCAACTCAAGTATTGATAAATTTCAAAAGCTTTACATCGTTTTATCTTTATAATGTAAATAATGAATCATGGATTTTAAGTGGACAAGGGTGAGTAAGCGAATCTTTGCGGATGCTCTACTTTCAGTTGTTTTAGTCTTCACGACCAGATTTTGTCATAAGTCCGGACAAATTTTTAGCCTCAATTAACAAAATACTGTTTTGCTAGGACGCGAAAATGACTAAAAAGATATGGACAGGCGTCGTGATCAAAAACGCAAAAAACTTAATAGACTGCAATATTTCCTAAGACCTTACGTCCGAAGTAGAAAGAGAAGACGAGGAAATTAGACTCCCATCATCATACAGAAATGAGGAATGCGAGTCAGCGAATTCGCAAAATCTACAGACAAAATCTTTTTTACGTGAATTTGGGTTAAATACAGTCTTTGACAAAAAGTTCAAGAAATTAAGAATTTAGAGTGAAGTAGACACTGGATTTTACCGTTATGGGCGCGTTCCCACTGTGTCGTAACCGTAGATTATCGTTGGACGACTATCGTCTCTTACTGCGAAAACATAAAATGTCTCGAAATAAATAACATGTTCGAAGAGATGCTCATTTTTTTTTTTTTTTTACGAACTTGACGATTCTTAAACGATTCTTTTAGCGACTCGCCAATTAAATTGTAAATTAGTATAGATACCAAATAGTTCATATTTAGTAGAAAGGCACGATACCTGCCAGTTTTCCATTGCAACAACCTAAATGGGTAGTGTGGTCTTAACTTAAACTCACCTAATCACTAAGACCTGATTGTATGAATGCAATAAATAAAATACGGGATACTGTTTCCATTATTTATTGTCATCGCGATTTTTTATCGTGGAGCGACTTTCGTATCTAGTTAGTTGTTCCCATTGGATCATGACGACATTTTACGGTTCACGGCAGTGACGATTAGATCGTGACGTTTTATTTTATCGTTTCACGACTGTCGTGCTAGCCATTCCATTATAAAGATAATCTATCGTCACAACAAAAACAAGTCGTGGACTGCAGCTAATCGTGCAGTCCTATATGTGAACACCTCTATTTAATATAAATATCTATCTAAGTAGTGTATATTATTGTATTAAGTATATGAGTTATCTATACAATGAACCCTTCACGGTAATTGTTGATCCAGTACGATTTCTTAAGAAATGTTGATCCACCTATTTCAGGTGTACATTCGAATCTAAACCTAGTAAACAGATATACTTTGATCCACATTTGAAGAGCACATGGCAACGCTAGATCTACATTAACTGGTTATCAAGATACTCGCATTCAAAATATCCCAAGATATCAAAATTTTGTTGATCCACTAACGGTCAAAAAATGTACACCGAAACGTCTTTTTTACATCCGTAACATATTTAGCTACGCGCAACATTAGCTTAGACAATGTTGATCCGCAGACTCTGGAGCCACAAATGACTACATCGTCTGTTTTCAGAGCGGCAACGCCGCCGCACGCGCTGTGGTGGGGATCGTTTCGAGAATTTAAACTAATAATAGCCACACAAATTTCATGATTTAAATAAATTTTAGACGAATTAAGCTATATTCCATACTAGCTGTACCCGCGACTTCGTTCGCGATTGCCATTCCTGCCGACTAATTAAGTTCACATTTAACCACAGTTTCTCTCAAAATATGAAACGCCGCCGTGCAAAAAAACTTCGATGCGCAGAGTTGGACCTATTACACTTTTAATAAAAGCATCTATATTTGGATCCTTGTTAAATTGTGTATAAATCGGGTAGAGTCTACGGGGGCTAGCATGTTGTCATCTTCAATCGCATTCTTTATCCACACAACTTTTAGCTACGACTCGGCCAGCGTCAGTGTTAAGAAGTGACATATTCGTTTCACTTCTTACTCATGGTTCCGATCAGCTGGGGCCCTGTTCTGCTAAACTAATCGCTTCACTATGATAGGGGTATCGTCACAGAATGACACGTTTTGGTATTCTACCTTAGATGAAATAAATTATGATGAATGCAGATGGAGAGACGCGCGACAGGTTTGAAACCATTAATTTATCTCGCACGTACTATCTGGAGTTTTATTAATCTAGAAATTCTACGTCATAATTCTGCGACGATTCCATTGTCATAGTGAAGCAATTGTATTGTAGAATTGGGCTCTTGATCCATTTGACTTAAATTTTTTTAGATAGTAGGAAGGTAGGTACAGTTGATTGAGTATCAAAGTAAAAAAATATGTTCTGTGGTCCAGTTAGTTTAATTAGAGCACTTACTCCAACCAAACTTCGGTGGTACAGTTAACTGGACCAGCTAAACCAACAAATATCATGTTCATGAAGATTGCATGGACCATTTGTACATTTTACTTTGCCTGAAATAGGCATTGACGCACCCATTAGTTAGATTCTACCTAATTAATGGGTGACGTCTTCAAAAAATAAATAGATAGGAACTTACCTACCCTTTATCTGCTGATATTATCTTCAATCTACAGATTATTTCATCAATCTACCTATTTTCTACTCGATTTTCTACTGATTTAGTCAAATTCGATATTGCAACACTGTGTGTTAAGGGACACCCGGATGGAACGAAGTTCCTTTCGATTAATCGCGCGTCCTCACGTCATCTTCAGTGAGGCCGCAGAAAACTGATATATCCCGCTCACTCCAATGACACGTTGCGCGAGCGAGCGGAACACACGATTGTTCGAATCGAAGCGCACCTCGGCTCAACTCGGCTGCGGTCGTCGCTTCGATTCTCCTCGGTTCTCTTCGTCAAAATATGTCGTTACAACTACTATCCTATTCTACTATCCTATCCTACTATCAAATCCTACTATCCTATCCTACTATCCTATCCAACTATCCTATCCTACTATCCTATCCTACTATCCTATCCTACTATCCAATCCTACTATCCTTTCCTACTATCCTATCCTACTATCCAATCCTACTATCCTTTCGTACTATCCTATCCTACTATCCTATCCTACTATCCTATCCAACTATCCTATCCTACTATCCTATCCTACTATCCTATCCTACTACTCATACTGTACTTTTAACGTGATGCGCGGCCCAGGAATAATATTCCTGGGCCGCCGAGGATAAAAGTCATATTATGACTTTTATCCTCTCTCCACGGAGAACCTTACTAAATTCCGGCATAAAATGTACCTATCTTTCCCTGTAGTAGGAACTCGAATTATGCCGAGTTCCATTCGAATTCATTCAGTAGTTCCGTCGTGATGCGCGATTAAAGGATTTTACTTTCATCCTCTCTCCCGGGGGAACCTCACTCAATTCCAGGATAAAATGTATCCCATGTCCTTCCTTGTAGTATGAATGAACTCAAATCGTACCATTTCAGTCCAACTCATTCAGCAGTTTCGGCGTGATGCGAGGTGAAGGAGTTTGACTTTAATCCCTTCTCCCAGGGGAACCTTACTAAATTCCAGGATAAAATATATCTCTCCTCGTAGTATGAACTTCTATCGTGCCGATTTCCATTCGAATTCATTCAGTAGTTCCGTCGTGATGAGCGGTTAAAGAATTTTACTTTCATCCTCTCTCCCAGGGGAACCTTACTGAATTCCGGGATAAAATATATCCCATGTTCTTCCTTGTAGTATGAACTCAAATCATACCAAGTTTCAGTACAACTCATTCAGCAGTTCCGTCGTGATGAGCTGTTAAAGAATTTTACTTTCATCCTCTCTCCCAGGGGAACCTGACCGAATTCCGGGATAAAAAGTATCCTATGTCCTTCCTCGTAGCATGAACTAAAATCATGCCAAGTTTCATGTCAATACCTTCAGTAGTTTCGGCGTGATGCGCGTTTAAGAAACAGACAGACAGACAGACAGACAGACAGACAGACAGACAGACATGAATGAAAAAAATTACAGTTTTGGTTTCAGTATCGATAATAGAGTGCCCTCCAAAAAAAATATTTAAAATATCTTCAATGTACAGAATTGGACCTGTTACAGTTTTATTATAAGTATAGATAGATTAGGCTGAAATGAATGACATACGGTCTTCACTGATCATGCTGCCCCAACTTAAGGTCGTTCATCATCATCATCATCAGCAACAGCCTATATTAGTCCACTGCTAAACATAGGCCTTCCCTAATGAGCGCCATAGCGCCCTGTCTTCAGCTTGCCGCATCCAGCATCTGCCTGCAGTCTTTCGCAGATCGTGATCCCACCTAGCCGGAGGGTGTACTACACTACGTTTGTCGAGTCGCGGTCTCCACTCAAGAACACATTTACCCCAGCTGTTTTCGGTTCTTTGCGAGGTATTATGGCCTGCCCACTGCCACTTCGGCTTGCTAATTCTTTGAGCTGTGTTGCACTGATTGAAATCTCTCGTTTTCAAGCATTGCGGTATGGATGACGAGAAGACTCGACGTAGTTCCCCAAACACTGCCAGTCTATCTGGATCCTCCTCTTGGCCTCCTTCTCATAATTATTTTTACCTAACTGCAGAATTTTCTCAAGTATACCCGGAAACAATTTCGAGAAGGTGGCCATGTTCGACGACCGGTCCCGGATCAATGAGGCCATTGATCATGACTTTGGTTCATCAAATTCTGATTCAGTGAGGCTGAGGCTAGGCCGTCCAGCATCTGGTTCAGCTCCACTTGAGACTCCGCCATTAAAACTATGTCATCAGCGCATCGCAGATGTAGTCGTTTATGTTGATGCCCTTACCATGGTATGATAATAATAATACAAGGTATGCTACTCCGAGAAACAACGGTCACGTGGGTTTTCCCAAGCCTACGTCATATCCGTTACGGTAGTTCTCAAACTTTTAGTTTTGGGAGATTCGAGATCTAGGTTTTAGGTTTTCTATGAAATTCTTCAAACTTAGTTTCCATAATTTGAGCAACGCTAATGAGCTCTGCACATGGATAAATATTTTTTTTTCTTGAAATGAAATTTATCAAGAAGAACATTTTTCAGCCACAGATTCTGTTTTCGGGAATTTAAATAACTCTGGATTTCAAAAGCTCTGCTGTTATTTCGTTCTCACCGGGGCTTTTTTAAGCTGCCTCAGAGCTAACACGATCTCGTCTTGACTGTCAGTACAGTGGCGTGTCAGGGTGGCTCTGGAATCATGGTCTTCTTATCAGGCATGTGCAGTGTATAAACGACCATAGAAATCCTCCACTTCAGCGGAGATCTTCGGCTTCGACATTATGGTCCTCCCTTCTTGCGTTTTGAGCTTTATCAGGTGGCTCCTGCCAAGCTGCTGAGTGAATATCTTAGACCCTCGGTTTCGCGTTATCGCCTCTTCAAGGCGATAGAGATCAGATCTCTGAGGCGTGTGTTGGAGCTCCGAAATTCGCGCCGTACCATCTTTGCAATTTGCTTGTTCTGGTCTGACCTCTCTGACGAAGTCGCTTTTGTTTACCGTCATTTGGTCCCGTAGCCAGGAATAGCGAGGCGGTTAAAAACTGGGGGTCATATATTTCTGGCTTCCTCGTACCCTCAAATGAATTGAGTGTCCATAATTCCCACGCTGGGCAAGCGGGTCGGTCGATCGTAGTTCGGTGGTGGAGTTAGTTCTGCAGTGGTACAAATTCTAAGCCGGCAACACACGGCCATGAAATAGGCAAGTTACCTATTTCGTACTTCAAGCCCTTAGAAGCTGTGTGGTGCCGGCTTAGAATTTGTACCACCCCAACTCTTCCCGCGGGTGTCGTTAGAGGCAACTAAGGGTTATCCACCGGGGGCGGGCAGCAGCGCCCCCTGCAGAACAATTCTATCACCAAACTGCAATTCCCGACCCGCCTGCCCAGCTTGGGGATTATGGGCATAACCCCCATGTGATAAAAGCCAATAAGGCGCTTATCAAGGGGAGGCCTGGCTCCAGTAGTGGACCAATACAGGTTGTTGAAGTTGAGGTTGAGGAGGTATGAGAAGTAGGTAAATAAGAAATTTTGGGTAGGGGTTCTGATGACAGACCCCTAAAAATTGTTATTTGTGAATTCCCTTTGTTTTTCACAGTAGAAACAACCTGCAAATTTGAAGTTTGTAGGTAAAACCTATGCCAGAAGCCGGTACCACACGGCCGACTATAAAATTACTAGTTTATGCCCGCGGTTTCGCACGCGTTGAAGTGATTCCTATCCCATGGGAACTGATTTATGGGGTAAAAAGTAGCCTATGTTTGATTCCAGGATTAAAAGTACAAGTGAATGCAAAATTTCAGCCCGATCCGTTCAGTAGTTTTGGCGTGAAAGAGTAACAGACATCCATACATCCATCCATCTATCCATCCATCCAAACTTTCGCATTTATAATATAAGTGAGATGATTTTAAACACTTTTCTTTATTTTGAACCTGAACTTATCATGCCCATTCCAAATTTCACGTATGTAGGCCTGCTGGAATATATCAAGGTAATCTATACATATTTATGATTGGTCGTGAGTGATGATGACGAAATACCTACCACCGATATCGTTAGGGTAATTTGCCAAACTAAAATGAATGACTGACAGTGACACTAGTGATTTTCAGAGTCGGTTAACCACGCTTAGGTACTACCTACTTTAAAAAATTTTTGGTTCTAGGTTTAATTTGTAACAATGATGCTGAAAAGTGACAGATATGGGTCGAGAATAGGGTTCCTGGTGGCGGTTGTGGACTCCACTCGGGCCACTACTGTGTAATAATATTTAGGTATAAATAAAATAAAATAATTTATTCACCCACCCATCCATCCATCGATAGAAGCAGGCGACTCCGCGAGGTCCGCTATTTGTGGCGTCGTTTGGGGGAGGCCTATGTTCAGCAGTGGACATATACGGGCTGATGATGATGATGATGATGATAATGAAATAATTTATTTGAATAGTCAAACAATAGGTACATAACAATTACAAAATTTATAAAGAAAAATTAACAAGGTACGAAATACCAACAAATTCAGTAGGTACATAAAACAACTGTTTCCTTGGTTAATGATTTCAGTTAGACAAACAAACAAGATCCGTCAAGTGCGAGTGTAACTCGCGCTCCGAGGGTTTCGAACGTTTGTCAATTATACAGATTATGTAGGTACTAAAGGTAGCGGTGAATACCTAAAAATAGTAGGTACCGACCTACCTTTTAAATGGATCGTTAAGTAATTTTTCGACTTTTCAAAATATTTCATGAAGTTTGAAATTTTGCCTGCAGAAATTTTAAAAACAGTTTTGAACAAGACAAAATTAAAATTTTAAAAAACCCGCTGACGTTTATTGGCAGAACAGATTTTCATAAAACATGGCTAAGAACACTCGGGATAAAATTATCTATGACACAAAAAAAACTAAACGAAAATCGGTTCATCCGTTTGAGAGCTACAATACCACAGACAGATACAAAGACAGACACGTCAAACTTATTACACCCCTCTTTTTGCGTCGGTGGTTAAAAATGTACAAAACGATACTTTTCAAAAATTTTCATTTTCATTTATTTTTCTCTAAATCTGTGAAGGCGCACGAAACATAATATTATTTTGAATTGCAAGTTTATAGCTGCGGTAGTTGCTGAGATATTAAAAAGGGGAAAAAGGACAGACAAAGCGATGGCATGACACAAAATAGTTACAGAATTATCGTTCAAAAGTATCGACGGATCAACATTTGACAGTAGAAAAGTGTACACAATGGATTTTTAATAACTAAATAATGACTAGGTAACGCGATGTCACAATAAATAATAAATGACATGGAACATGGCGTTCCCTAGTCAGTTCGTTTCTACACGAGTCGACCCCTCCCCCAGACGGAGCGGCAACGTCGCAGCCATTTTCGACCAATGCTGCGTTCTGATTGGTTCATTTGAATCGGATCAACATGTGCAAAATGGATTTGTATATTGGATCAACAAATGGTATTAGAATGCCTAAGGCTACGAGGGGTCAAATGTTGATCTGGTTGGAGCCACACTTGTTCATGGAAATGCATAATGGATCAACAAAAGAGGCTCGGATCAACATGTGTTTTTGGATCAACAAAGTACTCGTCGTGAGTCGCGCCTGATCAACATTTACCGTAATGGTATATCTAGATATATATATTATTGTATATTATTGTATTATGTATATGAGTTACCCATAACACAAGTTCTGCTTAGCTTTGGGCTAGACGATGCTGTGTGTTGAATTGTCCAGCATTATTTATTATTATTATGTTTTGATTGTAATTTTCTTTGTGGTCATTACCTTGTAAAAAAATGTAATTATTTAAATATACAAGCCACGATTCTTTAAACTGCACGACGATTCTCTTAACACACTTTCTGTCGTCACGACACAGCGGGAACGCGCCCTTAGGTCTAGCGTAACCGGTTTCAAAGTTGAAAGGCAAATTGTTAAAACAACCGATAGGATTTTAAAATAAATTTCCTGAAGGTCTCGTGATAAATCCTTCATCCCGTTTCAAGATTATCCTGTAATAACTTTCCAGCATGTTTTTCGGTTATTTTGGTACCTAATGTAATCACACGTAGTTTCATGCTTACTTACACTCATGGTTACAAATAATTTAAAAATTATGTCAATTACCCAAAAAAAATATTGCATAACTCTACTCTTAACTAAATCACATAAAAAAGGCACATCAAATTGAAAGAACCACCACCGAACTGCGATCCCAACCCGCATGCCCAGGGTGGGGATTATAGTATAACCCTCTAATGATAAGAGCCAAAAAGGCGCTTATCGGGGAAGGATATGCCCAGCACTGGACTGGTAAATGCTGTTGATGATGATATCAATGGATCACGAAGATACCTTAAGGGCTCTTGTACACACGTTTTGTTTTGCCGTGAAAATCTACGGTTAATTCGGCGTGTGTTTTTGAAGGGCACCGTCAACAAGCTTCCACAGTGACACAGTGACAACTTCACACTGCAAATTAACCGTAGATTTTCACGGCGAAAAAAATTGTGTGAACGTTTCTCAGGGTACTTAAACGATAAACTGATTGCATCATCCGATATTGCTTTCTTTCTACGTACAACGTTGACAATGCGCGTAATTTTAAATACAGACGTTATGTTTTTACAAACATCCCTGTTTAATTCACAACAATCAAGAATTCTTCGGAACTGTGCCATATAAATCACTAGCTTGAGGCTTTGTTTTGCGGTATCTATAAAACGTAGCCTATATCTTTCTCCAGGAAATAATCGATCTACTTGCCAATGATACAATTATCTATTTACCGAATTTCGTTAAGTAGGTTAGTGTAGCCAGAAAAAAACGCGTTTTTACTATTTTACTTTCTAGGTTCTTCAGTAATATAGATAGCGACGAAGTTTTGCGCATAAAGTAAGCCATTTGCAATCTAAGAATTGAATTGTCGTTTTGGCGTCTATTGACATTAAGAGATCATTTACTCAAATCGGTGTAGCGGTGTTTCGCACCGCAGTTTCTCACCAGAAATTCATTTTCGGCGTATCTTACCAAAAAATGTCAGCGTTTCAAGCCACAAATCAAGATTATGTCAAAAGACTCCAAGACTACAATGGATTCAAAGTTTCTTTTAGCAAATGGATTACAAAAACTTTTTATCTGCTATCTAAATTAGGTACTTGTAGAACCTAGAAATAGTAAAAACTCGATGTTTTTTCCATCGTCACAAAGATCCGTATAGCCGTTAGACGTCAAAAGGAAATTAACAGACAGGCCGAGTGACTGTCGCGTCTATTACTATGGATACGGACTATTGGAATCCCGTAAGTAACGGCACAGATAATATTATACTAAAGGTAACGGTATAAAACTAGTTCATGTCTGTAGTCTATATTAAGGACCATCACCAACGGCTAATGGATCGTTGGATGTCCTGTTGCCAAACAAAAACAACTCTATGTTCGATTCTCTACAGAACGTTATGATCGCCCCGATAATTGTATCGACAATGCGGCACATTTGACTTTAGAGGTACTCCCTAAGCTTTAGAACTTACAGTTCAAGCCATAAACTGATCATTGCTCATGTACCCCACTAACAACAAAACTCTTCGAGTATTCCACTAAATATTCAGTCATCCCAACAACTATCACAAGAAACATATACCCCGCATAATGCAGAGCTTTCAAAAACGGCCAGGTTTTATCGCAAAATATCGCTAAAGACAACAGATGCAGATAACTATGTGGATTTGCGATTCTCCAGAGCCCTGTTGCGAAGAAAAACAACCCCGACTTGAACATAATTTCACGCCTACCGATATCGTAATCAGCGTTGTTCTCCAAAACCTCTTGATAGATATCGATGTACCTATTCCAAGCTAAGGACGATAACACCATTTGACCGGAAAACAAACCTATCACTTGAATTATCCTTTGATAAGTTACTTTTGTTTTGTAAGAGATCCCTATTTCAGCTGTGTGGTCCTTTTCTATGTCCTCGATGGAGTTTATCTCTTTCAATTGGTGGTAAGGAAGCGTGCTAACTGGCGTGTCTTTGTAACCTCGTCTGGGTGGATTGTTTTTAAGATACCACATCAAACCCAAGACCATGGCAACTACGCCTATTAAATCACAGATCCCATCAACGAAATAACCGATAGTTCCGACCTCGGACCTCTCACCTTTTATATTCTTTCTTTTTCTAGCCACGTGCCCGTCAAGGTCATCTAAAAACATTCTTAGTTGGAAAAGCACTACTCCAAAACGTCTCACAGCAAGATTCTGATCGGTTAACAGCTTTGCGCCCACGAAGGCGATAAAAACATGGAAGAATGAAATCATGTTAGGGGTTATTATGAGCCATTGGTCTGATATACCTAGCGCTTCATCGACTAATGAACATAAAGGACCGTAGATATAGTGATTTACATGATCTACCATCAGAGCTTTCACAGTAGGATGGCATAATGGATTTATACTACACGGAACCCAAGTTACATCTTCATAGCTCGGCTTATTCGAGTTCGTAGATATTTCTGTTACATTGCTGACATCTATATAATCGAATATATCTAATTTATAGTTCTGTATTCTTAAAAATAGGAATGTGTCCATACACGCACAGTATATGACTATGACTAGGAGGAGAAAAGTCAGGATTTTGCTTGCTTGCGATGCTGGCCACATCATTTTGAATTTCAATATCCTCGATTTTGTTATCCAACGAAAACAGCTTTATGGCAAACAGCTGATCAACTGCACATACGTTTTATGTATGAGAATAACAGAATACAACTGTTATTATCAATCACGTAACCACTATTCCATTCAAAAACTGGAACATCACCCAAAATAGCTTAACATTTCTCACTTCACTTCACATAAAAATGCATCTCTTCTGTGAATTCAAAACACATGCTCCTTGTAACACGATCAAAACACTGCGCGCTCCAATCGATGGGCGTATATTATACATAACACTGCGTACAACAATACTGGTGTACATCGGCAATACACGTTATCGTAATGGTAAACAGTTTTTTGAGTTTTGCATTTGTGAATGAAAATGTAAATATTGTTTTAGAGAGGACGCGACCGCTTCGCACGACTGCGCCCCGTCGTCTGACGGGGTCTACGGAGTTACGGCAGGACGTGGGTGGGGGATACATAGGGTGCCTACACCGGAGTTATAATTATAGGACCCCCCGAGGCGCCCCCACGGCGCCAAAGAGTTTTTGTAACATTTTGACTATTATGAAACGTGTTCTGTTAAAGTAGATACTTAGATACGTCTAATGTTACTAGTAGATCTTGTTTTTATTCTGTTTGATACCAAAAATGTTATGTACGCAAAAAAATCATATGTATTAGAATAATTACCTTATAAAATTGTATTAGACATAGTTATAATAACATGTGTGTGCATTCATACGAAGTGAAGTGCATTCATACCGCCATTTGTTTATGATGTTTGAGTTCTTAAAATGAATAAATAGATACTACTTTTCCTATGTTCAGCTGTTTGTTTTTCAACCGACGAAAAACGGAGGAGGTTCTCAAGTGGAGGTGTATTTTTTTTGTATGACGCCTTATTATATTACAGAGTAGTCCGATTTCGATAATTCTTATTATTAGAAAGGGTATACCCCGACGGTGGTCCCATTTAAATTTGAAAAGAAAATTCCAACTCTAAGGGCAGGATGATTGATTGTTCCCTCACTGATTGTAATGTTTGACCACACATAACTTTTTACATGGCCAATTTTGATAAAAAAAAAAATTATTGGATAGGGTATAACTCGATGTGTCATCAAACTAAATTAGACTCGAATTTGAACTAGATGTCGCCACTAGAAGAATTTTAAGTCAGTTTATCGTTTTTTAAAACACGCCAAATTATTTTGTATGTTTCTCGATTTCTTCGTCAATCGTGGACTCATTATGAAAATACTTTCGCTATTGCATAAAAAATGATCCCGATGTGATCCCATAAGTTTTATTCCTGAGGGATTATTTCTCCCACAAAACATACAAACAGTGTAAAATTAAGAGATTCGAAGTTTGCTTAATGTTTTTACAAATAATCTCAAATAATCTCGTCATCAAATAATCTCGTATAATATTTGTGATCAATGCTTCCAAAAAGTAAACAATAGGAGTAATTAAAAGAAGCCACTGTGATTATATTTTACCGAGCAAGTTCTGGGCAATAATGAACATTCAACTGTGTAATTATGTATCTCTTTTTTACCCTTTACCTTTACCCTCTGCCTTAGTATTTGTAGACACAGTGTAGATATTGGTGCTCCGAAATGAAAATTATATAAGAGGTACCTACAAACTTTATTAATATTAGGGTAGTATTAGGGGTACTTACCTACATTTTTTAAAGCTCAACAATTCCGCCAATTGTTTTTAACTTTTTTCATACAATTATCCACGCATCCTCCTCATAAAAATAAGAAGAGAAGATCACTCCTGCTTTTAAAAATGTACCTTTATGTATAATAAAACGTAAAAAAATACCCCATAGACTTATATCGCTTTCCTTCCACCTTTTCGGATGTTGCGTCATCAAGGGCATTCATGAAAGTGATGGCGCTATTCGGAGAACTGTACGAAAGAGAGAGTCTGTACTGTACGTACTGGGAGTTTGGCAGGCTGACGTTGAGCGGAAAGTTGGCGAAAGGTAGGTAGTTGGTAGGTTTGCTTTATCAGTGTTTAGGTACTCCGGATTAACCTTTAAGATCAGAGGATGATGATACTCTGTCATTGCATTGGTATTATGTTGTTCTAATATGGTATACTCTTTAGGGGTACTCTGTCGTTGCATTGGTATTATGTTGTTCTAATATGGTATACTTACGGTTTGCGTTACCCTTACAATGATTAAAGTGTACAGTCTATCAAAACACTGTGTACAGATATGGAAACGTTTAGAGTTATTTTTATCCCGTGGGCATTTATTTATGAGATAAAAACGTAGCCTTTGTTTGATTCCAGGTTCATAGCTACATTTATGCAAAATTTCAGCCTGATCCGTTTAGTAGTTTTAGCGAGAACAAGTCACACTTCCATCCACCCTTTCGCATTCATAATACTAGTTTCTGGCCGCGCTTCGACGCCTACAGCAGGGGTATTTTATTCATTCGATTCGTTTCCTCCGAATCGCGGCCGCGAAGCGGGGGGCTCAACATTAACTTACTCCTAACGAAGCCCGCCCAACCCCCGCGAAGCGAAGCGGGGGGGGGGGGGGGACTCTCTGACCGAAAAGGTGTGTTTATGTATAATTGCACCCAGAACCATAAAATTGGATTTTTGTTGAAACTAATTTTTTTTAAACGAATTATTTTAGTCGACTTTTGCGCAAAGCGGAGTACAAGACAATTGAAGTACTAACCTGAGGCACCTGCGTGGACTTCCCGCACCCCGTCTCCCCGAGCAGCACAAGTGTCTGGTGCCGCTCCAGCAGATACAGCACATGGTTCCGGAACTGGAACACGGGCAGCCGCTGTCTTTGGGCCTCCATCGGGAGGTGGTGGTACCTGTACATTTATTTATTTAAGTGACGCATATAAAGAAACAATGGAGAAATTATCGCTAGACCAGTTCTTTGAAACGACTCTCACCTACATCTTTGCTCATAGTCAGGAGACCGATAGTGGATGAGAGAGAAAGAACAATAAATTTAATTAAAAAAAGCTTGAGTGACGCGGTGACTAAATTCAACCCTGTGTGATGTAGACACATCAGCCACATTCTTATTAGACGACCTCTGTGGCGCGGTGGGCGAAGGTCCGCCTGCGACGCAGGAGGTTGCGGGTTCGATTCCCGCCTCGGGACAAATATTTGTACGATCTGCAGATATTTGTTCAGGGTGTTCTGGTCGTTTTCTATGTATAATAAAAAATATCTATCTATGTACTCGTATATTAATATGTATATCAGTTATCTAGTAGGTACCCATAACACATGCTCTGCTTATCTTGGGGCTAGATAATGCTGTGTGAATTGTCCAGCATTATTATTATTCTTATTATTCTGCTCGTCCATTATCAATGAATACACTGCGGACCCATCATACCCCTGGCCATACCCTTGGGGGTATGGTGGGACAAAAGCATACCACTACAATAGAGTTGGGAATTGAAAAATTTTAAATTTATATCCAAATTTATTATTCAACTAAACTCCATCTAGGGAGGTAAGTAGGTGGAACAACTCTATTTCCTGCAATACGATTGAAATTGGTCAGTTACGTTATAGTTACTCGCAACTCGGCAAACGTAGTGTACGACGCCAGGTGGATAACAATCTGTGAAAGACTGCAGGTGAATGCTGGACGCGGCAAGCTGAAAACAGGACGCTATGGCGCTCATGAGGGGAGGCCTATGTCCAGCAGTGGACTAAATAATAGAAACAAATTACAAATAGTATTTTACTATCCACATCACTGATCCATATCAATATCCTGGAGGGTACGGAAGAACCGGGAGATCGCGGAACTAGTGGCCGAGCCCAACATTATTGGCGAACCAAAATCACACAGGCTGCGCTGGCTCGGCCACGTGCTACGAATGGAGGAAGATCGGGCTGCAAAACGGGCTTTTCTTGGAGCGCCGGTTGGCCGACGACCAGTCGGTCGGCCCAGATACAGGTGGAAGGATGAAGTGGAGAAGGACCTTTGCTCACTTCAAATCTTCGAACCGGACTGGACGGAGGCGGCGCAGGACAGAAGCTGGTGGCGATCTATTGTGTCGGAGGCCAAGACCCACTTCGGGGTTGATGCGCCAGGATAGTGAGTGAGTATTGTTAACTAGTTTATGCTCGCGGCTTCACACACATTGTTTCTATAGAAACGTTTAAAGGTGATTTCTATCCCATGGGAACTGATTTATGGGATAAAAACTAGCCTATGTTTGATTCCAGGATTAGAATTACTGTATGCAAATTTTCAGCCTGATCTGTTCAGTAGTTTTGGCGTGAAGAGGTAACAAACATCCATCCATCCGTCCATCCATCCAAACTTTCATTTATAATATTAGTGTGATAATCAACAGGGATCACCAATCCACCTGCCCAGCGTGGATATTATGGCAAAAACCTCTTTACTTGGGAGGCACATGCAGCAGTGGATTCCGATGGTGATGGCCGAGGAGTTCATTTATGTAAGGTAGGTACCGATTGTATGTGAAGCTGGTTCGGGAATCATTGTCCGAGGAGAGGGATGCATCTGTGTTGGGATTTATGAGCGTCTCGATTGTGCCGTCTTTGTTTCTTGATGGGTAGAGGGGATCATCACCTGGAAGTTAAATATTTAAATAAATAATGCTGGACCAATCACAGAGCATTATCTAGCCCCAAAGTTAGCATTTAGAATCAAGGTGGTTGGAATGAAAATGTTAGGTAATTTGTGTGAAATCTACCTATATAGATTAATAGTTACTAGAGTCCAGCTAAAAATATCAAGTTACAAATAAATAAATAATGCAAGACAATTCACATCATCTAGCCCCAAAGTAAGCAGAGCTTGTGTTATTATTATTAATTACTATTATACTTAAAATAGTACTAATAATAACAAAAAATATCTATTGATGTTAGTATTATGCATATTTTTTTACACATAGAAAATAACCAGAACCAATATCTGCAGATCAACCAAACATTTGCCGCTATGCGAGAATCTAATCTAACCAACAATTTCCTGCGTCGCAGGCGGACCTTCGCGCGCTGCGCCACAGAGGTCGGCAGAACAACAACGGGACCACGGGTGCGGAATTATAAAGGTTAATAAGCTGTTTGTTTACAAGGTAAATTTGCAAAAACTCCTTCATTCAGTGGATTCTCAATGTAAACACAAACATAACCATAGTAATTTTTGCCGGCACTCACCAGGTTTTATAAATCTGGGCCTTTGGTTTGACATGGTAAGTATTCGCTTTTAAACAGTAGGTATAAATCAACGAATCATCCAGGACTCTTCTCAATTTTTCCAACAAAAGTTAGGACATGAAGACAAATAATAAATCGATTTCTAGATTGCAAACGAACAGTGTTGCCAGATCGAATTTGACATAATCAGTAGAAAGTCACGTAAAAAATCAGTAGCTTGAAGAATAAATCAGTAGATTTTGAAAAAACTACAAATTTCTAGCTTTTGACACGAAAAATACGTGGTAGTTATCTGTAAGTTTTTTTGTAAAATCGGTTCATCCGCTAGGGATCTATAATAGATCATTAGTTCCCTATCGGATGAACCGATTTTGATTCAGTTTTTTATGGTTATCCAGTGTGTGTGTTACACTTTTTAATGATGGCATTCATCAAAGCCATGAATATTTTACTTTGTAACTTAGGTAGGCAAAGTAAAATATTCATGGCTTTCGATTATCAAAAAAGTATGTGTTCATTTCCAAGGGCACTGATCAGGTTTTTTGGGCTAGGTAACAAGGTAGTGTACAATGGTGTTTCGTTGTACCTTTCAAGAAAAAAGAACTATGTTCATCACAGAAAGAGGGATGCTAGGTGTCATTTTTTTTTTAAATTTCAATTTAAAAAAATTAGACACCAAGCTGACTCGAGAATCGTATGAACACCAAGTGAAATTGAATTTTTAATTTATTTTGTTGTTACAAGGTCTTATGCCTTGGCCTTGAGTCTCTCTCAGGAAAAGCTGGTTGATTTCTCGAAATTTACAAAATAAATCAGTGGCTTTTCAAAAATCAAGCAAATCTACTCGTAGGAAGTTTAATAATCCATCTACAAGATCTACGGCTAAATCAGTAGATCTGGCAACACTGGAAATGTTTATCGAACGAACGAACAGACCGACCAATCAATTCGAAAAAGATAGGAACACACATGGTAAAATAATACATGTAATAAACCACAAATTATACCATGGGAACCCAGATGTTTACAGGAAGTGGAAGAAACGAACGAACAAAACAAACTATTCAATTTCATTCATATTTTGTTAGTATTGTGACGAACCGGATTGGTGAAAATTTCATTGGCTTGTGAAGTGACACTGACAAGTGACAGCTTACATAATAGACACGGAGCCATTGGCGCTCGGGAAAAATCAGGTAGATTTCACGAAATCTTAGAAATAAATCAGTAGATCAGTAGACGGTTCAAAAAGCAGGTAGATCTACTGCTAAATCAGTAGATCTGGCAACGCTGCAAACGAAACTCAGATTGGTTTCTCTTTCTATTTCTACGAAACGAAACGAACGAACGAAGGCTAACGAATATTTTTCTTCTTCTTCTTTTGTTTTTGGCTCTGCGTCATGGTTGACACAATTCTGACAATGTCAGTTCTAAAACGAATAAGAATTTATGGATGTTGAGTTTGTAATAATCTAAATAAATAGAGGATAACATAATCTCAATAAAGTTCATTATTTACAAAAGTAAATATAAATTTAAAGATTCATTCATTTGTGCCATTCATGCTTTTGTGGACACTGGCAGAGTCTCGTAGCGAAAAGCAAGCGGTGCCACTAAATAAGAAGTTGAAGTTATGAATATCCGCGACCGCGCCGCCGCGCCCCGCCCGCCGCCCGGCCCCCCAGGTAACCGCAAATCAAATCATCATCATCATCACTCGCCCGCCGCGACGTACGACCGACGACGCGGCGACGTCCATGCGTTGGCTGCTAACGCTACGATCTTTGGGTCCATGGCTTGAAATAATGTAAAATGCATGTGGGAACGGTGGTACCTAGACTATGTAGATGCTACAAGTTACAATTAATTCTTACCGTCAGGATACCTACCTAATTATTTCATCGAACGATATGCTTCGTATAGGTACCTACCTATATTAAGCACTATAAACCTTCCTCTTGCATCACTCTATGTAGGTATTTAAAAAAACCTTATCAAAATCCGTTGCGTAGTTTTAAAGACCTAAGCATACCTACCTAGGTACTTAGGCTGAGCGCAGACTTGAGTCACGACAGTTTTAAGACAGACTATTGCTTTACAAAATTTATGAAGATGCGCAAACTTCGAACAAAACGTCTCATAGACAAAATTGTCTAATAGCTAAAAGAACTGCACGGCGACAAGTCTGACTAACGATTGTCGGCTTCCCTTTTGTATGTATGCGGGCGCGCACATCAAAGACAAAACAGTCTAGTGACGTACCCCCCTCTCTTAGTCCCGTCCGAGCGTTCAGAGAGTAAACACGATCATGTTTACAGATGAAGAACTCGTAGAAAAATTAATTGACGAGATTGGATTGATTGGACGACGAATTGGGATGCACCCAATATTTACGTCTGCGTCGTTTTGCAAGGGAACGCGTAACTAGGACGCTTAAATACAACAGATGAAGTCCATTTTGATACTGAAAAAGAATTGACGCAGACGGTGCGCGATGTCGTAATAGACAAAACAGTTTCGTTTTAGGTGTGCGACGTGTCGTAGACAAAACAGTTTTGTTTCCGTTTTAAGGCAGACTTATCTATGTGAGGAAAGTCTGTCTTAAAACTATCGTGACTCAAGTCTGCGCTCAGCCTTAGGGACAGACAGACAGCGGGAAGTGACTTTGTTTTATTCTATGTGATATCTAACAGATATTTTAGTACAAAGAGTAGGTAGGTACTTACCGATGAAAGGAAATAACTCGATCAACAGTTCCACCTTTTTTGGTGGTGTTGGAACAGTTAATTAGGGCACAACAAGGTATTTTGTTTTACAAACCTGACGTCTCACGTGGAAAGCGGTCGGGGGCGGACTGAAGTTCGCGGGCGGCGCGTACAACGAGGCTCTACAGCACCAGATTTCGCCAAGCGAGGTAATAAACATTTTACTTCTATCTACATATTATTTCTTTGATGGGGTCAGTGCGGATTGTCCGATGCCGGCCTGTGAACGCGCACCCTAACGTTTCAACTGCTAACGCTTGAGCCGTAATACCTATCAATAGGCAGGTAACTACACTACAACACCGTGATTGCGGTCCTGGGCCGCGATCACGGTGTGGTACCTAAGTATTGGCATTACGGCTCAACCACAATAGATAAATTCTATTGTGACTCAACCGTTAGCAGTTGAAACGTTAGGGTGCGCGTTCACAGGAGAGCATCGGACAGATGTAGGAATATTCTTACGTACATCTGTGTACGGGAATGTAGCGTGTCACACCACACAGCGAGCAGCATGCAGTCAGGAAATACGTGGAGAGAAGGCGCTCGCAACGAGCAACGAGACGTAGCAGCGGCGGTGGCGGCGGGGCGTAACGATTACCACACGTACCTACCTATATATTATGCTCGCTGCGAATGGTAGGCAGGTACTTACAGTGGCGGTCAGAAGTGGTGACCTAGATTCTAATGACTTCTTGTAGACATTGTAATAATATTCTATAATATTCCGCTTATCCATACCATACCGTGTAGCATACATTGCATACAGTACCTAATACCACAGCCTGCCTATAAGTATATGTTTTACTTATACTGTGGTAATACTGTTCGGAAGAATTTGATGAAATTTACTATTTTATATCGTAGTAACCATCAAGCGAGTATAATCTATAATGTATGTCTCCAAGTATGACCGCAACTGAACCTACATTACGCCCCGTAACACCGGTCAGTGGGTAGGTACCTACTACCTAGGTAAGTAGGTACCTACTACCTAGGTAAGTAGGTACCTACTACCTAGGTAAGTAGGTACCTACTACCTAGGTAAGTAGGTACCTACTACCTAGGTAAGTAGGTACCCGGTTTTTCAGAGTTCTCCAATGCGTTGCACTAAGTAGTCTCAACTTAGTTTGCCCTGCGACTTTCGCAATAAGTAGGTACCTACTACATAATGTAGCATTGTTTGTCTATCTCGCTGATGGACTTTAAAAAAACTAGACTAGAAAACTAGCTACCTACCTAGTCGAACATTGATTAATAATAATAACATAAAAGTGTGAAAGCTAAAGGGTACAGTAAAAGAACCAATAATTCACAAACGTTTATTAAAAATACGCTAACCAACAACCACCGGCCTTCTTGCGGTAATTCTTTGATGGTAGCTATATGGACGTTTGTAAACGACGGGCACACTCTGAATCACCAGCTTTTGACCTAACATGTCGCCCCCTGATCCATATCCCACCACATTATGCCCTGCGCTGTAAGGTGCCCCAATGTGATGAACCACAGTTGATTGTATATTTTGACCCATTGCATTACCGAGTGAATACGGACCCAAGTTTCCTAAATTTTGCTGATAATCATACAGGTCATTCTCGTAGTTATTCTGACCGACCATGGCAAGGTAACTGTTTTCTGAGTTTCGCTGCTCTATCATTTCTTGATTAGCATCTGCGCTGTACAAACCATTGTTATTCAGATTTAGTTGTTCTTGGGAATCAACTGTATATTGTAACACATGATCGTGACCTGTAATCGACTGTAGTACGTTATTTATAACGCCTTGTCCGCCGCCTACACTCCGATTTCCATTGTATTTCATTTTTTCTGTGAGCTGAATGTCATCAAACACTGATTCTTTAATAGATTCTCCGTTAAGACGATTGCTGTCAGGTTCTGCATCAATGATATGTTCTAGTTCATATGGAAATAACTGTTCCGCGTCTTGGTGAAGGATAGTGCTTTGGGTACCAAGTACTCCACCTTGATTTGCTACCACACTATTCATTCCGTAGTATAATAAACCTTCAGGAACCGCTGTGGGATCATTCGAGATTAACAACTGTTCCTCGTTATTTATTCCTCCAATTTGATTAGGCATTCCCATACCATTAATTCCATAGTATGCTACGCTTCCAGGAGCTGCTGTTGGGTTATTCGAGATTAATAACTGTTCCTCGTTATTTATTCCTCCAACTTGATTAGGCATTCCCATACCATTCGTTGCATAGTAATCTAAGCTTCCAGGAGCTGGTGTTGGGTTATTCGAGATTAATAACTGTTCCTCGTGATTTTTTCCTACAACTTGATTAGGCATTCCCATACCATTAATCCCATAGTATGCTACGCTTCCAGGGGCTGATGTGGGGTTATTCGACATTAATAACTGTTCCTCGTTATTTAGTCCTTCAACTTGATTAGGCATACCCATACCATTCATTGCATAGTAATCTACGCTTCCAGGAGCTGGTGTTGGGTTATTCGAGGTTAATAACTGTTCCTCGTGATTTTTTCCTCCAACTTGATTAGGCTTTCCCATACCATTAATTTCATAGTATGCTGCTACGCTTCCAGGAGCTGCTGTTGGGTTATTCGAGATTAATAACTGTTCCTCCCGGTTTTTTCCTCCAATTTGATTAGGTATTCCAATACCATTCATTGCATAGTATACTACGCTTCCAGGAACTGCTGTTGGGTTATTCGAGATTAAAACCTGGTCCTCGTGTTTTTTTCCTCCAACTTGATTAGGCATTCCCATACCATTAATTGCATAGTACACTACGCTTCCAGGAACTGCTGTTGGGTTATTCGAGATTAATAACTGTTCCTCCTGGTTTTTTCCTCCAATTTGATTAGGCATTCCAATACCATTCATTGCATAGTATACTACGCTTCCAGGAACTGCTGTTGGGTTATTCGAGATTAATAACTGGTCTTCGTGATTTTTTCCTCCAACTTGATTAGGCATTCCCATACCATTAATAACATAGTATGCTACGCTTCCAGGAAGTGCTGTTGGGTTATTCGAGATTAATAACTGTTCCTCGTGATTTATTCCTTCAACTTGGTTAGGCATTCCCATACCATTAATTCCATAGTATGCTACGCTTCCAGGAACTGCAGCTGGGTCATTGGATATTAATGATGGTTCATTACCATTTACTACTTCGATTTGATGAGGTTTACTACTCATTCCATAGTATAATTTACTATTCCCATAGCTCGAAATTGGTTGATTGGGCATGACTAAATGTTGTTCATCATCAACTTTATGATTGATCACTCCGACTTGATTGGATGCTGCTTTATTATTAATTTTATTGTTTTTTGTGCTTCTTGGTCTTGGTGTGGGTTTGTAAGTATCTAATTGTTCCCATTTCAGCGGAGGGTTAGACTCAATAGCAAGGCTATCTTGTTCTGTGACTGACTCTAGGTCATCTTCATCAGATTCTTGTGCGTTATATTCGTTCAGCATTAATTTCGGGTTCGTAATCTTGATATCGCTTTGATAATTTGAATCTCCCGAGTTTAATGTTATTTTTTGACTATCATAGTTGATCAGGTTTGGTCCATTATATCTTTTCAAAAATTCGTTTACATCGTTTGGATTAGATTTGACATTGATTCCAATATCACGTGAATTCGATGAAGCTACTTTCATCGTCGATTTCGGATTGAAAACAGAAACAGCGTCTTGACGATTACCACTGCCAGAGTTCATTGTTATCTTTTGATTATCAATTCGAACGTAGCCATTCGAACTCATGACATTAGGAGGATGCGAAGCGTCCTTTGTAGCCTCGACAAGTTTTTGTATCCAGTTATTCTCTGGTGGATTATTTTCATCCCTGTTGTTAATTGCATTACGGAGGTGATCGTTGACGCTATCTTTACCACCCCGTAAAATATCGGCGCGCAGTTTGTCAGAGTTAAAAGTAGAAGAGTGGGAATTCGGTGTGTTGAAAATGTCATTTAACCTTTGCATTCCTATTATAATATTTGGATCGGCTTCTTTTTTGTCCCGCAAGACGAATGGTTTTACGGATGCTTCATTATCACTCTCCGTGTCGGCTAAGTGCTGATATTTGTTATTGGATTCCTTAAGATCTAGAATCTCGTCAGTCGTTAAATCAGACGTAATATTTTTCAACATATTCAGTTGTTCCCGCAATGAAGCGTTTTCTTCAATAAATTTTGTATCAACTAAGGATCCTGCGTTCAGAGTCAGCTTTAGTAAATCTTCTTTGTTATAGGTTTTCAAGTCTGGCGAAAGGTCAACCACGTTAGAAAGAGCCAACAACTCTTCATAGAGCTCATTTGGTTTGTCTCTCAATTCAGGTTTTTGTCTCAAAAGGTTGTTCGCCACAATCATAAAATGTCTATAAGGCATGCTGTACTTAACATAATAGTATGGGTAATAAACCACAGGTTTCGGTTGCTTTAACAAGTACGTTAATTCCACAATTTTTTCCGTTTCCAATTTCTGCCGATTCGACACAGCATGTAAATCAATTATATCTTTAATTTGTTTATAATATTCTAGTTGTTTGACAAATTCGATTACTTTTCCAAACAAATCGAGAATGGTGGAGTACTGTTCGTGTGTGATGTCTTCATCTTTAGGGACGAGAATACTTTTAATTTTAGCGATGATGTGTAATGTTGGTCGGTCGAATTTCACAACTGGAACAACTGCTTGAATGATGTCGATAGCTTCTCTCACAAATCCTAATAATTTAAGGGGCGGTTTCAGTTCATTTGGTTTTGGAACAACATTGATCAATGGTCCAGGATTCGGTAAAGGTTGTTGAGGTTTGAATTGATCGGGAACATAAGAATTGAGTGGCGATACATCATGTTTGTTAGATGGATAGAAAGGATATGACGTGTATTGATTATTGGATTGAATGTTATATTCAGGAATGACGTTCGGGAGATAATTAGGCTTTAATGAAGATATTTCAATGGGGTAATTATTTAGAATGTTCTGATAAGAGTAATCCAGAATATTCTGGTTCTCGTCTGGGGGAATAGAGGTCTCCCAGGCATTGACTGGTATGTTATTCATTGGCGGAAGTTGGGGAACTTCATTATCCGGGTACAATGGCTCAGTATTTGTATAAGTTGGAATTTTGGATGAGAATGGGAAAATAGAGTTGATTGGTGGTTGTACGTAATTAGCGATATGAGGATAAACACCATAGTCATGTTCTGGATGTTTTGAAATAATACTGGAGGGATTCAGTGGTGTTATTTCTTTTGGTGGGAAAATCGGATATTGATAGATCGGCACATTCGGCTCGATAACGTTCTCAGAAAAATCGAATGGTTTGGATTGGTTTGGAAAATTGTATAAATTAGGGTAAACAAAATTAACCGCTTCTGGAGTTATTTCAAAGGGCAAAATATTTTGTTTCTCTGAAATAGGGTTAGGATAACCCGGTATTTTTGGTACGTACGGAAAAATAGGGTTTAATGGTAGAGTTTCGGGTGCTGCGTCATACGGAAAAGGGTTTTTATCCCAGGCATTTACCGGGCCAAGTGGTATTGAATCTGGATTATAGTACGGGGCCACTGGATTTTTATCAAGATTAACGTCGACGTATTCGGGATAATAGTATGGCGTAACTGGAGTTTTATCAGACCACACATCGCCAGGGCCATACGGTTTATAGTCTGGTGATATTGGTTTTTTTTCAGGGGTCACGTCAAAGAGCTCGGGATAGTAAGGATTTTTATCTGGATTGATATCAACGAGCTGAACTTGGCCAGGGCTATAATATGGATAATAATCTTGTAATAATGGATTTTTATCAGGTTTCACGTCAAAAAATTCGGGATAGTAGTTTGGCTCAGGGCCATGTGTATTATAATCTTGTAATAATGGATTTTTATCGGGTGTCACGTCAGGATTCACGTCAAAGAGTTCGGGATAGTAGTTTGGTCCAGGGCTATGACATGCCATTGACAATACACATTGTGTATTGTAATCTTGTAATAATGGATTTTTATCAGGTTTCACATCAAATAATTCAGGATAGTAGTTTAACACAGGGCCATGTGCATTATTATCTTGTAATAATGGATTTTTACCAGGTTTCACGTCAAATAATTCAAGATAGTTGTTTGGCCCAGGGACATGTGTATTATAATCTTGTAAAAATGAATTTTTATTAGGTTCCACGTCGAAAAATTCGGGATAGTAATTTGGCCCAGGGCCATGTGTATTATAATCTTGTAATAACAGATTTTTATCAGGTTTCACGTGAAAGAAATCAGGATAATTGTTTGGCCCAGGGCCATGTGCATTATAATCTTGTAACAATGGATTTTTATCAGGTTTCACGTGAAAGAAATCGGCATAATTGTTTGGCCCAGGGCCATGTGCATTATGATCTTGTAATAATGGATTTTTATCAGGTTTCACGTCAAATAATTCGAGATAGTAGTTTGGCCCAGGGCCATGTGTATTGTAATCTTGTAATAATGGATTTTTATCAGGTTTAATGTCAAATAATTCAGGATAGTAGTTTAACACAGGGCCATGTGCATTATTATCTTGTAATAATGGATATTTATCAGGTTTCACGCCAAAGAATTCGGGATAGTAGTGTGTCGTCCCAGGATTTTTATTAGGATTCACGTCAACGGTCAAAACTTGATCAGAGCTATATGGATAATAGTTTGGTGATACAGGATTTACGTTAACAGGCCTTACTGGTCCAGATTCTATATCGTATGGTGGTTGTGTATTTTTATCAGTATTTACGTCAATGAATACCGGATAATAGTATGGTGTCACTATATTTTTATCAGGATAACATTTTTCACAATTCTGTGAATTTGGGATTTTATTTGATGACATACCGTAATCATCAAACAGAAGGTTAGGATTTAATAGGTTTGAATTTATGTTAGGTATGGTCGGTAAATCGGATATGTCTATTTCACAAACAGGATTCCTTGCCAGGTTGAGGTACGCTTGTTCAGTCGCTTTCAGAATGTTGAAAAGTTGCTTAGTGCAATATATATTAGCCAAGGCTGGAATCTCTAGATTAAATTTTAGACTGCTGTCTAGTTCTAATCCATCTTTCTTTGGGTTTTCGGTAAGACTTCTTAAAGGTACATGATCATTTATGTCGCCAGACTCTTTGTACTTATCTAGAGTTCTCACCAGGTCATCAATTTTATCTATAACTTCCGCATCTCCTGCCGGAGTATTTTTGAGAAGGTCTTTTAGGTTTTCCAATACATGAGTGGTTTTGGAATTGGTTGATGCGCTATCGCTTAGCAATGATATCAATAGTTTTAAAGTTCTTTTTAAAGTGACGGCTTTCTCGCACTCTTCATTTTCATTTCTATCGTATGGTAAATTTCTTCTCGTGACATTTGACTGAAACGGAAAAGATTATTGGCTATTTACTCACGTATTAGGTAGGTACATTTAAGGTGACAGTTTTTGTAACTTATTCACACCAAAACAATAACTGCTGGTTGATTCAGATGTATGCGTGAGTGTATCACTAAAACTATCAGCACTGCTCCTTTTTCCATTCACTCCATTTTGATTACGAGTGAAAAACAGAAGTGCCTAAATTAGCGACGAAAATATTAAGAGTGATTATCTACATCTTAATCGAACTACCGAACGTATCGAGTTGAAATATAACATGGATGAAGAGGAACAGTAAAGGCTTTTTTTATCCTGAAAAACACCGTGCAAAGTTTCATGAAGAAGTTAAAATGATGAAAAACTTACATTGTCAGGAGAGATTTCAGGTATCGAAGATAAACCAGTTTGATTCGCGATTAAGGATTGAACGATATCCTGTTCTGCATCGTCGAGGCCATTTCCAAAGGATCTGTGAACCTATGAATAACTACTTCAAACACATTTTCTTTGCGCATTTTGTAGGTTCTTACACTTTAGTTAACATTTTTATCTAAAGACGTACACGTTATGCAGCCGGATAATCTTTCTTCTACTTAAGCTTTTTTTCATCAACGGTTGCTCATTTTAATAAATTCTAAATGTATCTAAAAAGTAATTTGAATTATTGTAATACTTACGGATACAAAACACAGAAAAATATATAATATTTTTAATGGCATCGTCCGGCCAGCAAAATCCAATAAAAGACTGAAAGTTATTATTACTTACGTTTTTAAATGGAGTCATGTTGCAAATTAGGAACTGTGAAATCAAACACCGAATAATTTTATGATATTACTTGTACCGATTCGTTTTAGTATTACAATATTAATTAAGTACCAGCTATTCTTAAATTATAGGATACTAGACGAACGCCTCGCGGTTTCACCCACGTAATTCCCGTTCCCTTGGGAATTCCGGGATAAAATATAGCCTATGTCACTCCCTGAAAAGAAAGCTTCCTAACGGTAAAAGAATTTTTCAAATCGGTCTAGTTGTTTGGGAGCCTATTCAATACAAACAAACAAACAAACAATTATTTCCCCTTTATAATATTACTAGACGATCGCCTCGCGGTTTCACCCGCGTAGTTCTCGTTCCCGTGGGAATTCCGGGATAAAATATAGCCTATGTCACTCCCTGAAAAGTAAGCTTCCTAACGGTGAAAGAATTTTTCAAATCGGTCCAGTAGTTTCGGAGCCTATTCAATTCATACAAACAAACAAACAAACAAAAAATCAAACCTTTCCTCTTTATAATATTAGTATAGATAGTATAGAAAAGTAATTTAAATCTAGACATTTTAGAGGATAACGAAACAAAAATAGTAAGAAATATTTTTATAATTGTTGCCATAATATCATTTATTTACAAGCAAGACATCATTGTTTGTGAGGAGAGCCGAGTTTTTGCATATTACCGATGCTTTTGCAGATAAACTTGTGCAAGATTGCTAATGCTTTGAACCAAGATAGAATACGCTTTGTTCTGGCATTTTCTTAACTGTTCAAGAAACTCCTCCGCCAGTTGTTTTTTTACATCGTCAACGAACTCTAATACAATGCTTTCAGATACATTATGATCAAGCAAATAAATGACAAGACTGTGAACTTTTGTATCTAAACTACTAACCACGCCGTGGTTAGGTAAGTCAATACCATCCGTTAAGTATTCCATAAGGTGAGTTCCGTCAAGTATCCCTAAAGCTTCATAACCATTGTGCTGATTTGTTATCGGTAAGTTATTGCGTTGATCTACGTAATCCCTTTGATCGGAATATGAGAGTTGGTAAGGTTGATGGGAAGACGATAAGTCGATATTTGGAGGGGCTAGACCATGGGTTTGTTGCTCAGGGCTAAGTGCTTGGTGTGATGAATACCATTCATTTTGTTGGTAAGAATGAAATGGATAAAGATTAGGTTGATTATGATGGTCAGAACCCGTCCACTGGCCAAAATTATCTGGTTGGGGATAAATTGAACTTTCTATATAATCAAATTGTTGGTAAGGTAAAGTATAATAAAGGCTTAATTGGTCAACACTATCTTCATGAGGTAAATTATCATTTTCCTTGGAAGACCAAGGATCAATTTGATGGTGAGGTAGTGAGGGGAAAAAATGTTCATTTTGCTGATGATCGAAAGTGGGAATATGAGGTTCATAAACTAAATTTGGTTGCTCAGTTTCAAGAGGCCAAATTTGCTGATTAGGAGAAGAATAAACGTTAGGATTTGGAACTAAATCTTGCTCTGGCTGAGCATCCCAATGAGTATTAGAATGATATTGGTTAGAATCTACATTGGGTTGATTAGAATGAGATCCGTGATTTTTAGCTAAATCGTAATAGTATTGTTGATGATGCCCAGGAACTGAATTTAAGAGGTCAGAATCAACCAGGTGTTGGTAAGGATTGTGATTGCCAAAATTCAAGTTCTGAGCATAGAAAATAGGATTATGATTAGGAGCCAAATGGATATTTTGTTTATGGTAGCTATCATGGCCAAGAGCTAAGTTCGAATGGTAAGGATCCGTTAAATAATCGTCAAGATTTTGGTTGTATAAATCTAATATGTGTTCATTATTATCACCATTATGATTTGGAGCCAAATCATCATTCTGTTGATGATGATCATGATGTTCAGGAACTACACTCAAGTGGTCAGAGTTAACAACATGATTATTAGAATGAATGATTTTATGTTCATTCAACCCACCATTTTGATATGGAACTAAATGGTTATTTTGGTGATTATAGTATTGTCCACCAGCTAAATTCGTGTTGTCAGTAATATCGAGATGATGGGAATTATCGTGGTCAGAATCGAAACTGTGTTCATTCAGATTGGCGTTATGATTTGGAGGCAAATGGTAAATTTGGTGATGATGATCTTGTCCAGGAGCAAAATTAGAGTGATCAGAATCAAACTGATGATGACCAGGATTATGGTGGTCAGAATTGACATGGTGTTCATACAGATTGATATTATGATTTGGATATAAATTGTCATTTTGTTTATGATAGCCATCTTGTGCAACAGCTGAGTTCCAATGGTCGGGTTCCGATAGATGATTGTCAGTATTTTGGTGGTCAGAATCAACATCACGACTATCGGGGTGGTTATGATCTGAATCTATATTAGGAACTAAGTTGTCAGAAGCAACATAATGCTTATTATTAGAATTATTGTGCAAATCTAATTCGTGTTTATTCATATAAGTATTTTGATTTGGAGCTAAATTATCATTCTTGTGACTATGGTCTTTTCCAGGAGCTAAGTTCGAATGATCAGGATCCGCTATATGATCGTCAGTATTTTGGTAGTCTAAACCTAATGTGTGTTCATTATTATCAACATTATAATTTGGAGCCAAATGGTTCTTTTGTTGGTGGTGACCATGATGGTCAGGGACAAAATTCAAGTGCTCAGAATCAACATGATGATTATTAAGATGGTGGTGGTTTGAATCTAGTTTTGGAACAAAACTGTCGGAATCCGCATCATGATTATTATTTGAATGATTGTGGCGAAAATCTAATTTATGTTTCTCCAAATCAGCAATTTGATTTGGAACTAAATGGTGATTTTGTTGTTGATGTCCCGAAGCCAAATTCGAGTACTCAGAATCAAACAAGTGATAGTCAGAATTGAAGTTGTGTTCATTTTGATCAATATTATGATTTGGACCTAAATTGTCATTAGAATGATGATAGCCATAGTGCTCAGGAAGTAAATTCAAATGGTCATGATCAGTATGACCATCATTAAAATCATTGTGTTCCAAATTTAATTCCTTTTCATTCAAATCAGCATGAAGATTTGGAGCCAAATTATCATTTTGGTGATTATGGTCTTGTTCAGGAGCCAAATTCGAGTTTTCAGAATGAAACAAGCGAGGGTCAGAATTCAAATTGGGTTCATTCTGATGAACATTATCATTTGGAGCCAACTGGTCACTTTGTTGATGATGAATAAAATCTCCAGAAGCTAAATTTAAATGGTCAGAATCATCAGAATTATTGTAGTCATCATTCGAATTGTATTCATTTGAATTGTGTTCGTTTCGATTTAAACCTTCTTGGTCCGAATCAGGAAATAAATTACGTTGCTCAATAAAGACAGAATTACCTTTGGGAATATTATCAGAATTCTGAGCATCTTGCTTCTGATGAGGGGCAATATCATGCAAATCTTGATTAATAAATTGATGCAGAGAAGGCGAGTTGTGATTGCCAGAGACAGAAACCTTGTATTCTTGATTACTGTTTTCATCAATATGTGGGTGAGCGTTCGGATGAGAAAGTGTGTCTAAATCGGGAGTTTGATTATACCAAAGCAGGTGTGTTTGGTCAGATACATCACCCATGTTAGGATGTAAAACAAGATTATGAAGATTGTGATCACGAATATCTATGTCATTTTGTTGAAGTTCGCGATAAAAATTCGGAACTAAATGATCATCCGGTAAAATGTAAGGAGCATGTTCCTGAATACGCACATTATGAGGATATGACCGGAATTGATCACGAACATTTTTCGAAAGCATATTAACATTAGAAGATAAGTCGTGTGGTGGATGGTCAAATTCGTAAATTAATTCTATTTTACGAACTTTATATTGCTTATTGTAATTCAGAAGATGTTTAAGTACTTCATGAGTTAGAAATTGTAATTGTTCTTGACTAATGTGGTGATTTAAACCTAATTTATTGAGATACCCAACGATAAATTGCAATATTATTTCGTCTCTGTCCTGTCCTGGCCCACTGTATGCCATAAGTGCATTTAATTCATTTGTGAGGATATCCGAATTTAGATAACCTAGAATAATTTCTAGATAATGTTCATTGGCATAGTTGTTCGTGTCTTGTGAGTTTTCGTCATGGTTTGCATCTTTGTTACGATAGGTACGAGCATCGTGACTAAAATCATCAGGTGCAACTGCATTCAAGTGTGCATTGTTAGATTGTTTTACTAAGTTTAGGTTATTATGAACATTGATATTGGGGCTGTTATAGTTGCCGCTGTGCCTAATTTCTTCTCTATAAATTATACGACTTGATCTTGGGATTCCATTTGCGTGCCAACTCTGAGGCCATGTTTGGTTAAGGTCTTTCGGTTGATCAGGTTCTTGTATTATTTCTTGTGTGTTTACCAGATCGTTAGCGTATACATTTTCAAAATTTTTATGGTAGTTTTGTTCATGCTCAAGATTATCCATTCTGTACTTTAAATCATCATCATCGTCCATATAAGAGCCAGGGAGTGAACTGGTGCGATTATCTATAGGTTCAGTGAGTACATTTTCATATTCGTTCAATGGATCATCAGTGGCTATGTCCTGTTCCAATTCTAGTATATTTGCTAGTTCGGTTTCATGTTCTAGCAGAGCGAGAACATTATTTTTGAGATCATCACTATCGCCTATATCTTTTTTAATTTCATCCAAAACAACTAATGGTTTACCACCGCCGCTTGTATTTTCGTAGTCGTCTGTCTCCGGTAAATGCTCGGCAGCATGCGTATAATAATTAATAATATCATCAAGATCTTGGTGGGGTATGACTGTCGCGTATTTCTCTGTAGAAACAACGGCTTTTGAAGTATTAGTTTCTGTTGCTTTGCGGTCAATTATATAGCCATGAGCGGTCAGAAGAGGAGATGCGGTGGTTACGTCTGGTTCATCAACTTTATCATGGATTTCAAGTCCGTATGAATTCAGAAGATCAAGTAATGATGGATCGTTTAATTCCTTGGACATATCGATATCTTCAGTTGTTGACTCTTTGTTAGTATCAGGCGCACTAGTAAAGTCAACACGATCTTTTTTAGCTTCTTTTGTTTTTGTTGCTTTAGTTTCTAGAAGTTCTCTAATTGTGTCGTCGGTAAGAGAAGGCATTGCCATGTATTTATCTGTATAGTCTATTATGTCATGCATTTCAAGTCCGTATGAAGTCGGAAGATCAAGCAATGATGAATTGTTTTTTAGGTTGGGAATATCTATAGCTTTGGTCGTTAACATTTCGTGATTATCAGTGGTCTTAGATATATCAACACCATCGTTATTCGCACCTGTTGCTTTCGTTGTTGTGCGGTCCACAATCGTATCGGGTGGAGCGGTCCGAGAAGTAATTGCTATGTGCTCTTCTTCTGGTTTACCTACTATGTCATCCATTTTAAGACCGTATGATGTCAGAAGTTCAAGCAACGAGGGATCATTTTCTAACTTGGAAATATCAATAACTTCAGTCGTTGACACTTCGGGATTTTCATTCGTACTAGATCTATCAATGTCATCGCTATTAGCTGTTGCTTCGTCAAGTTGAACCGCCAGAGAAGGGTAAGCCTTCTGTATTTCTGGTTCATCGAATACGTCATGCATATCAAGTCCGTATGAAGATAGAAGTTCAAGCAATGATGGGTCATTAGCGAACTTGGAAATATTGATAACTTCAGTCGTTGACACTTCGTGGTTTACAGTCATACTAGTTTCACCACCGCCATCGTAATCAGTTTCTATTGCTTCAGTTGTTGTGCGGTTTTGAACAGTGTCGTCATGAGCGTTCAAAGAAGAAATTGCGGAGTGTTTTTCTGGTTCGTCGATTATATCATGCATATTCAGTCCGTTTGAAGATAGAAGTTCTAGTAATGGCGGTTTATTTTCTAACTTTGCAATATCGATAGCTTTAGTCGTTGACACGTCGTGACCTTCAGGCGTACTAGTTATATCAAGACCGTGGTGGTTATTGGCAGCTTTTTCTTCAGTTGTTGTGTGATCCACAATCGTGACGGGTTGATCGGTCAGAGAAGGAATTGCCATGTTAATTTCTGGTTCATACACTATGTCATTCATATCAAGTCCGTATGAAGATAGAAGTTCAAGCAGCGATGGATCGTTTAATAACTTCGATTTGTCGATATCTTCAGTTGTTGACACTTCAAGATTTTCAGTTGCACTAGTTAAACTATAGCTTTCATTTTCAGTAGTAACGTGTGCATTACCCGATGTTGTGAGTGTATTATCAGTTGAAGAAAGTGTATCATCAGTAGTAATAAGTGTATTATCAGTTGCGGTAGCTCGGGATGCATCAACAACCATTTTAAGTTCTGCAGAAACATCATTTTTCTCAGTTGTTGGAGTGATTGTACCAAGCTCTTTTTCGATGTGAATGATTGATTCAATAATAGAGTCCAAACCAGTAGTCATCTCCGGTAGGATTTCATTAACATCATGATGATAAATTCCAACAGGAATGTGGGTGTTTATATCAGGTACAGTTTGTGCATTAATCGTATGCTTTTTGTGTTTCGTCTCAGCGTGATGCAAGGGTAATACTTTAAGCTCATCTTCAAAATGCCCATCACCATCAACCATAATTCTTTTATCAATAGAAGGAATATGCTTTTTCTGGGATTTTAGCCAATGAATTAAAGCGAGGTTCATTGCAGCTTCCTCGTCACCTTCGTGAACTAGCTTGTACCTTCCCGATTCACCGGGCATGACAAAGGTTTTGTTTAAGCCGACTGATGAGATCAAATAACGAAGTAAGTGACTATGATTAAATTGTATTGGCGTTTCGCTATCTATAACTGTTACTTGTAATGGCTTATGTTCTGTTTCAGTGTGTTTTGAGGTATGATTGGGCAAAATTCCTGTTTGTACATTGGATTCAATAATATCTCTGTATGTATCTGAAACAAATACGAGTATTTGATCATCTTGAACCAATTCTAAGCTCAGTAAAACTACGATTTAGGTTCAGAGTTTAAGCTTACCAATATGTTCTGGTGTCTCGTTTTCTAAACTTGCAATATGTTCAAGCTCTAGCGTTGTTGGTCGACTCTAAAAGAAAAAAATACATGACTTACGTATAGCCTGCTTTTGAAACAATAAATCATTCAATCAATCCCTGCAGTGCAAGTATTTTTAATAAATTAAGGCAGAGGCCAAGGGCGAGTCGCCTCGCACACGAAAGGTTCCATGCCACACTTGATATACTTTTGCAAAAGAAACAGAAAGCCTACATACAGATATTTTTGATGGCTTGCAAAAAAAGCAAATACCGACATGACGCGGTTGGTATTTGCTTTTTCCATGTACTGATCGCGTAGAACGTTGCTCAACTTCGGTAATCTATGTTCGACTTGGTATGGACGTTGCCCTGCTTTGGTATGGAATTTTAATTTATTTTTAATGTTATAGTGGCATTAGTAATGCTGCTCACTCTGTAAAAAAATCAACTATCTACCTTTTACGTTTCAAGAAATACAGCCTTGACAAACGTAGAGCAAAAGAAGCCAAAAATAATCACGTTTTTTGTATAGGAGCCCCTTTGGATCTTAATATTTATTGTTTTTTGTAATAGCGGCAAAAGAATTGCACACTACCCTTCGGGTGATACAAAACCCTAAGAAACTCAACTTTACTCACCGCTCCATTCACTAGTAGATGCTTTGTCAAATTTAGTTTGGGTACTAATCCCAAATGTTTTTCTTCTTGGTTAGCTAAGTGATCATTTTTATTTTCATGGGTGTGTAAGGTTCGACGATCCTGTTGTAATTTCTCTTGATCATTACCATGTATTTTATGTTCCCCTTGTGCATTAAGACTGTAACGATTATGCCGTAATGTTTCGTGATCATGTTCATGATTCTGATGTCCTGCTTGTGTATTTAGACTGTCAAGTTTCTGTCGTAGTTTTTCGTGATCAATTCCATGGTTCTCATGTTCTCTTTGTGTATTTAGACTGTACAGATTCTGTTGTATTATTTCATTGTCAGCCAGACCACGATTTTCTAATTCTTGCGGAGGCTGTTCCCAAAAAGTTTGAAACATTTAAGATTAATTTAGATTATTCCTACTATAGAGTACCTACGTATACTCTAGCTTACCTACTTCTTCTTGTATGCCTAGTCTTTTTATTATTTTAATTATAGGTAATGTACGAGTTTTAATAATTATATTGGGTTTACTTTAACAACAACACTTACATTTAATGAGTGCATTTTACTTTGCAATTGTCCTAAAAGTGCTTTCATTGTAAGTTTCCATTGTAAATCATCATGACCACCTTCCCGTTGCACATGGTCTTCTGTTATTTCATAATGGTCCTATAAGTTCATCATTTACAGAGAAAATAACAATTATAGGATAGAAACGAATTAGAAGTTGTAGGTTGAATTGAATTGAAACAGTGGATCTAACTGCAGACAGTTGCTACTGTCGTGTGTGTTGTTAATCTAGAAGATCATAATTGCGTTATAATTTAAGATCAACTCTAGTTTATGCCGATCTTCTTTCGTTGTACTTACCTTTGAATTGGATCTATAAAACTTTTCCAAATATGTTTTTATTAATAATCTCAATTGTAATTTTTTTTCGGCCGTCGAGTACTTTTGTCCTGATTTTGATAGGTCCTAAAAATGTCGGAACGTTGTAGGTATTAAATATTATTAACACGAAGAACGTATATCTACTTAATAAGACTAGACTGAAACTGATTTCGTCTAAAAAATCTTTACTCACCAGTGTATTCAATAGTTCCAAAAATTCTTTACTGAACAGTAGTTTATTAATTTTCTTGTTGTCACTCAGCTTATGATCTTGATCGTCTCCATGCTGGAAAGAATTAAACAAATTTTCTTATAACATCAAATGATGTTATAAATAATTTGTCATTGTTTGTGTTCATCGTTTGTGCTGTCTATGGTGAAAAATTTGTGTTCAACACAAATTTTTCAAGGATTCAAATTCACTCACCCTTCTAGTAGCGTAACTATACAAATCTTTCGACGAGTCTTTATTCCACAAGTTTTTAGCAGAGCTATTCACCTTTCGTCCTGAACTCCATTCAGTAACTTCAGGTTGTGTTTTAGCAGAGTAATGATACGTAGTTTTGTGCGTAGCTCCACTTTTAGGTTGCGTTTTGGTCGAGTAGTACGTAAGATGGTCCTGCGCGTCGTTAGGTAGTATTGTAAGAGCAACTTTGTTAGTACGTTCGTCTGTTTTAAGACCACGTTTGTATCCATCATTTGGCAAAACTTTTATTGCAACTTTCTTAGCATGTCCGTCAGCTGCAAGATTGGTGTTGTGTTCGTCGTTTGGTAGGGATCTGATCGCTTTGTCAAGAGGCTCGTTATTTTCATGATCTGGCACTAGCCTGTAGCGAGATCTTTCATGTTTAACTCCATCTTTCTCAAACCTCTCGGTCCCTGTGTGGACTAACTTCACGCTTGCGCCATCCTAGAATTTTTATAAATTTTAATTTGGAGAAGTGTTTTATTGGCAAAATTTCTTGACACTGCCGACAGCTTAAGTTTTTATAGCATCATTCGGGCTTGTTAATTGATGGGAGAGATATAAAATCAACAATGGTCATTTTATCGATAACTGCCAACCTGTAATAACCTTATTATACGTTATTTAACTGCATACCTACCTCATCAATTTCATAATACTTAGGTACCTACAGTTTTGTAGGATGAATTTTAAATTGATATTGACGTAAGCGTGAAATTAAACTTTATACCTTTTAGGCTAACGCCCTAATCGAAATACAATTTAAAAAAATGCAAACGTACTTTAGTGAATAGGGTCGTTTTTAACCTAATTAAAACGTACCTACTTTTCACTTGTATTATAAATGCGAAAGTTCAGATTTGTTACCTTTTGACGCCCTATCGATTGAACCGATCGGGCTGAAATTTTGAAAAGATGTAGCTCTAAGCCTAGAATCAAACATAGCCTTTATTTATCCCATAAAACGGTTACCATGGGGTAGAAAATAACCTTTAAACATTTCCATAGAAACAACGCGTGCGAAGCCGCGGGCTAAAACTACCCCCTGGTTCACTACTTAGCCATAAAACATGATTTTATACATATTATTTGGTACTACCTAAGTATACTTTATCCTTGAGTGTTTCTGTCTATGTTTTATCCAAGTATTCAGGTGAGTGAAGCCGCGGGCAAATGCTAGTATTCAATTCTCAACAATAGTAAAAGATTGCGAAACGTTTGCAAATGTTCTAAGCACCTAATACTTACCGCCATTATTCAATACGTTTATTTCAGCTTATTAAGATCATGGTATAATAATATACTTCGTCAGGTATAACACTCCGAGAAACAACGGTCACGTGGGTTTTCCCAAGCCTACGTCATGTGCGCTACGGTGGTTCTTAAACTTTTTAGTTTGGGGAAATTCTAGATCTAGGTTTTAGGTTTTCCATGAAATTCTTCAAACTAAGCTTCCATAATTTGAGCGACGCTAATGAGCTCTGCACGTATAAATCAATTTTCCCCTTGTCCCCTATTTTTTCGGGAATGAAAAGAACTTTATTTTACCGCGTTTCACACTTACACTCTTACAGTTACGGATAGAGCAACCGCCCATTTTATTTTAAAGATTTATCCGATCAACAACGCTAGTGACGACTTTCGGTGACGCAACTATAAAAAATTGGTAGTCACCGGCAAATGAACGTAACCTTCCTTTTCTGTGGCAACTGGTCAGTGAACGTAGGCTTGGGAAAATCTCGGAATGTTAGACCTTGTTTTCTTATATCATGATTAAGATAAGTAGGTACATATTTCAGCCATAGATAAATTATTAAGGTACCTAATTTAAATATTTAAATTTTATGGGACACATAATCTGCTTTCACAGACGCATCACAATATGTGTGCGCGTCCAATGCCTCATGATAGTACAGCCCGTGTAGAGCCGTCCAGCTATTAGTTTCATATAGCTACTGGTACCGCCCCTCACCTGGCGCATCAGGGATGCTGTTCTGTTGCGGATGATTGTGTAAAAACCACCAACGCGGAACTCTGCAAACATCCTGCAGGGGTATTTTAACTCTTCCGAATCGAATCCGACGGATTCGAATTCGATTCCGACGACGGATCTATAAAACGCTATTTTGATTTCGCCTCGGGTTGGTTCGAATTCGATTCGGAAACGAATCGAATGAATTAAAATACCCCTGGTTGACGCGCTACAGAAGCGGGACAGTCCCATTAGCACTCTGAATCTGCTATTGTATTGGACGCGCAGGGCAGCATTTCTGCGTGTAGTTAACCCACAGACTGCACGAGTAAAAAGAAGCAAACAGAATTCAAAAATAGATAAGTACCTCAATATAAGGATATAAAATATTTTGTAACAATTCCGTGCAAAACCGTCTCTGATACGTCTACGAAAAATTCAACTAAAATAATTCGTCTAATACAATTCGACTAAAAACATTTCGACTCAAACAGTTCGATTAAAGCAATTCGACCTAGAGTTGACCCGATCTTTAGGCGTCGTGGCGACTCTGTGACTGAAAGGGTGTGTAGGTTTATTAAGATAATAGGTAATTGCACCCAGAGCCATGTTGAAACAAAATTTTTGTGGTTCAAATTCTAACTCGATGGGTTCGAATTGTTTTAGTCGTTAGTCGAATTGTTATTAGTCGAAATGTTTTTTGTCGAATTGTTAAAGACGAATTGTTTTAGTCGAATTTTCCGCAAAGGCTCTCTGCATTTTGATTCAACAAAATGCAGTTCGCGTCCACCGCCCTTCCTCACACAAATTGATATGCCATGCAATCAGAGAAGGTAAAAAACAGAAATCCGAAATATTAAATTGCCAAGTCACTTACCCTCCAACTTCAAGCACACACACAACTTAATTGTAGAAGAAAATAACATAGAATAGATCACTCAATAACTATTTGGAGACACATTGATGTCTACAAGATAAAATTTACATCACCTAAACATTATTTTCCATAGTAAGCAAGTAAAAAAATACTTACCAAGTCTGATAAAAGTAGTATCGCGAAACACAAACACTGCCAGACACCCATCTTATACTAAAAACTAAATAATTGAACACAACACCTTATATCCCCTATCAAATTAGATTACCGTGATATAAAACCTTGTAAATATATATTATTATAGCATATAGAATTGATTTACTTTATATTATATGGTTATTTATATAATTGGCGCAAATATACCAAAAGATAATGTTAGAGGGTCCCTTTAATAGAGATCATTAGAGTGAATTAAAATGTAGTTTTATTTGTTTCAACAAACTGCAATAAATAGTTGCGAGGTATGTAAAAGTTGTTAAGGATAATCAATTTTCTACATACGAATAACTATGCGTCAAATACCTAAAGATTTATATGAAAGAAGCGAGAGCTGAATTCCTTGGTCACTGTCAAGGATTTGAAAATACTTTGATATGTATTACTAGCGTTTCTATCATAACAAAACATTATATTGCGTAGCATCTTAATCATACAAGTATATTGAAAAAATGTAGATTTTTTAAGTTTACTTTATAAAAGCAATTGAATCAATGATTTATATAATGGGTAAGACTAATAAAGTCTGGTGGCATACCTAAATAATAATTTATTATGCTATCAGTAAACCTATAGCTAATCGAAATACAAAATCTAAGATTGAATACCTATTAAATTCGATAGTTTCATCTACTACATTAAACCGTTACACGAGTAAATAGCTAAAGGCAATAAAACGAATAAATAAATAAATATATTATCAACATTTAATAGCATGATCATGCATGATTCACACATTATAATAACAAGGTAACATTGACCAATAGACGTTTCGAATCGTTATTTATTACCTTATACCTAATAAAATCACAATTTTACTTCCTTTAAATAAAAACATACCTAAGTACAATATAATCTGATGGTATATATCTGATGATTTTTAAATTCATTTTACGACTTATATATTCATTTTCAGGCACGTAGACATTATTTTAAGAAGGGTAGTTTTTAGTTTTGGCGAAAGCTTTAGATACACTCGACATTCGTCGAAACAATTTATTTTCAGTGCTTATAAATAAGTTGAATCTTAAATAAATCAACAAAGATGAATATTACATTAAATTAACAACCAATGGCAAAGAATTGACTTTTTCTTATCTCACTTTTTAGGGATCTCGCAAGGATCAAAGCCTGGTCTTGTATTATACAAATTGCACAATAGTAACGCATGTACACCCACATAGACCAATATGTTTTAGTAGAGCTTAGAGTATTTTACAACTAAAACTACTACATACAAAATATATATATTTTATAGTTACAAATAAAGTTGTCGACGACCTTGCGCCGCAGCGGGCGAAGGTCCGCCTGCGACGCAGGAAGTTGCGGGTTCGATTCTCGCCTCAGGACAAATGTTTGTACGATCTGCAGATATTGGTTCAAGGTTCTGGATATTTTTCTATGTATCATAAAAAGTATCTATCTATGAAGTGTATTGTATCATATTAGCTTGGGGCTAGTTAACGCTGTGTGAATTGTCCAGCATTATTTATTTATTTATATTTATTTATTAAAGTCGCCTATTTAACTTAGGTCGAAGAAAATATGAAATTTCTGCAAAATTTGCCTAAATGTACTGAGACTATTTTCCATTGTAATAAAGATGTAACATTGTGGTTCGTAGCTAACCCACTGACATTCATAATGAATTCGTAAAACTATGTTAGTTTTAATAGTAAAATGGCTGTAACATCTTTGATTCTCATTATGAATGTAAGCGGGTTAACTACGAACCTATATTCCAGCCAAATTAGATGTACAATGTTTGTAAACAAACCGCCCATACCTAACCTAAAATTAAAAAAACTCTTTTACCGTGTCTTTTTTTACGCAATTCACATTAATTCGATATTAGATCCTTCCTTCAATAAATATTGCTTACAATTATATCTGAAACTAGACGCCAGTCGCCAAGCAAGCGAGTTTCAGTTTTATTTGTGTCGTCGTTTGTTAACAGACATTCCACTATCGAATTTGGCTAGTTTATAGTTTGTTTTGGAGAAACTCCAACATTCTTTGATTCTACACAAAATATGGATAGGTTAATAGATGCTGTCGTACGTACATAGATGGCGTGGTTGGAAATAAATATCTTCTCACGATATAAAAACTCCCTTCTCTCTGTCTCGGTTATCTGAAATTAATAAAATATTGGTTAGCTAGTGTACAAACATAAAATTTAACAAGTAAAAAATTAGCTTCAGCGAAAAAAGAACTTTGAAGACGCTGTTTTTTAGGGTTCCGTACCTCAAAAGGAACCCTTATAGGATCACTTTGTCGTCCGTCTGTCTGTATGTCTGTCCGTCTGTCAATCCTCTTTTCTCTGGAACGCGTGGAGGTATCGAATTGAAACCAACATCCAATACAATACTCAAGTCCGTAGCCTATTTCAAATTTCAAATTCATTTATTAATTCAGACACAAAGATCCGCCATCTATTGGAGCCGGGATATAAATCAAACTTCTAAGTCTAAGCAATCAAAAGTTACAGCCGTGGCCCGAATATTTTGAAATTTCTAACGGTTACACAAGAGTTATACAACAGGTAGTTTAATTTTTTTTTTTAATTCTCGTCCTGGACCAAAACCTGGTACTTGCCGTTGATCTAGAATCATAAAATTTGGCAAGAAGCAAGGTCTAATTACACGGAACCTTCGGTGCACGAGCCCAACTAGCACTTGTCGTTTTAATTTGTATGTTTAAGCTTTTGAATGCAACAGTTCATTTTCGTAATTTAAAAAGAAATAGGATCAAATTTTAACTCCAGCACTTCATTGCATACTTCTATTCGGGTGCCTTCTACTCACAAAACAAATTGATATATGTTTCAAATAAATAAAATTAATGTCATCATCATCATCAGCCTACATTAGTCCACAGCTGGATATAGCCCTCCATACAACAGCCATCCCCTAATAAGCGCCATAGCGCCCTGTCTTCAGCTTGCCGCATCCAGCATCTGCCAGCAGTCATTCGCAGGTCATCCCACCTGGCCGGAGGAGGGAGTCCTACACTACATTTGCTGAGTCGCGGTCTTCACTAAAAAAAACGTTTACCCCAACGGTTGTCGGTTCTTCGCGAGATATGGCCGGCCCACTGCCACTTCAGCTTGCTAATTCTTTGAGTTTTGTCGATAACTTTTGTTGTCTTTCGGATGTATTCGTTACTATCCTTCAGAGAAAGTCCGTGCATGGCTCTTAACTTATAATTAACTAGCTGCATTCTTACTACCCGTTGTCCTATTACCCTTTTTCCAGTAGGAATGAAGAATTTTCCCGCGGTAAAAAGTAGCCTATGTTCATCAGGAAATGTGGACTCTAATGGTAAAAGAATTTTTCAAATCGGTCCAGTAGTTTCGGAGGCTATTCAATACAAACGAGCAAACAAACAATCAAATCTTACCTCTTTATAATATTAGTATAGAAGTATAGATATAATTAATATCAATCGACAGTTAATCATAAAATTTTTGCTTTTAATCACCACTCTTTAAACACATAGGGAAGCTGCTGCCCTTAGAACCTTAGCCTGCTCTTACGACACCCACGGCCTATAAGTTGAAGCTGTAGGCGACCTCTAGGCGACATCGGCCGCACTACAAAGCTAACGTCAACAGAAGCGCCAAAGAAAAAGTAACACCGAAAACCAGCTAGTAAACCTACCTAAGCGCTTCAATGAGTGTCCGCTAGATGTCGTTAAGAAAAAATTCCAACATATCGGAAAAAGCAAAAAGAGAAACAATCCCAGATCGCGCAAACGCTTGATTCAGTTACAACTGACCATATACGAGTATCCGACATCAACTGTCGGTCGAAACACCACCGGGCTCAGTGGACCAGATGGGTTGGGCCTGGTCCAGAGGAGATCTGCCTCTGTCTCTCACCTCACCTCAACAGCCTGTATTGGTCCACTGCTGGACGCAGGCCTCCCCCTGATAAGCGCCTTGTTGGCTTTTATCTCATGGGGGTAGTGCCCATAATCCCCACGCTGGGCATGCGGGTTGGGATCGCAGTTCGTTGGTAGAATTATTCTGCAGGGGGCGCTGCTGCCCGCCCCCGGTAGATATCCCTTAGTCGCCTCTTACGACACCCGCGGGAAGAGTTGGGGTGGTGCAAATTCTAACCCGGCACCTCTGTCTCTATTTGGGGGAAATTCCACCTTTACCCCCAAAAAGTGGTTGCGACCGCCACGTTTCTTTTCCTTCGTTTATTACAAGAAACTCACTTATATCTTCAAGTCGTTTGTAGTGAAGATCTCGATCCAGTAACCGTCAGGGTCCTGGATGAAGGCGAGACCCTTCATCTTGCCGTCGTTCGGTCGCTTTACGAACTTCACGCCTTGCTGCTCGAATCTGGAAGTGAAATATTGACAATTGAGTTTTCTTCTCCGACTCCGAGGGCCTACCCTAGGCTATGTTTTTTAGGGTGTAGGTACAGTACCCGGCGATAAACATTGCATATCGACCTTAGGAAAGAGACAATCGACTGATTTCGGCTTCGTAGAGCGTTATCTCTGTCGCACGAAATACTAACAGACGGTATCTATTAGGAGTGGTTAAAACAATTTTATGATTTGTTTTTTTTTTGTGATAATTCTTTGTATAAAATACATAATTGTTTTCTATAAGTGCTGTCTTAAGGTTGGGGTTGATTAAAAATTACATTTGGGGGTGTTAACAACTCTATTATAATATTTTGAACTAGACGCAAGCGCTTTACGAAGCCGAAATTAGCGGATTGTCTCTTTCTAAAGGTCGATATGCAAAATTTATCGCCGGGTAGTGTATGTACGAACTATGAGTCATCATCATCAGCCTATGTTAGTCCACTGCTGGACATAGGCCTCCACTAATGAGTACCATAGCGCCCTGTCTTCAGCTTGCCGCATCCAGCATTTGATGCCTGCAGTCTTTCGCAGGTCGTCATCCCGCAGGGCGTCAATTTCAATTTATTTTATTAATAAGTACCATGGGATCACAAGGAGCACTTAGTCAAGTCAAATAGGTACTTAGATTAATTACATTTCAAAAGCACACAATCTCGGCGTCTTACACTATGTTTGCCGAGTCACGGTCTCCACTCAAGAATACGTTTACCCCAGTTGGCTGTTCTTCGCGAGATTTGGTCAGCCCACTGCCACTTCAGCTTGCTAATTCTTAGAGCTATGTATCGACAAATTCGGTTCTGTCGGTTGTATTCGTTACGAATCCTATTCTTCAGAGAACTATGAGTAGAGTACATGTAGGTATTTAAGTTCCCTAATCTGTGGACGGATTTGGACAAATGAGGCCTTTTTAACATGGGGGGTGGTGCCCATAATCCCCAAGCTGGGCATGCGGGTTGGGGATCGCAGTTTGGTGGTAAAATTGCTCTGCATGAGGCACTGCTGCCCGCCCCCGTGGATATCCCTTAGTCGCCTCTAACGACAGCCGCGGGAAGAGCTACGGTGGTGCAAATTCTAAGGAAATGAGCACTAGATAAGTCAATTTTCTCCTATACGAGAAGTCGCCATTTTGGTCTGTCCTGTGCAGTTTCCCACCAGTCCTCCACTTATTGCTCCGCTTCCGTGATTGCAGCAGTGGAAGTTTTGGCTAAGATGATGTACTTACTTCTCACAAGCCTCGTCTACATTGGGCACCCATACTCCGATGTGTCCGAAGCCTCGAGGGTCGGAGTTGCCGTTGTGGTAGCTGGACTCGTCGCTTTCAGAGCCCCAGTTGCTGGAAACAAAAATGATTTATCACACACTGTTCACACTATATTATGAATGCGAAAGTTTCGATGGATGGAAGGGTAGTTTAGACTCTAATGTTAACATGTAAAAAACTGAAATAACTTTATTTCTTTAGGCTTACAAAAAAAGCACTCAGAAAAGTCTAATTTTAAAGTTACTTTAAGTGCTTTAGATTTGTCCTTTGTCATTTTGTTTTACGATCAGTAAATAAAACAAACAGTCGACTTCGACATCCCTTAATTTAAACCTCCAGCTCCGTACCGACGACATATTAACAAATGACAAATTAAAAAATTATTTAAAAAAAAAAAAAAAAAAAAAAATGTATTTATGCATGGCGCAGATAGAGATGACGGATTTTTACCTTCCGTAAATATCTCCCCGAAACCCCAGTTTGGGGGAGCATGTTCAGCTGTGGGATTGGGCAACTATTTTCAGCCCTGAACAATATCTTGGGTATTTTTTTTGACGACCTCTGTGGCGCGGTGGGCGAAGGTCCGCCTGCGACGCAGGAGGTTGCGGGTTCGATTCCCGCCTCGGGACAAATATTTGTACGATCTGCAGATATTTGTTCAGGGTGTTCTGGTCGTTTTCTATGTATGTATAATAAAAATATCTATCTATGTACTCGTATATTATTATGTATATCAGTTATCTAGTACCCATAACACAAGCTCTGCTTACCTTGGGGCTAGATAATGCTGTGTGAATTGTCCAGCACTATTTTTATTATTATTTTTTATATTTTCTTACCGACGACCTTAAAGACAATGCTGAAATTGAAAGAGAGCGTAGGGCTCTAGCAGTTAGAGGTAACATGTTGATCCGTAGGTTTTCCCGGTGTACAGAAGTAAAACCCCTGCGCGTACACGTACAGTATAATAACGTCTTTAGGATGATGTTGGGACTGCCTCGTTTCTGCAGTGCATCAGGGATGGTTGCCGAGTATGAGACGGATGGGTTTGCTGCCATCCTCCGGAAGAAGACGGCATCCCTGATGCGCAGAGTGCGGGATAGTCCCTACAGCATCCTACAAACTGTAGCCGGCAGGAGGCAGCACTTTGTGCGAAAAGTAATTTAATTAATTAGAGCTAATTTACTTTTTGATTTAATTACTTTAATTTGATTGTTGATTTTCTTGTTATTGATTTGATTTAATTGATTTTATGTTATTTGTTTGAATTTGATTTTGATGATTTTATTTTGATTGTTGTAGTTTAAGGAATACTAACATTAAATATAAGAGTTATTGCTGCTACTAACAAACTATGGATCAATGTAATAAGCAAATAAAGAATTTGAATACACACGGCACAATACACCTAAAACTGATTTAACATTATACAAAAGTAGTTGACACTATCAAAATTATATCCTATGCAATTCTACTTTCCTGGTATTTTGCGTGAGAAAAACGTATGTAGTTAGAAAAATCCCACGGAAAAAATGAGACTAAAGTGTGTGGATGACAGTACTTTGGCTAAATTTCTGCTAGAAATCTTAAAGTGGGACGAATCAGGGACGATTTGTGCATAAAATTTGATTTTCCGCATTCGGACTTCTTTGGTTCGAACGCAGTGGGACGAATGCGAATAAAAATAACTCACAGTGTCGGTCATCGTTAGCTGACCCCCCCCCCCCCCCCCTTCTCCCCCGGCAGGTACCAAGTAATTACTTCCTACTCACCTCACCTCAACAGCCTATATTGGACGCAGGCCTCCCCTGAGAAGCGCCTTGTTGGCTTTTATCTCATGGGGAGTACCTAATGCCCTTAATCCCCACGATGGGCATGCGGGTTGGGGATTGTAGTTCGGTGGTAGAATTGTTCGGCAGGAGGCGCTGCTGCCCGCCCCCGGTGGATATCCCTTAGTCGCCTCTTACAACACCCGCGGGAAGAGTTGGGGTGGTGCAAATTCTAAGCCCGATTAATTACACACGGCGATTAATTACCACACGGCGATTAATTACAACAGTTTTGGTTTTATATTACCTACTACTTTTCCAACCTATATTGTAAAGAGTGTGTCCATAGCCAGTGACGCACTAAGGTACCACGGAAGAACACGCCGAGAAAAGGCTGCCCTTTTGGTCTCACATTGTTTTTTCTCTTTAATTCTTTTTTATCATTGTATTTTCTTGTGTGTTGTAAACCATTTAAATTATCTTATCATTGTTAAATGTTGTTTTTAAATAAAATGGCTCGCTATCTTCTTATCGCCAAAATGATTCTAGTTTTAAAATAGTTCCGTTTTCATAGAAATTGATTTCAAACCTACGAATAAACAATAACTTCAAACGTAACAGGAGGGTCAACTAACAATGATCCTTATATTATACTGCTATAAGATTTAAACTCCTCTACAAAGGGTACTTCTTAAAACACTTCCAAGGCCCTATTAATATTTGAACACCTAGTTCAAGCAATAAAATCAATACTTACTAAGTGAGTTCCAATGTAGCTTTCCTAGTCAATGCCCAATGTTTTCTTGCTTCTTCTTCAGCTGGGACATCAGAGGGGTTTTCATAGCTGAAATTATGAGACTTTGGTTGAATAAAAGAGATGGACCACTAGAACTGCGAAATACAGACATGAACTGACTGTTGCAAGCAACTACATGTATCTTGACTGATCCATATACCAGTTGTCGGGTCCCCAAGATGCTGGCTGTATTGACCCACTGTTTGAAGCGAACTAGCGAACTACTTTGCTACTCTTATCTGAATGCCCAAGATAACTAAGAAAATGTATTGTTGTGCCTAATTTCATCTCATCTATGCCTTTTAGGACAACAGAGTACATATTACCTATGTATATTTAGAGAAAAGAGTTCTATTAAGTTCTTATTCCTAGCAAAGATTTTTTAAGATTTTAAAAAATGTAAAGTAGCTAGGTACTTATACCTACACTAACCAAACTCGATGTCAAATGTTTGTAAACCAACCATACTTAGCCTAAAATTCACTCATTCGCGTTTTTTTAGAGATCTTTCCTTCAATAAATACCTACCAATTGCTGACATTTAAATCTGAAAAAAATTCACCGCCAAGAAATTGAGTGTTAGTTATTTGTGTCATGGTTTGTTTACAAATATTCTACAATGAGTTTGGCTGGTGAATACTTTGAAAATATTGTTCTGGCCGCGGGCAGAAGCGAGTCAAGACTTTTAACCTCTTGTTTTATTGTATTGAAGAAAACATACCCCATAAAGAACAGTGAAAATTTCATAGCGGGAAAGTGTAACTGTTTCAGTAGAGTCATGCCGAGCACTCCCGTGTAGAACGGCAAAGACTGGCGCGGGTCCTTGATGCGGTACATGGTTTGTTGGAAGAAGAAATCCTGGAAAAACACTCTGATTGTTATTATTATGACATGTATGTTGCACAGCTGTAGGAAATCTGTGGTTTGTTGTTTCCACATTGTATTGTATCCTACTGCATACCATTTTGACGACCTCTTTGGCGCGCCGGCCGAAGGTCCGCCTACGACGCAGGAGGTTGAGGATTCGATTCCCGCCTCCAGACAAATGTCCGTACGATCTGCAGATATTTGTTTAGGCTGTGTCCTGCAGGGGTATTTAAGTCGTTGGAATTAATATTCGAAACTTTTCTCTCCTTTCCGATGAATTAAAATATCCCTGCTGGATGTTTTCTATGTAAGAAAGAAGAAAGAAAGAAAGAAAAGACATTTATTTACAACAACAGTAGGTACAGAAAAAAAAACACACTTATGGGGTATAGGTACATAAAGTTGCTATAAAAAGGCTCTAACTCAGCATAATGCTGGCTAAGCTCCCGTAGGAGGCCTAGCCAGCGCTGGTCTTCCGTTAGGGCCTGTACAAATGTCGTCACGAACGGACCTACGACAACTTACGTAAAGAGTACTATAATAGGAACTGAATACTTAGTACAAAATGGAAAAAAAATACTATTTTTATACATAGGAAATCGATGTTTAGATCCTACAATAAAAATAGCCATAGTTTGTGTAAAAGTTTGTTACTACATTTTCTAAATTACTTAACCAATTTAGATGAAATTATGCATGCAGATAGTTTAAGTTTTAGAGTAACACATTCTAATTCTAATTCTAATTCTGTTTGGGGGGAACTGAGATCTGCACGGACATCTCGCATGGGAGTGTATTGTGCATTATCCCCCTGCCTAAACAGGCCCTAACCAGCCCAGCTCCTTGAAGTACCGGAGCAGGACTTTTGGTGACTGACAGCTTCGTTTCAGCTTCTCTGTGGGTGTAGACGAGGTTGACTCCTCAATGAGACCCTTCAGCCCCGTCTTGCGTCTGGCTTCCTCTGTGGCCGTGCAGTGTAATATGACGTGTTCCACAGTCTCTTCTTCTTGGAAGCAGCCACGACACAAGCTGCTGTCTGTGGCTCCAGTCTTGAACAGATGATGGTTCAGCTCGCAATGACCTGTGATGATACCCACCATTGTTCTCAGGTCCTCGCGGCTCATCTTGAGCATCGTGTTTGTGGTTTTCCTGTCTATGGAGGGGAATATTGATTTAGTATGCCTGCAGTCTGTTCGACGCTCCCATAGTTTTTGGTGTTCTTTTTCTGAGTTAAGTTTTAGTCTAATTTTTACCTCTGCTGTGGGTGGGTTAGAGAGGCCTATATCTTTTTGTGTTGGAGTTTGTTTCGCTGCTTCTTTTGCTAGTCTGTCTGCATTTATGTTGCCTGGGCAGGATCGACTCTCTGTCCATTCTATGCAGACTTTGCTGTGTTGAGAAAGTTGTTGTAGAGCATTGTGGCATTCTACAATTGCTTTTGATCTTGTGTCTGACCTTTTAAGTGCGTTTATAAGTGCAGCGCTGTCTGTTTTGAAGACCAGTTGCATCCGTCTGGTTGGCTCTTTGATGGATGTTTCCAGAAGCATATCATTTGCCGCCAGTTGGATCCCCAGTGTTTCCGCCTGAAAGGCCGTGGTCGCTGGATTTAGTGGTTGGGCTCTTGAGAGTCCAGTTTCGGGACAGGAATAGCCGCAGCCAGCTCCTGTGTTGTTCTTGGCCCCATCTGTGTAGATGTGGTATGTGGTAACGTCATGTGAGGTGATGGCTACTGGGTTCTCTTCATGCGTTATTTCGTAAGTCTTGCCTGTTAAGTAGGTAGACGCTATTCGGTCCGTGCCATTTGCCGCCTCTGGAATTGCAGCAATTGCTTTGTTTAATATTCTACTGTGGTTTGTGAGGCCTGAGTCGCCTTTCCACTGGTTTGTTGATTTTATTCTTAGAGACGCTGCCATTGCTTCATGCTGTATGTGAACATGCAAAGGCGTTAGTCCTAGTATTATGTCCAGCGCTGCTGATGGAGTTGATTTCCTGCATCCGCAGATTAGTGTGCACGCCAGTCTTTGAACTTGCTGTAATTTATTTATGGTGGTGACTAAATTTGTTCTAGGCCACCATACTATAGCGCCGTAGGTTAGCACTGGGCGGACCATGACTGTGTACAGCCATAAGCACAGCTTAGGCTTCAGGCCCCAGTCCTTGCCTACCGCTCGCGTGCATTGCCATAAAACGTTTGTTGCTTTTGTTATAACATGTTCAAGGTCAACACATAAACTAATCTAATTTTAAATACTTCTGATAAAGTGCTTATTATTCCAATTATTTAATTATCTAATGTTATTTTTTTTGACATGTATCTTAAGATTTAATCTGTTAAGCAAAAATATACTAAAAATATACTGATTTTTTGTGTATGAGTTTGTGCGTGTATAATGTGCGTGGGTATGTGTGTGACGTATGTAGGTATAATAAAAAATATATATCTATGTAGTGTAGGTATTGTATTAAGTATATCAGTTATATAGAACCCATTACACATGTTCTGCTTAGTTTGAGGCTAGATAATGCTGTGTTAATTGTCCAACATCGTCTCTGGTTTGTGACAAATGACCAACTGCACAACGACCTAGGTACACACACCGACAGCACACACCAATAGTTAGAGATAAGATATTGCCAACAAACTGAGACTGTGCATAGGATATGCAGTCTCGCAGAGTGGGCGTCCTACACTACATTTGCCAAGTTGCGGTCTCCACTCAAGAACACGTTTACCACAGCGGTTGTCGGTTATTGCGAGATATTCTCGGGCTACGGCTATTAACACATCCCACACCACCTATACACATAGCTACTATCCCAAATCAAAATATGAGGTAACTTATAGTGGGTATTTATTGTTCAATAATGGCCATGACATCCAGATAATCCTTATCTCATACAAAGTTGTCTTGTCGATAAGTACTCGTAGTGACCAGCATAGCAATCAAAATATACTTTTGACCTGCTGACAGATAAAAATGATGTATCGAGGAATGTTACATACCTTAGTGCCTGCATGTGGGGTTTGGCACAATGCCTCTACTTCTTGGGGAGAAATACCTTCGCCGGACATGATTCTAGAAACAAAATACGAAGAAAATCTTTGATTACAACATAACCTCCAAAACTACCGCCTATTTTAAACGAATTAGAAGACGTAGTTACTTTATTACACTTGTAAGACTTAAAGTTATGAGATACTTTGAATAAATAACATAACATACTAACTTTGAGGAATAATGTCGACAAAATTTAAAAAATATTTTTTGTTTACGATACATACGGAATTCCGAATTCGTTCAAAAACGCGTGTGTGTGACACTTCAACCAGCTGATTGACTTTGACTAGCGAAGCAAGCGAGCGGGCGGACCGACCGAGGCGGGCGACCACGGAATAGAGGTGAGTAGCTCATGAGTGAGTGATACAAAAGATATAGATCAGTTCAACTGAGCGAATCTATCTCTAGCTCACCTTGGTTTCAACTATATCTTTAGCTCATTTGGAATAAGATTCATTTTCGAACCATTGAAGTGTTGAGCTAAATGATAAGTGAGCGATAGCGAAGATGACCGAGCAAGGCGAGCGATTCGTTCCGAAATATCCCGAATGATTTGATAGAGTGAAATGCACGATGTCAAATACAACGTGAAAAAGAGAGAACGATAGCAAAATCCGGTTCAGGCTTTTAGTTAAGCAAATACGTTTGACTGCAAAATCTGCAAATTCAATTATTATTGTTTTTAAAGTTATCGTTATCGGTTCGAATCTTTGTTTGTTTACTTTTGGTTGTTGTTTTGGTTTCGTTGAGCACCTACGTACTTTTTCGGAATTTCGGAAACTTTTTTGGAAACTTTGAAAACTTGTATGTCCTAAGCCTGTGAAGTCTGAAGGAAAATCGTTGACTCTATGTTACTTAATTAACAAAGCCTTTAAACTGTGAACGATAGGTTTATACCTACCTTTTTTCATGTGTCACTCTCTCTAGAGCTAGCTCAGTTGAACGGATTCCTAATAATTATCTTTTTATCTTTCTTTCACTCATGAGCTACCCAGCTCTAAGACTACATCTTTGATCCACTGAGCTAAATGAGCTAAAGAGCTAAATGAGTGATATATATCAGTAGATCAAAGAGATATGTATCACTCTTTTCATTAGAGTGATATGATATGCGCATCCCTACCACGGAATACTTCCATTTCCGTGCGGGCGACCGACTAACTGACCTGACCTTATGGGCCTGCCACACACTCGACGAGTGGCGTGGGAAGTAGCGAGGAAAGTAGGCAGAGACGTAGTGTGGCAACGTTACTCGTCATGCCACTCGTCATGCTCCTCGTCCTGCCCATCGCTCCCTATTTTGTCGGTTTTTGGACCGCGAGTCAAAGGACCGGCAATACGAGCGCGAGTGACTGTCCACATACTCGCGCGGCCGCAGTTCGTGCCGAGTGCTCACGCGAGACGCACGTCTTTGTTTTCGGTTTATAATAATATATTAGGTACTTCCATCGTTCTATTGCGATGAATAGATGTCATCCACCATCTCCGTTGGCGAGGACGCCGACGACGTCGACGATGTATATTGCTTTGTAGCATAACAATGATTGGGCGAAGGTCTGCCTGCGACGCAGGAGGTTGCGGGTTCGATTCCCGCCTCGGGACAAATGTTTGTACGATCTGCAGACATGGACCACGCAGACCAGGGCGTTCTGGATGTTTTCTATGTATAATAAAAAAATATCTATATATGTAGTGTATTGTATAATGTATATCAGTCGTCTAGTACCCATAACACAAGCTCTGCTTAGCTTGGGACTAGATAATGCTGTGTGAATTGTCCAGCATTATTTATTTATTTATTGATATAATTAGCTATACTACAAATACACGCACTCGCTGCCACCACAGTTTCAACGTCCATTGTGTAGCAACGACGAATAGACAAGTGCGGCGCGTAGCGATTAATTGCGCGAGTAGAGCAGTGTGTGGACAGACAGGGCAACATCGCGGCAGCGATGCGGCAGCGCGAGGAGCATGACGAGGAGCATAGTGTGGCGGGCGCATTAGGACCTGACGGACTGACTGCGAAGGGCTGCCAGCTTTTATTCACAGAACAATAAATGTAAGTACCTCAGATTAAATATCTTTCTACGAAATGTACAATATTGTATTATGCAGCGTTGCCACCTTGGTGATTTGATCACTATTATAGATCAAGTGATTTTTTGGAGTACGTTAGTGATAATCTGAAGAAATCACTAAAAATATTTGATGATTTTTAGTGATATACAGTGTGTTTTTTTTTAACTGGGACAGTATACAAGGACCTAGGGTCTCGACTCCAAGGGGAGCAAGTGTGTAGGCTCTGTCGAGACCTGCATATTTGCGCCTCTTGAGATTTTCGGCCAAATCTGCCGCCGCACCCGCCCTCACGGATGTCCTCGGAAGATGGGAAGGCGCAAGTGTGTCGACGCATGTAGCGTCCCACACAATGGGCCTCCCCAACTCCCATGGGACTAGTGTCATACCGTCGTCGGGCCTCTTACCTACCATCGTCACGCAACAGACCATTCGGTTCGAGAATGGCTGGTACGTTAGCGGTGACAAAGGCCCGCCGGATGATGTCGTTAAGGCTAGCGTGGCGAGATATCCGACCGGCCCTAGTGCACGATAATCCGTGATGACCAAGCTGTTCGACAGCAGTACCGCACTGGCATTGATGAGGCGCGCACACAGGGCGCGCAACACCTTGCACCCAACCGAAGACATGTTGCGATACGGAAAGTTACGGGATCCAATAAAGTATAATAAGCGGCACGAGTCGTGAGCACAGATGACGTAAGCTCGCGCATCTACACTTTTGGCCCATCGATATAAAAAGGTAGGTACCTATACAACCCTACCCTTTTTACATCGATGCTTTTGGCCAAATTTATTCAGTACCGTTTTTTATCAAAATGATTGATAGGTACCTATACCAACTAATTAAAATATTAGTGGTACTTGAAATTTTACTTTGATAGAGTAATGTTGTAGGTCTTCGTGAATAAAATATAATAATCTCAATAAAACAATATAATCTGAGTATAACTGTTTTTCTTTATTTTTCAAATTATTTAAATTCGCCTCAATCTGGAGGAATAGGTAATATGCCTTCCATAAAACTAGACGCTGAGTTGGTGCTGGTAGAGGCCACTGGCTCATTAATCTCCTCAACATCGTCACTGTCCTCATCCTCCGAATTGGTCTCGGAGTCATCGTCACCAACGTGAATTATAAATTCTTCTGTCATTGCATCCACTACCTATGTGATCGTTTTTTATTACTCCTTCTCATTTTCCTTCACTTTATGATATGACATAATTTTGTTTTTCAACACACTTGTGAATAAAATAACAATAAAAACTCATTTAATTTTAGATAAAAATTAATCAGTTTTCCTATGCGCGCGCATTGCGATCGGCCACAGACTAAAGAGATGAGGTTTTTTTTTATTTTCTTACTAGGTATTTTAACATCCAAAACGTAAGTCGATAAAATTGCACGAAAGTGTACAGTAGCCGAATGACACGCGAGCCTCCAACCAATAGACGATGTGCATTGACTGAGGAACCAATCGCGTGCAGTTCGGCACCCCGCCCCGCCCCCATGGCTTCAAAAATTAACTACTGCGCAGGTGTCAGTTTGTGCTCACGACTCATGCCGGTCACTATACCAGTGTTAGTACCTATAATAATATGAAATTTGCTGCACTTGAAATTTTGCGTATACCTAAGCCTCCCAATTTTTTGTTGGTATACGTAGGTAGATATTTGGTGCATCAACTAGATAAACTGTTTTTACTCTGAACTATTTGTAAATAAGTTAAAATTGCAAAAATATCAAAAAAATGACTTTGGCCTTAATTGTGACCGGTTTGGAACTAATTCTGACCGAAATCGGGCTAAATCGGCCCTATTTATGACCGACAAAATAAAAGGCGAGATTCTTCATAATAAGAGACTTTATTTGAAAGAAGTGGGGTTCCGTATACATAATTTTGTCTGCATATAATAACTAAATAACTAATAACAATAACTTATAATAATAACTAATTAACGAAAAACTATAATAACAAGTAATGTAATGATGACAACAGTTTGTAAGGCCAACGAAATTGGTTTACTTTTGACTTCGAAGAACCCTAATAAAATTCCACAACAGTTTTATTGCAACAGTCAAAATCAGTCGGTTACAATTAGGTTTTAAGGTCCAAATTAGGAACGAACAAATTTCTTCGGTCACAAATAGAGCGTTTGGAACAATAAATGACCAGCTAAAATATAACAGCCCAAAACAACGATTTTTCTGTAATTAACCTCCGGTCATGTTTTGGTTTATAGAATTATGTATCCAAAACCATTAAGAAAAACGTAAAAAATCAATAAAAAATTGGTTGCCTGTAAAGTCGGTATACGGGCGAAAGTTTTACGTGACAACGACCGTAACGCAGTTTCTTGAAGTGAGCGGAGCGTAACGCAGTTTCTTGAAGTGTCACCCGGCAAACCAATTTATAAGACGTTGTCACGTCAAAATCAAAGATACAATCTACAACATCAAAACAAAATTTGCAGGTCAGAGCTAATTCTGACCGCTCGGTCACAAATAGGATTTATGTATCTTTTTTAGACTTTATTAAAAATTACTTATTTTCTTTGATTTTCTACTTGAGATAATAGTCATAAATGCAGGGGAACACATAAATGGGGCCTGATTACCTATATCGAGAAATCGGCAATCCACTCATAAGCTTAAAAAACTGGTTTACTCACCTTAGCTCGTTCTCCATACAAAATAGCGATGGCCGAAACACGTCCGCATTAAATGAGGTCCGAGCATAGGGTCCGAGCGTGACAGAGGGTAGAGGTGAGTAGCTCATGACTTGAGTGAGTGATACAAAAGATATAGATCAGTTCAACTGAGCGAATCTATCCCTAGCTCACCTTGGTTTCAACCATATCTTTAGCTCATTTGGAATAAGATTCATTTTCAAACCATTGAAGTGTTGAGCTAAATGAAAAGTGAGCTATTAGCGAAGACGACCGAGCAAGGCGAGCGATTCATTCCGAAATATCCCGAATGATTTGATAGAGTGAAATGCACGATGTCAAATACAACGTGAAAAAGAGAGAACGATAGCAAAATCCGGTTCAGGCTAGGCTATTAGTTATGCAAATACGTTTGACTGCAAAATCTGCAAATTCAATTATTATTGTTTTTAAAGTTATCGTTACATATCGGTTCGAATCTTTGTTTGTTTACTTTTGGTTGTTGTTTTGGTTTCGTTGAGCACCTACGTAGGTACTTTTTCGGAATTTTGGAAACTTTTTTGGAAACTTGTATGTCCTAAGCCTGTGAAGTCTGAAGGAAAATCGTTGACTCTATGTTAATTATTTATTAATCACAAAGCCTTTAAACTGTGAACGATAGGTTTATACCTTTTATCATGTGTCACTCTCTCTAGCGCTAGCTCAGTTGAACGGATACCTAATTATCTTTTTATCTTTCTTTCACTCATGAGCTACCCAGCTCTAAGACTACATCATTGATCCACTGAGCTAAATGAGCTAAAGAGCTAAATGAGTGATATATATCAGTAGATCAAAGAGATATGTATCACTCTTTTCATTAAAGTGATATGATATGCGCATCCCTAAGAGGGTCCAATGACGTGACGATGTATTAATTTTTAAAAGAGGGAACAGTGTTGCCGCTTCTAAAGAAAAAATACGCCACTACAGGGAGTACCTACCACTCAATTCTTATAATTCGAGAAAATGTGCGTTTCGGTCATCTACTGGGGGGTGGTCATCTTTTGGTCCGACTACCCAACCTACATCCTACTAATATGCTAATAGCTTAGTAGGTACCTAAGTTAGGACTACCCACTCTCTCCGCCTCGGTCGTACCTCCCAGGCAAGGCAGTGGATGCGTTAAGAAACCCATGGAACTCTTGGTAGATTCATATCATGTACCTACCTACCTACTTTGAATTAGTTAGAAAGGTGCAGTAACTACATAGGTAAGTAGGTACTTAAGTACCTACCTACCTAGTTTGTTAGTATGGTTCATGTATGGTTGATAATCTGAGAATTTTATGATTTTGCATGATTTGTGATAGATTAGATACCCACTAATCATGATAATATCATGATATTATCATGTAATAGTAGGTACTTACTTAAATTGATAGGAAATTTGTGCTCCATCACATTGTAAATAGGTATGTACATAGAAGCAGCCAGTCTCAATGGAGACTAGCCTGGTTTGCAGGACATATTATAGTGCACAAGTGTGTGCGCAAACAAATGTGCACTCTCTATCCCCTCACTCTCATTATCTGTCCCATTCCCATCAGTGATCAATCAGGGATCACAAATAGGCATTATGGCTGAAGTAACACAAAAGCCACCTTAAAGTTTACGAACCTACAGTCTTCATTATGTACCAACCAGCTTTTTTTCTAGTCAGATATACTCAGAAAATGATTAAAAAGTGGCGTGTATCAAAATATGCATTGTTTTTTATTGTTATAATCCATATTAATTATGGCAATTTTTGAACAGTAAAATATTGATTCAATGCTTTTAAATTTATTTCCAAGTAAAGAGCCAACATTTCACATTTCCATTAGTAGGTACCTAAAGCCGTTTACTGACCACTGACCACAGGGCATAATGTACCATTTGCAACTAGCATGAAACATCAAAAATCTTTCTTGTTGCTTGCACCTTCTTTCCCTGTACTGACTGCACAAACGCTGTGCTGTGTGACACACATGCTGTGTGACACTTTACAATGCGCCTGGTAACACCGGTCAGTACCAGGCCTAAAGGTGGCAACTTTTGAGCCTTGAAAGTTTTATCATAGTGAGATAAATGATTTATGATAGTACACTAACACAATTATGGTATGGAAAAATGAATAAATTGTTTTACAAATAGAGACAAGTTTTACATGTTTCTCTCATAAATTAAAATGACTAGATATCATACAAAACTTTACAACAAACTTATAACGGTACTTCATTTTCTTTCTTAGTCCATAAATAAAACTTATCATACAAATACCTCAGCTCTTCTAACCACACAATATCTCTATCTACACTAGTAACTTTGCAATCATACACAGACACCATCCTTTGCCCTTTAGCATCCACAAATATATCACCGACAACACTCAAATGATTTCCCTCAACAATATCAAGCTTTTTCTTTTTAATTCTATGCATAAGCTTCGATATTATATCCATGTTAGGGTCTCCAAACTTAGCAGCAGCTACGAAATGGTGGTTTAGGTTGTTCAGCATATCACATGTAGGTGTAGAGTTACTTTTCGTTGAATCGAAGTAGCATTGTACTGTGCCAGTTGGATCACTTAGCTCTAAGTTGGTAGAACGGTCTGTGGTGTTGTAAACTGAGGTGACGACGCCATGGATCATCACATTCTTGAATCTGAGTCCTAGAAACTCGTAGATGTATTTGTTTTCAGTTTGGGTGGCGCGGAATATGTCTTGGATGAATATCTTCAACGGACCTGTTTGGGTGGTCATGGCCTTACCTAGCCGTGTTGGTATTAGGTTTATTGATTTCTGTTTTGCTGAAAGAATTACAAATGTAGGTAGTTACAGTTACCTAGTTACTGACAGACAACCATTTGAAATATTTATTAAAAATTTAAAATAGAACGAACAAAACAAGACAAGCAAGACCAAAAATGTAAACATTGTAAACATTACTTCTGATTTTGACAGTGACAGCTTAGAATTTGAGTTTGACAAGATACACACTTTTGACGTTCTGTAATTTCACACGTTTGTCTAAGTTTGGCTTGACATTTGTACCTACTATTGTGTAAGATTCATAATCTTAAGCTAGGTTCACATTGCTATGTCGGGGTGAGTCGTGGCGCGCCATGCCATGCCAGAGCGATTTATGAGAGAAACATGTAAAACTTGTCTCTAGCTAGACTAGATTCACATTAGTAGGTTGTGTTGGGGCCGATTGCGCTCTGGCGGCGGCGCGCCACGACACACCCCGACACAGCAATGTGAACCTAGCTTTACCCTCCATCGAACACGGCTTCATCATTCATCATAATCATCATCATTATCATTACGACGATTTACCCCTAGACTGCCGCTGGGCTGGGAAGCCTTCTCCATTTTGTGCCACTTCTGTACGTGCACATAGAGCCATTTTCAAAAAATATGTACATTTCGTGAAAATTCTTGTCCGGCATATTAAATACTAAATTAAAAAAAAAGTAATGTTGCTTTTTTAATTTTATCAAGTTTTTTTACAAATTTGAACTTTTCTCTTATGTTCCCACTAAAAATATAATGGATCTGTTAAATCGATTGTATATTAAAAACTCTTTTTAATTATTTCCGCCCTCCATACAAAAATAAATGTCCTTTTTGCACCTTAGAAGCTTCAAATCATATTATTGGCTCCAACATGTTCTCTAACAAACCTAATCTATTTATATAATGTTAATAAATATATTTCCTGTTATTTATTGAGAACCAATAATAATTTAGACAATACATATTTCTAAGATAAAAAAATACTTTAATGTTTGTCTCAGGTTTTAAACATGTGAGTCACTCAGAGGATGTCACGGAGGATTTCCATAGTTTTCGTTGTAATTCTACCACTTAAAGTTATTTTTTAATTACTGGCAACACTATGCGGCCTACTAGTTCTCAACAATAACTCGGCCATTTAGTTTTAGTTCCATTTTTTGTGTTGACAAAAAAGACCGGCCTAAATTCCCAAAAAAAAATCATGTGAATCACGGTGGATTTACAAACGAAGTAAGGTGTGTATTATTTTCAATTATTTATAAAGCATAGACCTAACAAATGCTAGTTAGATTGTGTGTTCCATTCATCTGTATTGCTAATTATTTTTACAGAATATTTTTGGAGGTAAGGTTTTGCACAGAATGTTTACCAACATGTTAGTCACATTTCGTGAATTTTCGTGACTTATATGACGTGACTCACATCAACTTGCAAAGTAAAGGTTTGCTTACACTAGCAAAAAAATTATACAAAATGGAATATTATAACTTATCTGAACGGATTTTCTGTAAAACCAGATGCTTTTGTTTCATTAAATGAAACAGATTTAATTTACTTCTAAAATTATATTATAACCTTGCATCTTACTCAACGTATTTCTGTTAAAACATGTCATGTTAGTTAATTTTTGATTGCAATACTAGTAAGTTATAATAGTAGTAATAGTCAAATAAAACATTTTATTTTAACCCCAAACTAATTTTTAGTTTTGTTTAAAAAACTTTATGTGCACACGCCCTTACAAAAAATGTGACTCACATTTACTATAAAAGTACAGGTATATCACGAAACAGTTTAGTCACGATTTCAATCATGTTAGTCACAATGTACATATTTTTTGATAATGACCCCTATGCGGTCTTGTTTATTGTTTCCAATTGTGACATAGGTAGGTACTAACTACGTACCTACCCTACCTAGAGCTAATCAGTAAACTCTGAACAGCCTGTATAAGCCACAAACTTTAGGTGCAAAAATAATGAACTTTAAATTCTAAAAATCAAAATTACAAAACACTCAAGATACAGAGAAAACTTAAAGGATACCCACTATAAAATCAATAGCGTAAAGCACCCACTATAAAATCAATAGCGACACTCCAATCATACTGGAACGCAGAAGAATCGTCCGCTCTCGATACTTTCTTTGTTCGTTCGTTATCTCGCTCCTTGAAGGAGTAATAGAGTTGTTTTCGCATAGCAATTAGGCTCGATTGAATCCGGAGATGATGGGGAGTCAAAGTGGAATCCTAACTAACTATACCTTCAATAACTAGGGAGGTAGTATGTACCTATACTTACCTACCTACTATTAATGTAGGTAAGGTTTCTAGTTTGTATTGTGAAGTCAAGGACAAAAATTTGCAAGACCTTATCGTAAACGATTTTGGAGTTCAGCCAGGATACTGTTCAGCTGTGTCAGGCTAGGGTTGCCAGATGGTATCCAAAAGGAGGACATGTCCTCCTTTTCCATATTTTGTCCTCCCGTCCTACTCTAAGTCCTCCTTTTTATTTATCTACGCTTTTAATCCTCGCTGAAAATGAAAATTTTGTGACCTGATTCCGTTTCTTAAATCGAAATCCGATGGTGATCCTGATGAAGTAGGTACATTTTAATTTTAAGTTGCACGAACAGTGAACAATCTATTTGACAAAACATTGAATGTTTCTCAGAAATAATAAACGCGAATGTGGAAAGAATTTTCTCACTGATTATTACTCAGTGGAGCAAAGAGAGGAACAGATTAAGTGTGCGTTAAATCGTTGATTCTTACTCAATAAAACTTCATAAACATATTATGTGAAGATTTTTATGATGATTTGTTGAAAAACCACAATCTTCTTGCAAAAATTGGCAGCTCAGCCAAATATGATTAAAATGAAGTAAGTTATATTGTCTACACTAGTTTTATTGTTAGTTTAAAAGTTTGTAACTTGAGTGTCTTATATGGGCCGTAACGGGTCGGAAATAAACGATTTTTATTTTTTTATTTATTGTTAATGTCCTCCTTTTTTACAGAAAATCCTCCTTTTTAGACCCATTTGCCCTCCTTTATCAAATTTACATCTGGCAACCCTATGTCAGGCAGGGCAGGACTGTATCTACCTACCTACAGTAATTTTCCTAAGCCCTTATATACCTACTTGTGTAGAGTAGTAAGTAGGTAGGTACCTTACTTTAATTCCGTGGTAAGTACCTAGGCACGGTAATATTATCATAAACAGTATTTGAACTCGGCCGTATCTTTGAAATAAATGCCTACAGCCGCGCGGTAGGTAAACATGCGATAGGGCTGCCCGCCTCCAGCATTTTAATTACATTTGCCTACTTTGTGTTTCCATTTAGTTTTTGATTCTAAATATAGGTACTTAGGTACATTTTTATATACTTAAACAAATAAAATACTTTGTGAATTGAATGGGAAGTGTTCGATAAAAATGCGTGTTGTTTTTTGATTGGTAGATTTAATTAAAAAACTGTGTTTATGTTTGAATAACAAATCGGTCTTATAAATTTGCGACCGAAAAATATTTGCGCCTCGACTGAGACGTAGGTACAAAATGCTTTATTATTACATTTTAGGAGATTTTTTGAAGATAAAGGAATATCTTTTACTTGGTTATAGATACCTGCAGATAACTTATTTTTAGAGAAAATACCGCGCGGTTATTGTTAAAAAAATAACACACCATCCGTTCGTCACTGCGGCACAGCCGCGACTGTCTGCATGCTGAGCGCATGCCGAGATCGAGGCGCGTAGGTATAGCTCGCGTCGTCCGTTTGTATGAAGTCGGATTACTGTATAGGATAATATTACCGTGACCTAGGTAAACTAGGTACCTACAGTACTTACGCGTCAGAATTAAGTACCTACCTATCCCTTTTGTCTATAAAATATTTTCTAAAACTTCTATTCGCTTACAACCAATTTTCACATGCAAAAACTAATCACGCGCCGCTCACTCGAACTTCCCATCCCACCCTTATCTAGAGATTCGAATCTGTGCTCGAATCTTCAACAATAAACCAACTGAGCTATTTAGCTGTTGAGCACTCTAGGCGTTTATAAAATACTAGCTTCTGCCCGCGGCTTCGCACGCGTTGTTTCTATAAACGTTTATATAGGTTATTTTTATCCCATGGGAACTGATTTATGGGATAAAAAGTATCCTTATGTTTGATTCCAGGATTAGAATTACCTGTACCTACTTATGCAAAATTTCAGCCCGATCCGTTCAGTAGTTTTGGCGTGAAGAGGTACCTGACAAACATCCATCCATCCATCTATTCATCCATCCAAACTTTCGCATTTATAATCTTATACTAGCTTCTGCCCGCGGCTTCGCACGCGTTGTTTCTATGGAAACGTTTTGAGGTTATTTCTATCCCATGGGAACTGATTTATGGGATAAAAAGTGTTTGATTCCAAGGTTAGACTTACCTGTATGCAAAATTTTAGCCTGATCCGTTCGGTTGTTTTGGCGTGAAGAGGTAACAAACCTCCATCCATACATCCATCCAAACTTTCGCATTTTATAATATTAGTGTGAAGTGTGATATTTTTATTCAATTTGCGTTTTTTTTCATTGACTAGCCATTACGCCTTTAAGGAGCAATATTAATAAAAAATCTTGCATAATGCAATGAGAATAAGTAAGTATTTGAAAAAAAAAAAAATCAAAACGAAACACCGCTCACGAGATTTGAACCCTGTCACTCTTATCTTGTACTAGCTGCGCCCCGCGGCTTCGCCCCCGTGGAAATTTATGTTTCCAACTTTCTTAATTTTTTCTTTCATAAGAACCATCTCCTGACAATAACAAACACAACAAAGAAAGAATTAGCGAAATCGGTCCAGGCGTTGTTGAGTTATGCGCTTACCAACACATTTTGCGATTCATTTTTATATTATAGATTAATTTGCCTGTTACAGAGCCAAGATGGGACCTTCTCGAAATTTTGAGACAGGTTAACAAATGAAAATGATATAAAATTAGCACCTATAAAAATTGTATTTTAGAGAATACAAAACATACAATTTTCTTGGAAAAGTCAAAAAATATCAAAAGGAAATGGAAAAACATAAATAACATGACCCACATACATAGATACATATAGGGGGGCATACCTATTTGTGACGCCCACTGTAGGTACATAAACCATCCTCGTGAATCGAAGTGTCATCGAAAGATCATTGATATTATGTGTCCGTCAAGTTAGGCTACTAACCTAACCGCCATGGAATTTGGTGGTTTCAATTATGCCAATGAATGTGTCCTGAAATAGTGACCCCGATGCCCTAAGTAAAATAAATGAGTAAGTAAGGTGTATGTGGGACATATGATAGATGGGTGGGTACAAGGTACCTAGGTACCTAATAAATTAATAGGTATAGTAGGTATGTACTTATGTAATTCTTTGTTTCATAGCCTCATAAACAGTCTGTAGCTGCCTACTTAATCAGATAGATGTGCCTATTATGCAGGAACTTACCTACCTACGTAGGTAGGTACTAGGTACCTATCTAGTTAGGTCCTCGTCAAATCCCAGATTCAGAAAAAAACAATGATAAAAGTAAGCAGGTGTTTCTAAGAGGTTAGTACCTACATGCTTAAATAAATCGACATCCCTAAAGCATAATGGCATAAACCTAACTTTAAAACTTTTTCTGGGTATATGCTTAGGTACCTATCCATTTCCGTCTCTAAGCCTATGAACTTAAAAAATATACCCACTTTACTTACTTACGAAAGCTTTTATAGAATCGAAACCGGAATTAAAGTCGGCCAGACGACTCACGATTCTGCAGAATTGTTTATTGTTGCCCATCTTATTGTTGTCAATTTATTGTTATGTCACTAACTTGACCTAACTTTTGAAACTAACACTATTACGAGTTTTTTTGCAATTACGATATTTCCACGACCAAGGGACTGCTGATGCTGAACCATGCTATATTGGGGCGTTTTCTCAATGTCAAAAGATAGTTCGGGTGGACTGAAAAGATGGCGCTGTTAAGTAAAGTAAAGTAAAAATGTTATTTATTGATATAATAGTAGATGTAACAGACATTATGAGTCCATAGGCTCCTGAAATAGTTTAAAAACTGTGTTTCAGGAGCCAGTGGCTTCTCCAACTAATATTATCAGATAATTATGTTAGTTTAAAGCTACCTCTATAATGGTATAGACCCTGCACAGGTTGACATGACACTCCCACGAAAGATCCCAGCCATCTGTTCAGTGCCAAGGTAAAAATAAAAACTAGGAAAAGCCCTCATTGAAAAACGTGAGTAGGCAGTGATTTTGTTAGACCTCGTGAGTAGGCAGTGATTTTGTTAGACCTCGGGAGTAGGCAGTGATTTTGTTAGACCTCGTGAGTAGGCAGTGATTTTGTTAGACGAAAACGGTCTACTCTACCTAAACCTCTTTTAGTCGATTTTTCAAGTCCTAGGCAAGTCCTTTAATTGCGAATTACTGGTCAAGTGGTCACTCTACGGTGGGGTCGGTACGGTAGGTAGAGAAACCAGTAATTCGACCAGTAGTACCTATTCTAGGTCTCTAGAGTAGAGATAGATAGAAAATACTTTATTGCACACTAAACTTTGAAATAATTTACTAAGTAATAATTATAGATTACTAGCTTCTGCCCGCGGCTTCGCACGCGTTGTTTCTATGGAAAAGGTGATAAAGGTGATTTCTATCCCATAGGAACTGATTTATGGGATAAAAAGTAGCAAAGTTTTATCGTCCAATATAATAATGCCTTCCGGTGGCTGATGGGGCTGCCGCGCTTCTGTAGCGCATCAGGAATGTTCGCGGAGGCGCGGGTCGACGGGTTCGCTGCAATCCTGCGCAAGAGATCGGCGTCGCTGATGCTTAGGGTGCGCGGCAGCACCAACAGCTACCTGCAGGTCATTGCAGGAAGGCTGGATACAGCCTCCCCCTTTATGAGGCACTGGACGAAGTTTCATATTATTTCCAAATGTAGTTAATAATGCGACAATTTAATTTAATTTTATTAATTTATTTTAATTTAATTTAATGTTATAATAATATGGACCTAAATTGATTTTTTGTGTTGTCTGAAATAAATGAATTTATTTATTATTATATTTATTATTTATTCCAGACCTAGAATTATCTGTATACAACAGCCCGATCTCTTCAGTAGTTTTGGCGTGAAGAGGTAACAAACATCCATCCAAACTTTCGCATTTAAAATATTATTTATTAGTGTGAAGCGACGTGGCGCAAGAGCGATATATCACAGTAACTACCGACAAAAATTTAATAGGTAACCAAACCTTTTTCACTCTTGGCCTCTCGCCTATCTATTAACCCCCAATGACCTACCCCTACCTAGGTTCAGATTTAACTTGACTATAAAGCAAATAATTGCGTGGACGGAGGTTAAGTAAAACATTGTAATTTTATTCTAAGATTGACACTGGTAGTTTTATGAGGCTCGCAATGGAGTCTCACAGACGAGACGCGTTGTCGTAAGACGTAACGCGATAGGGCTCTAAGCTTATAATATAATGAGCAGAGTGTAGTGTAAGGTACCTATTGTAGTTGTGGTGTAGGAGTTGGAGAGCAGATTACTTACCTTGTTAAAATAAATAAATAATGTTCAAGCTAAGCAGAAAAAGAAGGTTTAGTTTATTTTCTTTCTATTTAATTAAAAATTAACAAAGTGTGGCACACATTTTGTACACGCAGCTTACAGTCTTATGTTGATACAACAAAGGGAAATTGATGTAATCTTGACGGTAGATAAAAATTAGGCTATCAACGTGACGTCGAAATTCAAAGTGGGTGACATAAGCGATTAATGGATTAGTTAGATTTTTTATTATTAATAATGCTAGGTAGGTACTCATGTGCAGCGTCATACCATACACGATTAAAGATAAAATCACTTATTAATATGACTTAGCTATTTTCATGAATTAGTTTTATTACCTAGGTACCGAGATAGTACCACAGCCAGATTAGGTACCTAATTAATGTTACATAGTACTGACTACAGTTACCATAAGCTCGCTGTGCCCACAACTAGGCTACACAAAATAAATGTATCTTTTAGAGGGCAATGTATACGCTTCTACAACAAAACTCCTAATGAGTTGCAAAAATTGTCAGTAAATAAATTTAAACAAATTGTCAAAACCTTGCTGTGCAAAAAGGCTTACTATAAAATATCACATTATCTAGAGGATAAAAAAGCTTGGGATGGGTTTTGCTCCAACTTGAAAAATAACAACTAACAGCTAAAGGTTTCTTCGTCGCTTCTTTACTTTAGTCTACATACCGAAGCGATAGAAATAAAAAAAAATTGGTTGTCTGTAAAGTCGGTTTACTGACGATAGTTGAACGTGACAACGTCTTAAGAAAATACTGATGGAATGGTAGCATTTGATACTCGATCAAAACATGTAAATGTACTATAGTATAGCAGCTGTCCACGCAGACGCATCGCTCACTCAAGTAGGAGAGAGACGGATGTCGAGCGCTCTCGCTTGCACTTCAAGCCTTACATGGAACGCCTCAGAGCGAGGTAACGCCGCATGAGGTAACGCCGCATGACGTCATGTTTTTTTCGTGCGTGCAGCCGGCTCTATCGAATTAAAAGACGTTGTCACGTCAAAAATATCACTGTGATTCTGGCAAATAAGTACCTACCTATGGGGTAGTTTTTTCTACGTGTCGATACCATGTTGACAAAACGTCGTAAGACAGGTTTTCCCACGTCTGTCTCTTGCACTACTCATGAAAAGACCGGCATCTAATAAATAAGGCTTTACTGCCAACTACCTTCATTGCCCCGTTAACCTTTCACCCGAGCTGATTAAAAAAAGTTTTCTAAAATTTAGTGGTTGTGAAGTGAAAGTGATCGGATGAGCCACCTATTTTTAGGTACCTGACCTTTTAGATGTAAGTAAGATATTTTATTGATATTTTTTGTAATATTGATTACTAGGCTATTTAATTTGGTATTTTGCTATAAAACTTATCGGGTTAACTACCAACCTAGTTTGTGTGTAAGGACGCAGTACAGGCGCGACGTGAACCGCACTCACCCTGATGAAATCCCTCGTTACGGGATGAAACGTTGGTGTTCTTCCAACACAAACTAGGTTCGTAGTTAGCCCGCTAACATTCATCATGAATTTAATTTGGATTATTTAGGTACTTATTGGTATCGAGGTAAGTTTGCCAAAAAACTCAAGCACCGAACAATTTACAAATATCTGGTACTTAATATTGCCCATTTCAGGATAAAAAAAATTAGGTAGGTACTTATAACTACTCATATAAAAACCATCCTACAAGATTCTTGCCTACCAAATTCAATGGGTACCTAGGGCTTCCATTCATAATCTTCTTCTTACATTATTCCTAACTACTTTTGTATGATCTAAGTGTCAAAAACAGTTAAAAGTATTCATAAGTAGGTAGATCTACGCAAAAAAAATACATTATAAAGCCATAGTTCACGCATTGGCACATTTGGCACACGCCAATGAATGGATGAAAAAATCTCTTTCACATGCATTTACAGATTGCGCCATTGTTGGCGTGAGACTGTCACAGATACGCGGTGTTGCCAGTAGGTATATTGGAAATGGTGAGAATAATATTAATTTAAAGGTAAAGTTCTTTAGTGCAATTAGAAAAGTTAAATTGAGAAACTATTTGCGACTCTACGTGTGCTGTTCCTTTGTTAGTGAAATAAAAATAGTAGAAATTTAAAAAAAAAGTTGTTGTTTTCAAAATCCGCTCCAACCGCAATTATCTTTATGAATTTGGGTGAACCAGCAATCGAAACATTAAAAAATTTTATCTTGCGGGAGGTCGTCGAAATATAACCGCCGTAATTCTTCGACGGCCTCGTCTGCAGTGTTAAATTATTGCCGACGATTTTTTTTTTACCGTGGGAGGATCGTAGCTGTAGATCCAAGATTCGTCACGTTTTGCGAGCGTCCTCCTTAGAACTTTTGTAGCTTAAATTTGCCCCAATTATCACTGATTTTTGTTTATCGGTGAGAGAAAGAGGGCTCATGCAGGGTGGTGGAAACTGTCTGTGATCAAATTTTCAGTTCACTCTGAATCCCTCGATGTTAATGTTTCGTTATAGCAAGTCTACCTACCCTTATGAAATTTTCATAATTTACTGCAGTTGTAGGCTGGCCGGGTCTGGGGTCATCGTTTTGGTTTAAATTTACGAAACCAATTTATATATTATTTACATTAAGGGTATATTATAAACTATGCCATATTACTAATTATTGTCTATGCATGTTATTAATCTAAATCGGCAAACTTTGGTTTTTCTGTGACAGCTGGTTCTCCAACATAGGCCTCTTCTAAAAATTTCCAAATAGTACATTAAATTTATTATGTAATTTCAAATAATTTATGTTTGAGAAATGTGACCAAATGACACAAAATAGCTGGCATTCCCAATCGTGCGAATTTTCCAACACCGGCAGCCATATTGCCGTAGTCATGGCAACAGTTTCCCGCGCGTGCGAAAATCCCCCCTATTAGCACTTACTACCTTTTGTTCACGCGTTGGGTGCGTTGTTAGGGTTATTGTCTTTGCAATCAACGTTTTGAACCTTTGTTACCTTCGAAGCCTTGACATCGATGGAAATTATGCTAAAACTAAGGCAAAAAGGTTTGTGCCTTCGTTATGATGCATAAATCAAATAGGTACATCTGTAGGTAGGTAGATACTTTTACTATAAAAACTATCGTAGTTTAAGGAATTCATTACTGGTCTAAGCGGGTTAGCAACGAACCTTATTTGTGTTGTGCTGGACAACACACACAGCATTATCTAGCCCCAAGCTAAGCAGAGCTTGTGTTATGGGTACTTGATGACTGATATAAATAATTATAATAAGTACATTACATACATAGATTTTTTTTATTATACATAGAAACGACCAGAACACCCGTAACAAATTTTTGTAGATCGCACAAATATAAATAAATAAATAATGCTGGACAATTCACACAGCATTATCTAGCCCCAAGCTAAGCAGAGCTTGTGTTATGGGTACTAGAGAAAACTCATAATTATACATAATAATATACGAGTACATAGATAGATATTTTATATTATACAGAACACCCTGAACAAATATCTGCAGATCGTACAAATATTTGTCCCGAGGCGGGAATCGAACCCGCAACCTCCTGCGTCGCAGACGGACCTTCGCCTACCGCGCCACAGAGGTCGTCAAATATATAATGTCAAATATAATATAACGTAATATCTGTGGTAGAGCTAAAGACTTAAAATTTTGAAAGGTGTTCTATAGTAGGAATAGGTAGACCACGGAACTGGCCGATCTCTGTAGTACCTTGTCACAATAAGAAAACAAACGCCACTTTCGGCGTTTGTTACTGCTGTTTATAATAAGCTGATAGACAGGTCCAACTTTTTAAGAAATTATTTAGAGACGCTTCGTATAATTATTATTATTATTCATTTATTTCAGATAATATAGGTATCCATAGCCAATGATATTATACATAAATTGGTAAAATCTCATTGTCCATAGCACATTATAATTAAATTATGATTTTACTTCTTAATTATGATTGAACTTCACTTGGTAAGTTCGTTTCATAATCAATTAGACTAGCATCTCGTTCTCTCGGAATAAGTATCCTGAAAATTAAAGTTACTTGGAACACGTAGTCGAATTGTAGGTAAATTAGATCTTGTTATCTGGTTGACATTGCAAGCTACCACCTTCTTCCTTCAACAGTCACCAGATTCTCACCATCTTTACGACCTTACCACACCATAGACCACTGTTCTATTGCCATGGTTCCCACAGCATTGGTTTTGTTACAATACAGGCACCTACCTATGCAGGTAAGTACCTATTAGGTAGGTAGTTGCTGGGTATTCTTATCTACATAATTGCAACATTGATACTTAATTGTTGTAAGTTGGTTAAGTACTTTTTCGTATTTATATTTTCAAGCGACTCAAAATAAACCGCGTTCTCGATGTGACTGTTAGTAAGTTTGCGTGTATGTTTTTTAAGTTGGTTTGTTACTCGATATCTCCGCTAATTGTTACCAGATATCGATGATTTTATTTTCTATTGGGTAGAGGATGATCTCCGGGTGGTTTCATATTATGAGTTTAATTACCGCGAGAGCTTACTATTTTATGTTATTTGTCTAGTATAACTTAAAAAAACAATGTAAATATCGTATTAATTTGAGGTCGGCTTTTAGTTTTAGTAGAAAAATAATTATATTGTGTACCTTAGCACAAGCTCTGCTTAGTTTGGGGCTAGATGATGCTGTGTGCATTGTACAGCGTTATTTATTTTTACATATAAAAAAAATGAAAAATGTTTGTAATTTTTGTTACTACCTAAGAAAAAATCTTTTGATAGTAAATACTTAAGTACTTAACTTAAAAAAAAGAATTTATACAAGTACGACCGGTTTCCCAGGAATAAATACATAATTATTCATATATCACACAATGTACCGAAAGATAACGAGTTTAAGCCTACGAATAAGGTCATATTTGAATGCACATTTTTGTCTTACTGTATAAGTTTGCGGTTAGATATTTACCTGTAATATTAAACTCTCCACCCCCAGCTCATCATCATCATCAGCACACCATGAAGTACCTCCACCTGCTCCTTCTACTAGCATCTACCAGCAGCCAGGAGGTATCCACTCCATCCAGTCTGCTCCGGCCGAGGAACCACAACCACCACCCGTTTGATGCTGTGCAGTTTTTGAAGAGTTTGAAGGTGGAACCGACCAAGTTAGTACCTACTACATAGTCATCAGCTTATGCTAGTCTACCAGATCGCCAGCGATTAATTAGCGGAATTGGGACACAGGCCCTAATTCCGCTAAATTAAATTAATCGTTTCACCATAACAATGGTATCGTCTGAGAATGCTATTTTGGCATTTTACCTTCGACTGCATTCTTACTACCCGTTGTCCTATTAGGTTCCCGTAGGAATGAAGCATTTTCCCGCGGTAAAAAGTAGCCTATGTTCATCAGGAATAATGTGGGCTTCTAATGGTACCTAAAAGAATTTTTCAAATCGGTCGGTCGTAGATTTTTAGTAGTTTCCGAGCCTATTCAATACAAACAAATAGACAATCAAATCTTTCCTTTTTATAATATTACTAGACGATCGACTCGCGGTTTCACCCGCGTATTTCCCGTTCCCGTGGGAATTCCGGGATAAAATATAGCCTATGTCACTCCCTGAAAAGTAAGCTTCCTAACGGTTAAAGAATTTTTCAAATTACAATCACATCGCAGTACGGTGGTAGAATTGTTCTGCAGGGGGCGTTGCTGCCCGCCCCCGGTGGATATCCCTTAGTCGCCTCTTACGACACCCGCGGGAAGAGTTGGGGTGGTGTTAATTCTAAGCCCGCACCACACAAATTATGGGCATTACCCCATGAGATAAAGCCAATAAGGCGCTTATCAGGAGGAGGCCTGCGTCCAGCAGTGGACCAATATAGGCTGTTGAGATGAGGAGGTGTCTCTCTGTCGGTCTGCCCGTAAGACCTAGTGTATTTTTCCAGGCAAGGTCCAGTTCTCTTCCCGAACGACGCCCCACCGCCCCCGAGACCCCCACTCATCGTCACTTCACGCCCCCTGGCGGAGTCAATCGCAAGAAGCGAGCTGGGGATCAACAGGGTCGACACAGGGGCCAAGGCTAATAACACGCAGGAGACATCGCAAACGCAGTTCCATGGACAAGCATTTGTGCCTTATCTGGCAAGAGTTTCAGATTATAAGTAAGAATTGTTCGCAAAATAGATCTGTAGGGGGCCTTTTTACAATTGTTAAAACGAACTAGAAACTTCGATTTTCGTTTTTACGTGTGCGGGCCTAGAATGAATGTTTTTTACTTATTGACGCCAGTAAGACTGAATGGATCTGTCAGACATTTTTGCATAAAGCAAACAGATAATATACTGAAATATTATTTTGGCTATTTTTTTTCCAGGAAAACTAGGATTGTACCCACTAACATTATTTTTGATAGCTAGTCTCTTCCTGGGCCAGAGAAAGAGAGAGAGAAAATAATGGCAAAAAATAATGGCACCTTCCAAATCGAAGCTGCCAGTATTATTTTTTTTCAGCTTTGAGCGTGCAGTTTTACTGCAAAAAATCTGCAAAAAATCTGTTTTTAGTGATTTACTCCGAAACTATAAGTTTAGGAAAATGACAGGACCAAATAATAAAAAAATACTAAAAAAAAAACCATTCGATGGGTTTCTCAAAACTGAATGTATTTGGTTGTGTAATGTTTTTTCCTAAACTTATAGTTACGGAGTAAATCACCAAAACTGATATCTGCCTACGGTTAACGGGCGGCGACTGAGCAAGTGACGTCACACGCACCCGTGGCGGTCACTCGGTGAACTTTGCTAGTAGGTAATTTGGTCATAACTTTGTCAATTTTTGTCGTAGAACAATAATTTTTGCACTAGGTATGGATTTTTTAGCTCTATAAATCTGCATTTTCAACTAAAAACGTTACGGATCCTTAGTATCTGCTAACATTTGATTGACTTATTTCTTATTTCCCTTTCGTATGTAACAGAGAACATTGTTCCAGACCTTACAACCCCTCGCCAGCCTTCAAGTACAGTTTTGTACCGACTCAGATTCCTTACGCGGAGGCTGTAAGGAAGAACAGACTGCAGTCGGAAGGAGATGGGAGATACACTGATTATGAGGTAAGATAGAGAGGGAAAAATTTTAAGTTAGTGTGAATAGGGGTCGTTTGTCAGAACTTAGATAAAGAAAATTAGAACAGTCAGAACTTAGATAAAGAAAATTACAAACAAATGATAGAAATAAATTAAAACATTTATTTACGATTGAAACAATTGAGCTAACTGCAGACTGTTGCAAACAATCTACAGGTAGCTCAACTGATCCAATATCAATACCAGTCGTCAGTCGTGGCGTCCCCGCTACGCTGGCTGCATTGCCCCGTTGTATGGCAATGCTAATGCGCTGCGCCAGATACTCACCAGCTCTCGGGTCACGCGTCGCTTCGACCAGATGCTTAGATATTTTTTTGAAAACTCGAAGTGCCTCGGTACCCCACGGACCTAGGGTCTCGACTCCAAAGGGAGCAAATGTGTAGGCTCTGTCGAGACCTGCATATTTGCGCCTCTTGAGATCTTCGGCCAAATCTGCCGCCGCACCCGCCCTCTTCGTTTATACTTAATGCCTGTAAAAATAATGATGATGATTTGGTCCTTCTAACCTTATAACGAGGTCCTTCAGGCCCCGGGTGGTTCGAGCAGGAAAAATTGGGAAATAATTTAACGACAATACATTTCAATCAGCAGAAATGAAACGGACGTTTTCTTGAAAAAGAAAAATGTCGTAATTTCACACCGCGATCAAGAGAACTCAGAAATTCTTATGAAAAAAGAAGCAAGATGTGTGCTGTGTGTGGTATAAGGATTTGAAACCCTGATAGTGAACCAGAACTACCCTCATTTTGACTCACTTAATTATTGTTTTATGATATTATAAATGTGTATATATTGAGTGACGTACCTACATGAGTAGGTAAGTGTTTTCGATCCATATTAATATTAATATTACTTTGTTTAAATTGTTAGTTTGTCAGTTCTAAGCACTCATGGATTGCTTTTAAGTTTTTAAGGACACTTTTCATATTGACTACCCATAAGCGAAAACTGCTAGGCTTAAGTTACCCATAAGTTTCAACCAATTTTGTATAATAAGCTGTTTGATATCCAAATAAATTAAAATTAAAATTATTTAGAACGAGTTAGCCCGAGGTATGTTAAAAGTACTTAGTTTAATTTTGTTTTCTCATATAAGGGAATTGTATTCTTTATGAGAAATAAGGTATCTGAATAGTCTGGTCACACACTCCTTTGCCAACGCAGTCCTATTAGCGCAGTCCAATCTTTAGCATGTAAGATGGCACAGGCCGCGCTCCCGTACTCTTAAAAACGAAATCTATGTGGATTGTAAAAACAAATCTACATTTCGTTTCCGTTTGCACGTCTAATCTTATGCAAGCGATATTAGAGTTGGTTTTGCACCACACCGAAAACGAAACTTCGATTTTCTTTTTCCGTGAAGACTACCTACCGTCTTGCTGTCCACACGCACGCTCTTACCTGCGCAAACGAAGAGAGCAAAGGCGCATGTGGCCGGGCTACTGGTTTATGCAGTCATGCTGTCAGGTAAGACGAAGCGTGTGGCCGGGCTAATAGTAGACTCTTCCGATATCCACGAGCCGATTTGGAGGGGTCTATTTTTACGCTGCCGCGACTTTCGAGTTTCTTGATCACTACGCAGAACGCTGCGGTATGCGGTATGCGCTATGCGTTGCCGGACACATACTCGTATAAAAAACGTCTAGAGTGGTCTTTTTTTACGGCTCGATATCTTGAGAGAATTCCTATTTAATTTCTTCATAAGTTCATAAGTACATGCCAGTGCTAAAGATTTCGTACTGCTGCCAGCAGACAGGCATCGTTCGTGATTCGGAACAAAGGCACATCTCGACAAATGCGCCGTATTTAGGTCAGCGGAGAGCTGTTTCTTTTCATTGTGACTTGCGATCAAAATGTTGCGGGGCCAGTAAATCGACGTCTTCATGGTAGTGAATTTGCCATGGCGTCGAAAAATTTATTTTTGGTCTTTGAACCGAATTACGTTTTCGGGTCAGCAAGTAAATCATTACATTTCACCAATATTTCTGTGCATCATAAACATTGTAAATGTGAAAGTTTGAATGATTCTGAGATATTTGTAACCACTTCACGCCAAAACTAATTTTGCATATTATGTGCTTAGTTCTAGAGCCGGATTAACGTGATAATATCACCGAATATAATTATAGGCTACTTTTTATCCCAGAACGACGCTAAACCACGGGCAGAAACTAATATTTTATATGCAAAAGTTTGGATGTCAAGCAAACAAGATGTTCCTTGCCACTTATCGCGAAAACTACTTAACGGATTGGGCTCAAATTTTGCTCACACGTAGTTTACTACGTGTGAGCAAAATTTGTCAATCCGTTAACTAGGCCTATAATAACATTATTGAACAGTATTTTTTAAAAGTTTGCGTGTTCCCCTTTGTTTTCCGTATACTGGAGGCCTGGATTTGTGACATCAGCATAGGTTAACATACTTAATACCTTGAGCAAAAAAATAGACAGGGCCTGCTTTGCTCTATGGCACCTGGATAATAAGATGGTGAGAAGTTTAGTACGTCCCACTTGTACCACTTGTACGACCTGTAACAATGTTGCCAATAAAGAATCTGAATCTGTTATTGTAGGAAAAAACACAGACCATCGCGCCAGATTTTACAAATTTACATTTTTACAGGCTACACTTTATCCCGTAAACGCTAAGCAACGGGCAGAACCTAATAATTAGTACTAACTCAAAGTTAAACTTAAACCTACACTTATTCGGAGATATAGTTACCATTGCCCGTACTCTTATAAACGAAATCGAAGTCTCTGATTCACTTTCGTACATACGCTAATCTTATGCAAGCGACATAAGAGTTCGTTTTGCGGTTTTGGACGACAACGAAAACAAAACTTCAATTTTCCTTTTCAAAAATCAAATTCCCTAATTTCCTTTAAACCTTACAGGACTCTTAAACACGTCACAAGTGGACACTTTTCCAAAAAGGCCCCTGACTACTATTCCCGCGAATCTAGTGGCCCCGCCCTAGTTATTATTCTTTCCGCTGAATGCCGTCCATGATTGATAGTGTATCGTGGCAACTAACAGGTGTTGCTCCCATTGCCTCTTATCTACGGTGATTAATTACGATATACAATATTGGACAGAAATAGACTGAAGCATTAGCTAGGATTAGACCTTTTTCTAACTGGCGACGTCTTTTTTAATGGTGGCTAAGAGAATGTACCTAGACTATTTGATCTTAGAATGGTGGACAAAATGTCCACTCAGCATCATACTAGCCTCAAATAAGTAGAAATTAATATGAATGAAATTAAATGAAAATATACACTTAGCTCTAACAGGATTCCACAAGGCAGAGAGCCTGAAGCTTAGTTAGCTGCAAATTTTGTCAACAAATCTATTTGTTGATTCTATTTGTAGAGTCACAGATGCTTGGTGTAGAGCTTCTTTGTTCATTTGTTTTTGATAAGATCATTGTAAAGGAATACAAGACAAAATTAAAATTAAAAAAAACTCGCCGACGTTTATTGGCTGAACAGATTTTCATGAAACATGGTTAAGAACACTCGGGATAAAATTATCTATGACACAAAAAAACTAGACGAAAATCGGTTCATCCGTTTGGGAGCTACGATACCACAGACAGATACACAGATACACAGACAGACACGTCCAACTTATAACACCCCCTCTTTTTGCGTCGGGGGTTAAAAATCATTAAATACTTATACATAGATAGATGCCCTCGGTCCACTAAAATCCGTTGCAAATATCCTTTGATGGATCTTTTAGAAGCTTTATATCCACTTTATTCAAATAGCCATGATTTTTTGCCAAGTGGATTTTTAGAACGCTTCGGTTCAAAAAGATCCATTGATGGATCTTTTTATTCGTGTTCTTTTACACACTATTGCATTATTTAACATTACAAATATATTTTTTTGCTTGTGAAAAAAATATTTGAGAAATTTTCAGTGTTTTGTTATGAAATTATCACAAAAAATGATGTTAATCCTTTAATATTTCCAAACAATAATATTAATGTAAGAATACACGTAAAGAACACGAACAAGAAGAAAAAAAGTACCTAATTTAAAAAAAAAGGAAATCAAATTCGTAATTCAAAAAATCGTAAAACAAACGTTGACTCGATGTCCAGAAAGGAGGTGTCCCCTTTCGGGTTAGTACACCTTTTCCGTGCCACCCTGTACACATATACACTCGTAGGTACTAACCATGATGATGTCGTCCTAGCCGAATTTCGGCCACGGCGGCCGGTCTTAATGGAGACTAGCCATGAGCGCTGGACATATTTGCATCGCACAAGTGTTTGCGCAAACACTTGTGCACTTTCTTCTTCTTTACTCTCAAGATTCGATGGGGCGGCAGACCGACACAACCGGGGAGTGGTCAGGCGCAAGAACAACGGCCTAGCGGAATATAACTGCATGGTGCAGTACTTAGCTGTTAATTATGTTGTGTACTTGTTCGATCATAAATTTGTAAAATACTAGATTCTGCCCGCGCACTATTTTCGCGTATTTTCGGTATAGTAGTATCCTATTATCTAAGTTAGGCTTAGTTCTAAACGTACGCCAAATTTCATCTAGATCTTTTCAGTAGTTTTGGAGATCTTAGGAAACAAAAATTCACATTTCACAAACTTTCGGCTTTATAATATCAGTAGGAAGTAGGATAGTATGATTAATTCACCTTACCTTTGTTTACAATAGTAGAGAGCAAAGTACCAGAATGGAATATTACAAAAGGGTTCCTTTGACTAAATAGCTAAAATGAAAATGTCCCCAACTAATATTACTTCGCGGCGAAACAATTCAATTTCACAACAAACTAGAGAACAGAGCCGGGAGTCGAACCTGGAACTTTGAGTGCCTCCCACAGCTAGCGGGCTCTTATTCGGTATGTTCGGTAGGATAGACGGAACGTTACGAGTTTGTAATATACAGATAACGATAAAAAATATTGTCAGAATTTGAAATATTAGCAATAATTATAACTATCGTCCCATCGGATTATGAGAGAGAGGGTATAGATAGAGAGTCCATTTATGTTTGCGCACGCACTTGTGCAATTTAATATGTCCTGCGCATCTGGCTAGTCTCCGATGAGACTGGCCGCCGTGGTCGAAATTCGGCTAGGAGGACATTAAGTAATTTTAACCTTTTACGGCTATTTATTTATTCCAGTTTTTGAGACAGGAGCAAGGGAACTCTTCCCGTATTTTGTAAACTTCGACAAAATAGAGAGATGTCATAATTTTTACGTATGTGTCTGTGTTCCACGTATTGTGCCTGTGGACTACACAAATGTGCCTCCGGACATGTCGCCTCTAATGAACGCGTGGCATGGCTCGTTAAATTAAAGTATACTATAATTAAAGTATATTAGATAAAAAGATAGACACGAACCGTTTTAAATTTATACACATAAGAAACACCTAAGAGAGAAATACAGTCAAACACATATAACACAATGGAAACAATCTATACACAGTTTAGATTGTCGTTTAATTCGGTATTTAATTCTTTTTATGACTGTGTAACTAAAAAATTATTACTGTGTAATTTATTATGAGATGTCTACTGCTGACTTGAAAAAACGTATTTTGCATGCCCTAGATTAAGGCAAAACATGTCTGGTGCTTACCAATTATAATACATCATCTATTTGTGACCTATGTTGGCAAATAAATGATTTGATATCATTCTATTTTAAAAGGATAGGCCTCTTGAGCCGGGAATCGCGGAGACTAAACGCGCTATTTTATGTGAGAGCATTGGTTTCTTAAACTCTCGAAATAAGCTTGTTGCGTCTCTCGCCACTTGAATACTTTTCACGATTTAATAATTAAAAAATATTGGAAAACTCAAATCTGAAATCATGGTATCCTTACCATGATTTCAGATTTGAGTTTTTTCCCATTGCAAATGATTTTAGTGATACTTAACAATATTGATGGTTATAAAAGTAACTGAAGTTATCGAGTCGCGCCGCCCCGCGCCGGTAAAATTCTCGTTCAGTTATGATAACACGCGTTATTGACACGAAACCTCAGCGAATAAGCGCAAGGACTTAATAAAATAAGCATTCGGACAAAGGCAAAGTTATAACTTAGCGCTATAACGCTAAAGAACGATCAAAGCTTAGCGGAGAGTTAGCTGTAACTGTCTGCTTGTAGGTGGAGAGAGGACGAGGTGGGAAGCGATGGATGTGGCACTTGGCACTCTATGGTCCATGTTTTAGGGGGCTGTCATGGGCGTAAGTAGCGGCACTTATTAACGTAAATTATAAAAAGAATTTAACATAGCAAAGGGGTCAAATTTCACACCTATTTTATGCTTCTTTTATATGCCACTACATGTGCCTAGTACAAATACCTTGTATCATTCTCATCTAAGTAGAGAATCGTGTGTGGAGTTTTCGAATATCTGACCAAGTTCTATAAAATCACGTCTTGAAACATTACATTAATACCCGAAGAAAGAGTTGGGGAAAAGTACTCATATTTTTATTGCAACAGGCTGATCACCTGCTCTTATCAAATCAATCACATGACTATGGATATTGTTCCAATTGCAAGCTTCTACGTGGGCGTGCGTGCGAGGTCTCTGTGGCCGTCGTGTCGTGTCGGTCGAATGAAGAATGTAGTTGTCGGTGCAGTGTCGTTGAGTACTGTCGGTGTCGGTATCGGTGCCGGACCGGCCAATGAAGAAACGCCCAATGGGTGTTTGCAATAAAACGTGCCCAGAAGCCCAAAACACCGGAGATGTTTCGAGTTTGTGATCATCATCGTCGTCATCATTTCAATCGACGGGAGACGTCCACAGCAGGAAATAGGTCTTCCCCTAAGATTACCACAATGACCGGTCTTTCGGTTTTCCGTGACCTTCACGAGGTCATTAGTCGAACTTGGAGGTAGGCAAGGGATCTTGGATGACCTACCTCCTGAGAGCTGGTGAGTATCTGTCGCAGCGCATCACCATTGCCATACAACGGGGCAATGCAGCCAGCGTAGCGGGGACGCGACGACTGGTATTGATATGGATCAGTTGAGCTACTTGTTGATCGTTTGCAACAGTCTAAAGTTAGCTTAGCTGTTTTAATTGTAAACTAGTTCTAATTTTCTTTTATCATTAAATTATAACACAAAACACTAACGGCAGCGTCAGCCCACTATGACTGAGGTGGGACCTAATTGAACCTAATTTGAGCGTTCAACTTTCGATAACCTAGTGCCTAATCTCCCAAATTTTATTTACATCGGTTCTAGTCAATAAAGTACGTAGTACCTACCTTATCCATTTTAAAATTCCATCCTACCCACGTTTCAGCGCTTAAATATTCCACAAGTGCGACTAGGCACCGGTAGTAAGCTCAAATGGCTTACTTAATTCGGACAAAGCAAGTTCACAACTGTTTTTTAGTTCTAAGTAAAAACTAAACAGGTTTTACTCTAGAAAAAGAGTGTTATTTTTTGTCACAGGTTGTGTAGCTGAAGAAAAAGTCAGCAGGAGCGTAATTTGCCATTTTTGAAAAGAAATCTATTGCGGAAATTCCTCTGAAAACTGTAAAAATCCGGTATCCGGTCCGCAACTATAATTGAAGTGACTATGACGTGATCAACTTCCTCCTCAACTTCAACAGCCTATATTGGTCTACTGCTGGACGCAGGCCTCCTCCTGATACGCATGAAGAAGAATTAGTTCTTTATTATTATTATTTATTTTATAGAGTACTTGCTGCGTGACGGAACTGCAAGGAAATGGTTTGTTCCGCCCAGACAATTAAACTAGACAACTTGTTATCTACGTGGAAATAATGTTCCGCGGGAACAACCAGTTAATGCCACTGAGCTGCGGAAATGTGACATCTAGAACTTGTAAGCGGAGCTGGTTGAGTAAGCCATTTACAGCGGTATATTTAACATGATTTGAGTTTTGAGCTTTCCAATAATTCGGCACAGTTACATCAGCCATAATCACGGAATAACTGAAGGTACTTAGCCACTGCAAGTGAGGTTTTATCGGCAGACATATCGATCTACCCTCATTTTTTGTCTTTTGCTACGAAAGTTACCTACTCACATAGCTAGTCTTGTGGACGAAAGTCTCATTATAATCCATCATGGTTTTTAACACTAAAGTGACTTAAAAACCCTAAGAGTCTCGGTACCCCACGGATCTAGGGTCTAGACTCCAAGGTGAGCAAATGTGTAGGCTCTGTCGAGACCTGCATATATGTGCCTCTTGAGATCCTCGCGGCCAAATGTGTCGTACTTAGCCACTCAAGTTAGGCAGGGAACGTATTAAGCTAGCCGTACACAAGGGTGGTTAAATACCCTTGTGTAATGTGTATGGCTGTATCCTTGAATTAGCCACAAAGAATTAAATGAAATGAAATCTCCAATTGTCATTCAATATGGAAATACAGAAACGTTTCGACTCATTTTATACAGATTGGGTTTTCTTATCGGTTTTACAAGTCAAATCTACAATGAATTCAGTACCTACTGTGGAAGAATTTACAGTTGTTATTTGAGAGAATCCATTTGCAGTTGGTGACGCGTGACCCGAGAGCTGGTGAGTATCTGGCACAGCGATCAGCATTGCCATACAGCGGGGCAATGCAGCCAGCGTAGCGGGGACGCCACGACTGGTATTGATAACATCTAGATTTCTAGAGATGGAGAGGCTCAACTGTCGGTCGTGTCGGTCTGCTGTCCCATCGGATTGTGAGAGTCAGGGAATAGAGAGTGCACCTGTGATTGCGCACACACTTGTGCACATTGTCCTGCGCAGTCTCCGTTGTGACTGGCCGCCCTGGCTGAAATTCGGCTAGGAGGAGGACATTTCGTTTAAAAACCTTTATTTTTTGAAACTGTGACCGAAACTGAGCTATTTCTTAAGTCACACCATCACGATCTTCCCTCAATTCATCAGAAATCACGACGAAGTTCAAAGAATCGACCACCCATACCGTGACCACCGGAAATTATGAATCGTTCGCTTTTATTTGGCAAAGGGTAGATAGCAGGGCAGTTTGGGATGAGGGTTAGATAGAGGGACGTGCTAACTGTTAAGGCTTTAACTTTTCATGTGCCTAAATAATTTTAATACAAAGAAACTTACAGCTGAAATTACAGCAACAAAAAAGAGAAGATAGGATTGTCAGATGATTGTTGATGTAAGAAGTAAAAGATTTCGAAAATCTCCTTGACCATGGGGAGAATAAAAAAAAAGCACAAACATTTTGGACCACCTCCGAATCAGTTCAACAATTTTTTTGGTTTTAATTTTCCTCGGTTTTATACCGAGGAAAATTAAAACCAAAAAAATTCATTAAACGCTGCATAAATCAAACAAACATAATCAAACAAGTACCTACTTATGTGCTTTAAAACTAAATGAAAAAAACCTCTATGTACAGTCGAGTCTGATAAATGAAATTGGTTTTTCCCTAGTGTGGGGCTAGGACAGGTCCAGCCTCAGCTTAACGTCGCTACCACCATGACCTTTTAAAACCTATGATTAGGATAAAAGTGACTCATTGGTTTTGGTCTTTATTTTCCTCCATTAATGGTGAAAGCCGATAAGCATTTAAAAATAAGAAAAAAATGACATTATCTTTACATCACAAACACCTACTACGAAAATAGGAGGAGGACTTAATTACGTTCGGGCGCATGTATTTTTTTAATGTATGTTCCTTGATTTCTCCTTCCTTAGATTTCGAAAATTCTTTCGTTTCTATAGGGAAACTGATTCGGAGGTGGTCCCATTAATTTTTTTCCCGAGATATAAGTACTCATATTTGACCCGCAAAATTTCATAACAGTGTAAAATTAAGAGATTCGAAGTCGTTTTATAGTTTTTTCAAAATGATCAAATTATATGATAAGTAGACCTTAAGAGATGCTGGTCATTAATTTCATATAGCTTCATTTATTTATTTATTTATTGAACTAGTACAGAGAAAGAGAAGAAATGAAAAGAGATTCCAATTACACTCGTCACATATGTTACATTATAGTTAAATTCAAAAATATATACCTGTTATTATCATCTTATAGAAATTTCAGTAAAAATAAAATTCAATTCAATTCGAAATAAAAATACAATTATGTAGTCAGTACTAACTATCAATATTCATCTCAGTATCTAGCCCTAAATAATGCTTTATTTAGGCAAAACAGTAGCTTATTAAAATGAACTCAGCTTTATTAAGGCGAATATGCAGTCGCGCTAACTTTGGTCGTTAGTTGATCCTCACCTCGAGAATTAACTGAAGTAAATAATAAAGGATTATAGCGGGAGAGATTCAGGTAAAAACAGAATTTTCCGCCTATTTCCCTTGTTTACAAAACCTTCGCAGTTATCGATTTTGAACTGGCACACGATTCTGTTTGTAAATTGTACACGATTCTAAACTTGCGCACGGCTTCACGACGTAATTTTGACGAAACTAATTTAAAAAGTAGGATAAATAATAATAATAATAATAATAATAAATAATGCTAGACAATTCACACAGCATTATCTAGCCCCAAGCTAAGCAGAGCTTGTGTTGTGTTATGGGTACTAGATAACTGATATACATAATAAAATAAGTTACAAGAATAAATTTTGCTAACACACATTACAGGCTAAAGGTTTCTTCGTCGCTTTATAATACTTTAGTCTACATATCGAAACGACAGAAATCAAAAATATCACTTTATTTCCGTGCCAGTGTTTACTTTTATAATTTGACCTTTTCTAAGTGTACATTTATTGTATTTATGAAAATAAAGAGCTTTTGATTTTGAATAGTTATTGTTATTCAATACCTCAAACTAGGTCGCCATTTATCGTCATTTTCGTTATTTTGAAGACTAATCTGTTCAGTAGTTTAAGCAGTCACAAACATGCAGCCATCCATCCAAACTTTCGCCATTATAATGTTAGTGTGTTGTGATTTTTTAGCCTAAAGCTTGTCACGCAGTACGCTACGGTATGCGCTATGCGGTGTCGGACACATAATCGTATGAAAAACGTCTGAGTGGTCTTGTGTTCCATTGAAGTCTGCGTATTAGTATTATAGTCTGGTAAGGGGCAAGTGCGGTGAAGTGGGGAGTGGGTACTATGCACAGCGCGGGTTCGTCTCGTTAACACGCACAACAGAATTTCCAGATGGAGTGACGCACGTCAAGAGTGAGGATGCATTTTTGACACACACCACTCCGTGCAGATATCACCGCTCGCGCCATCTGGATATTCTGTATTCTGTGTTATCAGTTATCACGCTGCGGTGTGAAAATCACACTGACAGTCGACGTTGCGTCGTGATGCTGTGTTGTGCCGCAGTAGGCAGCGTACTGCGTGGTGATTAAGAGACCAAAACTTAACTTGGTTTTATTGTCTGTAGAGATTTTTGTGCTTAAATAAATTGTCTTGCATTAAAACTATCAGACAAGACAAAATTAACAATTTTAAAAACCCGCCGATGTTTATTGGCTGAATAGATTTTCATGAAACATGGCTAAGAACACTGAATAAAATTATCTATGACACAAAAAAACTCAACGAAAATTGGTTCATCCGTTTGGGAGCTACGATACCACAGACATACACAGATACGCAGATAGACACGTTAAACACCCCTCTCTTTTGCGTCGGGGGTTAAAAACTAGACAATTCTGTTGCGCCGGGGTCGGAGCCGGCCGCTGGATTCTCAATAAAATTAGGCCAAATCTCGGCCATTATTTTTTATCTACATGAGTTTAGATTTACTTTTCAACAACGAACTCTATTTTCTTCCTGATAAAGTTGATAAGTTGCTGACATTCATAACTAAGTACAAAATGTTACTAGCTGCTGCCCACGTCTTTATTTCTGTTTTTTTTTAAGATATAAGAAGCTCTACTTCTCCAGGATATCATAATTTTATAATTATCACTTCAGCGAAAAGACGTCACTGCTGGTCAAAATACTCCTCCAATGATCTGAACAATGACAGATCCTGCGCTACCCGCACCCAACAGTCTTCCGCGACCTTCACCAGGTCATCGGGTCGTCCATTCCCACTAGTTCAGTTGTCCAGTTCAGTTGACTGAACTAGTGAGATTTCATCTCTCGTTTGTTCAGTCGACTGGACTAGTGAGATTTCTTTTCTCGTTTGTTTAGTTCAGGGTAACCTAGTGAGGATCTTCCTACGTTGCAGTATATAAGTCGCGTTCCTAAAGAATGGGATTGAGGATGACGTCATGCGTCGTGCTCAATTAATGTAAGCCTTCGTCTATTGATCACTACGCAGTACGCTGCGGTATGCGCTATGCGTCGCCGGACACATAGTCCTATGAAAATGTCTAGTGGTATTTTGTTCCGTCGAAGTCTGCGTTAGCGGTTAGGGGCGGTATGCAGCGTACTGCGTACTGATCAAGAGACGTTCTACCTTTTCGAAGTGTACATTTATTCAATTGATTGAAATAAAGAGTTTTAGATTTGATTGAGACCAATGCTTTAGTAGCACAGCATGAGAGATGACGTCATGCGTCATACCCTTTCTTTTAATTTATTTATTTGATTATTTAATACTTTATTGAACACAATTTTAAAAAGTTCCTACACAAATAGTGGGTATAATTCCGATGGCATTTTCTACCTGCCAACCACATATGGGTACGCAGGTTATACCATTATGTCTATTATCCTTGCCACATTTTAGTAAGTTCTGTTCAGCCGAAACAACTAAAGAACAGAGTACCTATTAACAACAGAGCAACTTTCGCATTTATAATATTAGTAGGTATGGGTTGTATGAAAACGATAGAAGTAGCTTACAAATGATTACGTCTGGCAGTTTGTCACGAGTTCCTGACAAAGAGTACAAGTTGACCCAATAACGGATGTACAGTAAACTTTAAATTAAGTGAATAAAAATGTCGTGCGACCATTGTTTCCGGTTTTGGCAACCATCCACCGCCGAGACGGGTAGAGTTAGGAAGATGTAGAGCTGGCAAAGCTTAACTAGCAAAGTTGGGTTGTGGAATAGCTAAGCTATGTATGTTGGCTTCATAGCTGCAAAGTTATTTAATTAGAACGTAGGACCACATTGAATATCAGTCATGTCAAAGCTCTTGTAGAGAGAAAATTTTAAGTTGCCCTGTTGGGCTTAAAAACGTCTAAGGAAAAGTCACTTGTTGACTTCTATTTCTGTTTCTAAAGGTCAAGTACATTAAATTTTAAGACAGAATTAATGGTAAAAATCATGCCCAAATTATTATATTAAGAAATGAAATTGCAACGATCCGGGCTGAAATTGCAACCGCAATAAAATTTGGGACTAGGAAGCGACGCGAATTAAGTAGTCATCGTAAATTTTAAAGTCATTTGCCACGGGATATGTACCATTATTTATATATTTTGTGTTTTAATAAAAGTTTTACATCGTTTATTTTGTTACACAAATAATAATTATGTTTCTAATCTTTTCTATTTCATCTCTGAAACCAAATCATATAAAAACTCTTTATTTCCATAAATACAATAAATGTACACTTAAAAAAGTCAAATTGTTAATTATACATTAATTTTGTGTAGCCTAGTTGTGGGCATAGCGAGTTTATGTTTATTTCTGGTATTAAAATTACGTTTATCTCTATTTTTAGGGAACCGATTTATATTTCCATGAGTGTACAATTAGTTTTCATAATTATATTGACATGGTACTGTCATTATGTTTATTTCTTTGAATTTATCAGGTAGGGATTCTCTGGGACAGATATTATAGATTGCACGGACAGCCCTCTTCTGCAGCAGTTTAAAAGATACATTAATTTTGTGTTGCTTAGTTGTGTTCACAGCGAGTTTATGTTTATTTCTGGTATTAAAATTATGTTTACCGGCTTATCTGATTTCAAAGTAATTTTTACTCTTAGGATCTACCTACATAAACTCTGAGTGCTAATTTATAGGGCAGCAACTACTAATATATCATTTTAGATGTCCTGTCTAAACCTTCCTAAGCCATAATGACGGCGGCGAATCGACGAGCATAGATCTCTATTACAAGTTTGGCGGCCTCCCAAACACTAAGCTATGTCTACATAAACTGTAGAACTATAGGTCGTATAGAATTGACCCCGCCAACTCGTTAGACCCAAGGAATTCATTTAAAAAGACTAAGTTTTAACTTTTATAATTGCTTAAAAAACTATTTTACTAATCAAAAACATAAGTTTTTTTTACATGCATAAATCAATCTGAATTTTTATAGCATGTTTTGGCCTCAACGACACAATTACAACACCAAGCTATCACAATTTTATCAAAGCGAAAGTTTGGATGGATGTTTGTTACATCTTGACGCTACAACTACTGAACGGTTGAAAGATCCTGGCTGAAATTTTGCACAGATGTAGGTCTAGTTAGAATAACACATGGGCTTTTCATCGCATAAACCAAATTCTATTAAAAAGAAATAACCTTTAAACATTTCCATAGAAACAACGCGTGCGAAAAACTAGTATCTACATAAACTGCTGAACTATAGGAAAATACAGTCATATTCTGAACATCCTTTCTTTGAACTCAGTTTTTCAGTACTCAGTCAGTTCAGTGAAATGAATATAATTCAGAAATTATTATTAGCTTCTACAAATCGAGACAAAAATGAGTCTCCAAAAAGAGATTGAAAATCTCTTCGGATGCAGCGACTTGTTTATTTATGGTCAAATAAGGTCGGTTTGTTTAACCTTCAATGATACTCACAATCTCTTACATTAGCAATAAATAAAATAGTTTATTAATTCAGACATGCATATTTTGTCCATAAGTTAAGCACATACAAAACGTAATGTTTTGTATGTGCTTAAATTATGGACAAAAAATCAATGATAAAAAAAATACAAGGTTTTGCGCAGTCATTCAGAATCCCAACTTAGAAGTCTAAAGAGTTAGTAGCCAGTTGAAAGACTGCATAATGGGCGAAGCAAACTTAATGCCTACAACCTTCAGACAACCACCTTTACCGTAATAGTTATAAGACCCATAAAACTAAATAGGAAACCTGCGCCCGTCACTGTACACGCTGAGTACACATTGTATCGCTATGTACACAGGGTGTCGCATGTATTGTACATAAAGTTGCATAAAAATACATGTGCGGAGGCTCCTGTGAAAGATACTAAGCAGTTTAGAGGCTCTACGTGCTTATGCATAACGATATTACGCGGGGCTAGAGATGCTAGATGTGGCATTGATATGAATCTCTTTCAAAAAAAAATCAGTAGTTTGCTACTCATAATATTGAAAAAACAGTAGAAAATGGAGTAACTTTGGGATTTTTTCTAACTATCACTAGTTCATTAGATCTTGTATCTGAATGCGACTTTGACTAGACTAGATCCTTAAGTAATAATTATATATCTTTTTTTCATAATTTTAAACACTATTTTCTAAGTCTCAGATGACTTTTAAAATCTCAAAAGTTCGTCCTCTGCTGGCCTACCAAGCCTGAAGGGGCGAACATAGCGGGTTTGTTAGTCAAACTAGCTAGATCTCAGTACTCACGGGATCCTCGTGGTAAAAACTCGATTTGCATAAAATTCTACATTATTTCTTTTTCCTTCCTCTAATGAGTAGAATGTGGAAAAAAGATTCGTAAAAAAATCACGAAAGTGCACCGTTTCACACATAATTTGGTCGAGATCTCAAGAGCTCTGTAGCTATTGAAATTTACTTATGTTTTGTTTCGAAGGTTTTTACTAATTATCTACTTGGATCCTTTAAACCAGTTTCATAATAAGTTGCGTAGTTTTCTTGTTAATAAACTATAACTTGATTTTACCGCTTACGCCTTTCCAAAAACGTATGCTCTGTCCTGCTCCTATGAAATCATATGCCTATCTTTTTCACAAAATGGCTCGCAATATGCCCTCTTAAAACAATGAAAATTCACGGTTTAAGGTATGCTTCCGACAGAACCTGAACCCACACCCGTAGATCTTGATTCTCTTGCTTGAGTATCAATTGGACAGCGATTTAATTTTATTCAAATTGATGTTTTACCTCATGTGATATTTCAAGGCTATGTGACGGGAGCCACCTCACACCGCTTTGATATCACAGGAGGTAAAACATCAATTGAATCAATCTCATTATTATATTTTCTCCGTGAGGTTGAGATGTGGGTAAGCCTGTGAGCTTGAGCTTTATTATATTTTAAAGTTTTCGCCTTAGAATGTTTTCAAACTTAAGTCCGACTTAGAGGAATTGACTGAGAGACTGATAGAAAAGGCCTCAGTACTAATTTGTCTGACTAAGACAAAAACCCACAATAGCTTTTTTGCCTCTTACACGGAAAGCAGAGTGGTGAAAACTAGTGTCATTTCTTATTTTTTCCATTTTCTTGTGCCAAATCCAGTGGCTCAATGTCTTTGGATCCGCGAGATCGTATGAACAATAATTTAAATATTATCTTTGTTTACAAGCTTCAGCACAGCTTTGAGCTATACAAGTCGATCAGAGTATTAGGAAAGGAAGCGGAAATAAAATATACGGTAGATGAAAACATAGAGCATGTACCTTTGAGTTTACGTAGTCATCGTCACATAATTGGTGAAGAAAGCGGAGCTTCTTCCAGCAGAGTTTAAAAAAATTAGAGTTCTGTTCGCATGCAGGTGAGTTCTACAGTTATTGGTCCACTGCTAAACGCAGGCCTCCCCCTGATAAGCGCCTTATTTACTTTCATCTCATGGGGGTAATGCCCATAATACCCACGCTGAGCATGCGGGTTGGGGATCGCAGTTCGGTGGTAGAATTGTTCTGCAGGGGGCGCTGCTGCCCGCTGCCCGTTGATATCCCTTAGTCGCCTCTTACGACACATTGGGGTGCTGCAAATTCTAAGCCGGTACCACACAGCACACAGCCCATTTTTACGATTTCTGAAAAATGCTCTGTTACCCGAAGTTAGCAGAGCATAATTTCACTTCAATTTGTTATGTAAAAACGCCAGAACTATTCCTGAAAAGTATCAGGAACTATAGAACTTACCTGCATGCGAACAGAACTCTAATTTATTTATGCTCTGCTGGAAGATGCTCTGCTAACTTCACAGACACGTCATGTACCGGTACCCATATGACTCCAGTATCCCAATGCATAGCGTAAATAAGAAATGCCATCATCAGCCTTTGTTACTCCACTGCTGGACATAGGCCTCCCCTTATGAGCGCCATATTGCCTTGTTGTCAACTTGCCGCATCCAGCATCTACCTTTTGCAGGTCATCATCCCACCTGACCGAAAGGCATCCCGCACTACATTTGACCAGTCGCGGTCTCCACTTAAGATAACATAATACCCCAGCGATTGTTCTTCGCGAGATATGGCCGGCCCACTGCCACTTCAGCTTGCTAATTCTTAAAGCTATGTCGATAACTTTGATTCTCTGTCGGATGTATTCGTTACGAATCACACAGATTACGTCTCAAGCCAGATCGTTTTCTCTTTGAATTTTTTGTGTTATATTATTATTGCTTGTTATGTGTTTTGAATAAAAAATCCTTTTTTTTTTACAATTTTTTTTTTCAAATTTTGTTCTATAAAAAATCCTATCCTTCAGAGAAACTCGGATCATAGCTCTTTCCATAGACATACTACATACATAGAGAAAAAAAATATCCTGGGGAATATGGTATTAACTCTTTTATCGGTTGCTCCATTGTACGTTTTTTGTTTTGCTAGTGTAACCAGTCTAACTCCGTCCAGAAGCGCAGAATCTTCCTGGGATTTTCACAGGCTTGACTGACCTCGGGTGGTCGAGGATTTCGTGTCGTTGTTGTGCTGTTACTCCCTCGCATTCCAAAACTACGTGGGCAGCTGATTCTTCGTCACTGAGGCACCCTCTACAGAGAGGGCTGTCTGTTGCACTGATGGTGAAGAGGTTGTCTTGAGAAGTCATAATGAACAAGAATCATAATCATAATTATTTTTCATAAGAGCTTTTTGTTACGCTATTGCTTTGTGTTTCCTATTGTAATTGTTTTTACAATTGATTTTATTGTAAAATTAGTTTTTTGTGTACCTACTCCGGAGTTTTAAATTTAAGTTATCAGACATAATCAGCTTTACTACAAAAAAGTTAGACAACTGTTGAGCGCGTGTTTAACAAAACCGTTACCACAAAACTGCGTTTTACGACGGTTTACAGTTAGACACGGCTTAGACATAGTTTAACCTATCAGGGATTCTTACTTGTAATAGCTTTCATCCTTCAAGGATTAGGGGTGGCGCGCGCACCCCTTTTAGACTGCCAATGCATAATTTTTATTTCGTATTTACTCTAATTCCATGGATCGTACACCTGTTTTTATTGCATAACTGGTGAGAAAACCATTAAAACTAAGTAATTGTATATTCCGAATCAAATGAATTATAGACTTCAAGTCATCGTGACCCTTATCATTTGATGATCAGGTTTATATTGGCCTGAGGGATCAAGCCTGGAGCGGGCCGCGTAATACCTGACGGTATAAAAAATGTTTCTGCGGGCTCCGGCCTCATAATCCTTAACCGGTTAAACGAGAGTTAAACTCTTGTTGAACGCATATCTAACTGTTAAGACACTGTTTAGCTAAACGATTGTTCGACCAGTGTTCACGTTGGATTTTGTAGTACCGCTGCTCGTATTTTGATAATAGGAAATAAATGTATATAGGATAAGGACGACCTCTGTGGCGCAGCGGGCTAAGGTCTGCCTGCGATGCAGGAGGTTGCGGGTTCGATTCCCGACTCGGGACAAATGTTTGCACGATCTGCAGACATTTGTCCAGGGCGTTCTGGATGTTTTCTATGTATAAAAAAAATATCTATCTATGTAGTGTATTGTATTAAGTATATCAGTTATCTAGTACCCATAACACAAGCTCTGCTTAGCTTGGGGCTAGATAATGCTGTGTGAATTGTCCAGCATTATTTATTTATTTATTATTTATTTAAAATGAATTGAATTGAAGGGAATCGGAGCCGCAACCTAAATCGCAGGCTTACATTCGCCCGCTGCACCACATAGGTGGTCGATTTCTTCGATTGTTCTCCATTTTGCAAGGCGAGATCTGTACCATTTTCGTCAGAGGCGTTTACCTAACTTAAGTACCTCAGGGAAAAGGCCTCCCCCTCTTTTAATTCCTCTTTGTTTACCTTCACAGAAAACCAATATTTCAAGTGCGCGATTAGTTCATCTCTCCACCGAGATGAATAGTTCGGCAGTCAGGTCGTTTCCTGTCTCTAGAGAGCCATTCTGTGATGGTTTCTACGAGAATATTAACGAACAAAAATCGACACCGGCTACCATAGATCTAAGTAAAATTCTGTAGATGAGAGATCTGGTAAGGAATAGAAAGACCTGCATTTTTATCACTTGTAGGGTGCACTTCAACTAGGCCTAGTGTAATTGTCATTCATTGTGTTCATTCAACGATCCCATTCACTCTCGCTTGAACAGGAAGTTCAGTTGGGATCCTGTACGTACTCGTAAGACACGCATGTACAAACTTACCACGAATAAATTATTATGTGAAATCCTACACACTCTAATATTACGAGTATAAACGTAATTGCAAAATAAACGCGTTTGGATGTTTAGATGTGTGGATGATTGGATGTTTGTTACCGCTTCACGCCAAAGCTCGGGTAGTTCTAGGCCTGAAAACAAACATAGGCTAGCGTAGGCTTTTATCCCATAAATCAGTTTCCATGGGTTAGACGTTTACATTTCATTGTTTGTATGGTAACCTTTGAACGTGCCATACAAACAACGCGTGTAAAGCCAGAAACTAGTTACGAATGAACGATATATATTTATTTAATGTATTTTATTATGTATATCAGTCATCATCATAACACAAGCTCAGCTTAGCTTTGGGCTAGATGATGTTGTATGGATTGCCAAGCATTCTTTTTTTATTTAAAACGAAAGAAAATTACCAATTAGCGGCGAAAATACTATACTTACATCTCAATTTGTCCTGCAGGTATTCTAACAGAAGACCACTCAGAGCACGCCGCGCCGCGCGATCGGAATATTCGGGATGACGATGGAGTATGATATCCAATCACGCGGTGTCAGGATCGATGACGTCACATCCATTTTGGCAGATTTGGAACGAGACATCTCGCTTCTGGATTGATGGCGCGTTGTGGAGTGGTGTGATCTTGTATGAGCACTTCATGGGCCAGTTTCGACCAAAGCAGTGGATGTGTTAATCTATTATTAGAATTATGAAAACATATTGTGACGGCACTATTTTGACACGATGCAACCAAAGAGCTAGTCATCATATCAGCCGAACGACGTCCACAGCTGGACATATGACTCCCCTAAAGATCGCCACAATAACCGATTCTGTGTTGAGCGCATCCAGCGATTTCCCACCACCTTCACCAGGTCGTCGCGTCGGTCGCGTGGGGGGCCTACAGACACTACGCCTTCTGTATTAGCGAATCCCAAAAGCCTTATAACTCTGGCATTGCGCAGCGAGCACGCCGCGACGACGCAGCGAGCACGCCGCGACGACGCCGCGGGCACGCAGCGAGTGCTGTCGACGCCAGTGTTCAAAGTCCCAACTGAAAGTTTTGACGGTTGCATATTTTGTCGTTTGTTCCTTTGGACCGTCAGTGCATTTTGGCATAGTATGTTTATGGACCCGGCGGGAAAAGACGGATCGCACGCCGCGATCTTTGAAATTCTTTGAGATCGCTCGCAAACCGCCATGCGCCAGTGTGACTCTTAAGAGGGCGCAGTGCGCGCCATTTTGTAAAAAGGATAGGCATAGGATCTCGCTTATAAAAGCGGGACAGAGGATACGTTTCTGGAACGGCGCGGCAGTTTTTGCTTACCTATTTACAAGGAAACTTCACAACTTATGAAGAAACTGGTTAAAGGAACCAAATAGTTAGTAATAAAATAACCTACGAATCAAAAATTTTAATAGACCGCAGGGTTCCTGAGATCTCGACCAAATTATGTGCGAAACAAATGCACTTATATGATTTATTTTTATCAGTTTTTTTCATTCGTATTTTTACATTCAAGGAACTAAAGAAAAAACTAAGAATTTTATGTGATTCCTGTTATTACCACGGGGATCCCGTGAGTACTGACATCTATGCCTAGTAACAACCAAACCCGTTATGTTCGCCCCTGAATTAATAGCTTTGGTGGAAATCGGCCTTTAGTTATGTACGATAAAGTAGTAGGTAGGAACAATATGCTGGAGAAATAAAAATTTGAAGATTTTGTTCTCAACTACAAGTAAGTTTAAGTAAGGTGCTTGACACACGAACATAAACTTTAAAGCCAAGTTGGGTAGTAAGCTGGCCAAGAGTGATATATGACATGGGTTCTGAAAAATTTTTTAACACGTAGGAAATTAAAAACTTTGGATGGTGCAGGTTTTGAAATTATTTTGATCCCACTTTACCAAAAATGCACGGTCCTCAGTCTCAGTTTGTTAGCGTTTTATCAAATCAATATTTTTTGTTGTTAGATTTTGGATTTATTTGTTTAGCCATTTCGTTACGTATAACATTGGCTATTATACATAACAAATAACAAATTATTATTACTAAAAAACCCAGGTTTTTTAGTAATTATAATTACTAAAAAACCAGGCTAAAAATAACAATAATTAAGTAAGTAATAATAATTTGTAAATACTAATTCTAATCTGATTAGAATTAGTATTTACAAATTATTATTACAATAATTAAGTAAGTAATAATAATTATTATTACTTACTTAATTATTGTTATTTTGACTTGCCAATGTTGCTTGTTATTTTCTTTGTTAACCCTCAAGCTTACGGCAAATCAGAGGTAGAAAATGTGCGCGTATCTAATTACACACCCCTCCGCGTAAGTTTAGAGGTTAATAAGTTTGATAAAATGAATACTTTGTTACAATTTGAGTACTGCAGTATTACAGAAACGTGACGGAACCCTAAAAACTAGTAAAATAAACATAGCAGCCACAAAGCCCACCTACGCCGCGTTATAACTTTAAACCGGCGCAAATCCTTTAGTAGGTACCCTATTCTGAACAAAAGATGTTGAAGTGCTGTTTAACTACTTTAAATAAGTTTTTATTATGGTGGTTTCATTTACCACCGTAGTAAAAATGGCTCAAACCATCTGAGCGTCTGGTCGAAGCGATAATTTTTTATAGACTCTTTTTCTAAACTTCTAAACTTTTTTCTAAACTCGTAGAGCCTCGGTACCCCACGGACCTACTAGTAGGATCTCGACTCCGAGGGGAGTAAAAATGTGTAGGCTCTGTCGAGCAAATATTGTGTTTTGCTAATTAGATTTTGTCCGATTTCTTGGAGGTTATCAATCTATATTTATAAAAGAAAAAACTGGGTGACTCATCAAGAGATTTCTGAAACAAAAAGAACTACGAAGCTGAAAATTTGCATGGAGGTTCCTTTTAGGGCCTAGCACCCGCTAAGAACGGATTTTTGGAAATTCGTATTCTAAGGGGGTCAAAGGTCATTTTTATAATAACTTCAGAATCGTAAATGTTGGTCAGTCAAAATTTGAAGCGTAGAAAGATGGCTTAAAATAAACAGACACGTGTTTCAGGGTTTTTTGAAAGGTCAGTGTTGTGGAGTCAAAGTTAGACGACTCACTCACATATAAGTATGTTTTTTGTCGTGCTAAATAAACTTTTTTCATTCAAACTATATCAAAAAACCCTTTATAATAGAACTGTGACGTCATCATGATACGTATACAATACATCCAGTTTTAACCTAGTTCTATGAGTTCTGTGATTTAGACAATTTATGCGTTATTTCTATGTAATACAACTCCAGAATAGGGCTCCAACCTGAGCATACCGCCTGTGTAAGTTTAATATATGCACTTTGCGCTACACCCCGGTAGGGAAGAGCAAGGTATGGATATAAGGCTTCCTAATAACTGGCAGCCGAACCACAGCCGAACTATAGATTATTTGATACCTACTATGCTTAATGAACTACCTCGCAAACTATTAGAAGAAGTTAACACAAAAAACTATACACATATATACAAAAAACACTTCCTAGATATTTTATAGTAAATGTAACTTTTTTATAGCCACTTTGTTAAATGTAAAACAATGTTACATATCCATCTATTATTACGATCTTCAATTTATTTTCTAGTCACCCTGTACTCTTATACCTGTATGCAGGTAGTTATTTAAATGAGATTGAGATTTGCTAATTGCTCTGCCTTTTGTTATTTCTATGGACCAATGTTATCTGTAATACTTACTAAAAGTTTGAATGGTTTGATATTATTTTCATTAATTTTCCGATCTGCATGCCGATTTGTTGCTCTTATTATATAATTTTGCACATCAAAGCTGTTTAGCTGGTAAGTCATCGCAAGGGATTAAAATAAGCATACCGACTTGTAACCCGTTGTCTGCAAATAAATGATTTTATTTGAAAAAAAAAACGTAAGTATCTAACGATAAAATAACCTAGTGGCAGTGTGACTGGTACCTAAACTGTGTATACCAATACATCGGCTAGTTGTAGGCAATATTTTTGTAAACCTCTGATAATATTAGGTATACTTAGTAGGTATATTACATGATAATGTTTATCTAAGTTTAACTTCATGCCAAATGTGTGGCAACACGCTGTATCTGTCGACACTAGACAAACCATAAATGGTTTAAAGTGTCGTAGAAAGAAGAATAGAATAAGATTTTTATTAATAAAGAAATACAAATACAAAAAATACTAGTGGTTTTGCCGTGGAGGCGTCAGAATCGACCCCTCTAACACGGCACGCTGATGTCGTAAGAGTAGTATTCGTAGTCACACTAATCCTATCCTATCCTACGAATATTAAAAAGCCGAAAGTTTGTGAAATTTGAATTTTTGTTACCTAGGATCTCCAAAACTAGATCGATAGATAGATAGATGAAATTTGGCGCACGCTTAGAGCAGAGCCTAACTTAGATAATAGGCTACTTACTATACTGACAATACGCGTGTAAAGCCACGGGCAGAAGCTAGTCACACTAATATTATAAATGCGAAAGTTTGGATGGATGTATGAATGGATGGATGTTTGTTATCTCTTCACGCCAAAACTAATAAACGAATCGAACTGAAATTTTGCATACAGGTAATTCTTATCCTGGAATCAGATATAGGCTACTTTTTATCACAAATCAGTTCTCATGGGATACAAAAAAACCTTTATGCTACACCTGCTCGGAAAGTTGCCTATTCCTTTTCCATTTATAAAATAGAAAGTATGTCTTTGCACGCCTATGAAACCACCGGGAGGAAAAACTCTATGGAATTTCATTTCTCACGTGTTTTAGCTGGAGGAAAAAGTGTATGGAAATTCATTTCTAACGTGTTATTTTTTTTAATTTCCTAAAAAATCGGCCGGTAGCTATGGTTATTTTCGTTCGGTCAAACGACAAAAAGTTTTCACTCCGAATCCGCCGATATCGCCTTATCCGTATTCGGCACAATAATTAAAAAAAAAACCATGACGAAAATCGCACCTACGCGTATTTATTGACGTATTTATTGAAATACTGATGTAGCGTACGGGGCAGCCTTTGTGAGAGAAACACGATATTTTCCAACTTTATTTTATTCGGAGCGATGGTTACGACAATGATACAGCTTTTTCAATCTTATTACCATAGACATTATATCATAGACACAGAGTATAACATAAAAAAATCAAAATTGCCACCTAGAGCCCACAGATAGCACATAGGTACAAAAATTTATATTTAATCTGTGATTGTGAACAGTGTCGCTAACACTCCCACCCCTAGTGCTGGCACAGCACTAATCTCCCAATGTAATAGGAGCGACACGTGCCGCCGAGCGCCGCCAGACGCCGGTCCGAGTGCGCACGTCCACCTGTCGGACGCGGCCGTCTGCCGACACGATCACCCGCTCGACAACGCCTTTGGGCCAGACATTTCGAGTAGAATCAGGATCGACCACTAGAACTAAGTCACCGACCTGTAACGGCTTCTGTTCCTCGTTCCATTTCTTCCTAGGTATCAGCTGGGGCAAAACTTCCTTAGTCCATCTCTGCCAAAACAGATCGGCCAGCCTCTGCGCCTTCCGCCATTGTTTTCGTAAAAACAAATCTGAATCATTAAACTCACCGATGACAGGAAGATTCGAAGAGGTACCCAGAAGGAAATGGTTTGGTGTCAAACTCTCTACGGTCCCGGGTTCAACCGACACATGTGATAGGGGTCGACTGTTCATGATGTTCTCGACTTCAGCCATCAGTGTGATTAGCGCTTCGTCTTTGGGGGCGCGCTCATTCAAAATTACCTTCAGTGTAGTCTTGAAACTGCGAATAAGCCGCTCCCACGCCCCACCCCAGTGTGGGCTTAGCGGTGGGATGAAGTGAAACTCCATTTGGTTGTTAGCTGCCTCGGCTTTCAGAACGTCGTCGTTATTCAGCTCCCGCATGGACCTCCGCAACTCCTTGTCAGCGCCGCGTAAGTTCGTGCCGTTATCGCAGTAAACGTGGCGGGGCCAACCACGCCTGGCTGCCATCCGCCGCAGTGCCATGATAACGGCATCCGTGGTGAGAGAACTCACGAGTTCTACATGAACGGCACGAACCGTAAGGCACGTGAACAAGACACCGTACCTTTTTTCCTTTCGTCGCCCCACTGTGACCTCCATGGGTCCAAAAAGGTCAATGCCACAGTAGGTGAACGCACGGTGATGATGCGCCACACGAGCCAGCGGTAAGTCACCCATTCTAGGTACGCGAGGTGTAGCCTTGCGTATTTTACACAGCATGCACTTAGAAACTACGTACTTAACTGTAGGCCTAAGCCTAATTAACCAATATTTTTGTTTCAGCTCGTTGACCACGGTTTCCTGATTGCCATGAGCTGCCTTGACATGATAGTGTCGGACAATCAGGTGAGCTATAGGGTTCCTGCCATCGAGGATCACCGGTCTCTTCGTTTGCAGGTCCACGTCACGGGCAGCGTCGATGCGGCCGTCGGCGCGTAGCACGCCGTGCTCGTCGAGCACCGGGCACAAGGTAACTAGCTTGCTACACTTATTTATCGACTTACCATTTTTGATTGCAGCTATTTCCTCGGCGAACGACTCGGTCTGAGCGTGACGCAGAAGCAGACGTTCCGCCTTCTCCAGCATGTGGCAGTCCAGGTCGCAGACGCGCCCCTTGCACCTATCAATAAACGTAAGTACCATCGCGGTGCTCCGCTGCAGTCTTAACCATGAAGAGAACCGAAGCGGATCCGGTATCGGCAAGCTATTTACTTCAGGTAAGTCACGCGCAACCATTATATTTTCGGTATTTAATTCCATTGTTTCAGGTTGACAGATGTCGGCGGGCCAAGATGACTCATCCTTATACAAAAATGAGGGCCCAGAAAACCACTCATCTCTGAAAACGGCCTGGTCAAATTCCTCCCGAGTAGCTAGATCCGCAACATTCAATTTAGTAGGTACATATCTCCACTCGTGAATGAGCGTCAACTCGTCTATCTCACCTAATCGGTTTGCTATGAATACGTTGTACGTACGAGTGTTATTCCGAATCCACTGCAAAACAGTTGTCGAATCGCACCAAAACACCCGTCGCTCGACCGGCAATTTATGTTCTTTTATTATGGTATCGGCTAGTTTAGATGCCAGCAGCGAAGCCTGAAGTTCAGAACGGGGAATCGTTAATGGTTTCACTGGAACAACTCGACACTTGCTTGCGATAAAAGAAACATGGATGCAACCTTTAGTATCTATCCAGCGCCAGTAAGCTACGGCACACATTGCCTTAGATGACGCATCGCAATAAACATGCAATTGTAAATTGCTATAGCTTACGGGCGCAGGACAGCTTACTGAAGTAGGTATTTGCGCTGCTGATAACGCACCGGGAGCGGGCGGCGGCGGCGGCGGCGGGGCGCGCGGGTGAGCGGGGGGCGATCCCGCCGCCGCCGTACCTGCCGTTTCGCCGCCGCTTCGTCGCGCAGTCATATGGTAGCACCTAGATATGCGTATGCGATCGACTTCTTGTAATAAGTCAATCCATTTGCACCATTTTTCATAGATACACGGAGGTATATCATCGTCCCATCCGATGTGTAGCCGCCATGTATCCTGCAGCATTATACGACCCTGAATCGTAAATGGGGCTAAAAATCCAAACACATCAAAAATAGACATAACCACTTGAAGCATAATACGCTTAGTAGGTATTTTCTTGCCTCGGATTATGTTTTCCGGGATTTTTTTTAACGATACGTCGAATCCTAACTCGTCCGTAGCCGGGAACCAGATAAGACCTAATGTGCGCTCACCTTCTACGTGATAATCGATTTTGAACTTTACCGCGGCGGTACCTAAAGTCTCTTTCGGTACAGAGTTCAAAACTTGAACGCTATTGCTGGTCCAGTTACGTATTTGGAAGCCTCCTTGTTTGTGGATAGAAGAAATATTTTTTACCATCTCAATGGCGCTTTCTTCATCGGGCAGGCTATCTATGTAGTCATCTATGTAATGCGAGGTCCTTATCGCATCGACGGCAGCGGGCAGCGATGACTCATACTGCTCGGCGTTTTTATTTTTTATGAACTGACTTACAAACGGCGAGCAATTAGCGCCGAATATAAGTGAACTCATAATGTAGGTTTTTACCTTTTCAGTAGGGTTGTCCCTCCATAGGAACCTAAATGCGTGCTGGTCGCTCGGCTGAACTTTGACCCTGAGGAAAAAATCTTGAATGTCACCAGTTACTGCTATTAAATTCTCCCTGAAGCGCAGCATTATTCCAAACAGCGATGACAACAGATCCGGTCCTGTCAGTAGGTAGTCGTTGAGACATAACCCATTTACCTTTGCAGCCGAATCGAAAACCAGGCGAAGTTTTTTCTTGTTGAGATTGTCAATCCCAAAGTGAGGTAAGTACCACGTCCTATCAGTAATAGTAGTGTCTGTCAGTTCAGTAGCAAAATTATTATCTAACAAATGTTTAATTCTATCTTTGTACCTTTCAGCGAAACCTAAGTCCTTTTCCATCTTCCTTTCCATACTCCTCAACCTTTTCAGAGCGGCAGGATAGGAGTCCGGCATTCGGCAGTCGTCGCTTTTCCATGGCAGCCCTACCCACCAGCGACCATCGATGAGTTCGGCGGACTTCTCCAGCTTGGCTACAGCAAGTAAGTCATTTTTATTTTGACGTGGCTTACCACTTACGCCCATGGAGTCCACGGCGAACGATCGCTTGACCTCGTCGTGCAGATCCTGAAGCTGCCGATCATGCTGGCGCGCGGCAGACGCGACCTGTGGCGGCGCCGCGAGCTCGGCCGCCGACACGAACAGCGTCGCGTGGGCCTCGGGTACGGGGACAGGGGTGCTCCGCGGCACGTGCCACTTACCATGGACACACCATCCTAAGGGGGTGAGTGTAGCGAACGGTTCAACATTACTACCTACATTAATTTCTATAGGTATCATCAAATTATAATTATCTTGGCCTATTAAAATTTCAGGTTTTAGATTAGAGGTACATAATAAATGTTTTATACTTGACAGACTTTTATACTTATTACAATCAACACAGGACATACTATGCCCAGGCAAATTTAACTTTTCTACTGTACGAGCCCTAACCGAATAAATCTTATTGTCCATACCAGAAAGATCGACGTTCGCGACGATGGATTCACACGTAAGTTCTTCATTGAAAGCACCTCGGATACGAATAGACTCGCGGCGGCCGCGCAAACCCGCGCGCTCAGCAAGTCCTTGGCTTATCAACGAAATGGTCGAACCGTCATCGAGTAGCGCGCTAGTGCCTATTATTCCGTTACCGCTATGTATACGTACGGGCACAACTTTTAATAACACCTTGCAGTCACTATCACGCACGTTTATGTTTGACACTACATCGGCTTCGGAGCTGGCGGTCGCGACCGTCGAAGGGCCTGGCGGCGGCGGCGGCGGCGGCGGCGACGGCGACGGCTGCGCCGGCGCCAGCGCAGACTGGAACTCGCTGCGTCGCTCGGATGTGCTCGGGAAGTGGAGAAGCTGATGATGGGCCTGGCCGCAGTTATCAATAACGCAGGCTGGAGCCGGACAGGTGTCTCGTTCGTGACGAGATAGTAGACACTTGAAACATAGGCCACTACGTTTCACAAATTGCCATCTTGTTTTGCGAAGAGTCTTTTTAAATTTATTACAGGCTGTTATCTTTGTATGCGCACTTGTTTTGCAGAATAAGCATTTGTTTTCTTCGGCTGTGTGTGTCAATGCAGTATGCGTGCGAGGTTGAGTATTCTCACTATTTTTATGCTTTTGTTGATGTTGTTGATAGTTGTGTGGAGGTACGAAGTATGTATTTGAGGTTCTGGAAACTTTCACCGCTTCGTCTCTCAAAAACTCAGATATAATCACTAGTCTAGACTTAGTGCCTTCGGTTATCTGAGTGAAACTGTAGTCCGTCCATTTAGACAATAGAACTGTAGGTAGTTTCCTTAGGATAAGTGATGAAATACCAATTCCTTGTAGGTATTCTTCTCGGCCAACGGTGCGCACAGCTTCTACGAAGTTCTGTATTTTAACCGAGAAGGACACAATTTCTTTGTGGTAATCTTGAGGCATAGGCTGTAACTTCTGTATGTCAGTCACGAGCTTCGATAAGATGTACTCAGGATCGCCGAATCTTAACTTGAGTGTAGACATGATGGCTTCAGGAGATGACGCACTTATGAGCAGAGCTGCTACGGCTTCCTTAGCAGCTCCACGAAGACATTTCCTTAACCGCCACATATTTTCTTTGAGCGTGAACTTGCATAGTTCCGTAGATTCATCGTACGCGTTCTTGAACGTCAGCCATTCCATAGGTTCGCCGGAGAACTCAGGTAGTTCCCGGGGCGTGCAAACGCGGCTGAGCAGGTTCGCGTGCGGCGCGTGACTGGTAGATGCAGCGGCGAGGTCCCTCAGCGCGCTAGTTAGATTCTGGATTATACCTTCGGTATTGGCAGCGATGACGGTGGCCGGTGGCGCCGCAAGTGACACCGCGAGCGGAGCAGTGACAGCCGGAGGCGGCGCGGGACACGCCGGAGGTGGCGGCTGCGGTGCCGGCGATGTAGAAATGCCATCTTCGGGGGCAGGCCGTCCTTTGCTGACTTCCACATAAGTACTCTCTACCCAGTCTTCGACGCGACTACGGCCTTCGCTTTCTTTGTGTGAACTGTATTCGTCTAGGCTAGCTAGATCGGCTTCTAGCTGTTTATCGATAAGCTGTATACGTAACTGAGCTTTCTGCTGCTCCGCTTCCAAGATGAGCTGCGCCCTTTTCGCCCGCATTGATGTCGTGGAGCTTTTTTTGGATGGTAGGCTCCGCCGTTTGCCTTTGAGTATCGCGGCGAATGGGGCCGGCGGTTGTTCAGACTTGATACTAGCAGGAATAGCATCATCCATTGCACTAGGAACTTGGAAGTCTTCGTATGGAAAATCGCCATGCGGTTTGAGGTTAGCGGCCTCGTCGTCGTTGCGCGCGCGGTCTCGCAACCCTTGCCTGCGCGCACCACGTATTTCTCTCGGTGTTCTAAACATAAATCCGGCTCGAAGGACCACTTGTAGCGTACGGGGCAGCCTTTGTGAGAGAAACACGATATTTTCCAACTTTATTTTATTCGGAGCGATGGTTACGACAATGATACAGCTTTTTCTCATTACCATAGACATTATATCATAGACACAGAGTATAACATAAAAAAATCAAAATTGCCACCTAGAGCCCACAGATAGCACATAGGTACAAAAATTTATATTTAATCTGTGATTGTGAACAGTGTCGCTAACAACTGACATACAATACAAAACTGAATGAATACATTTTATTCAATTCAATTCAGTTCAATTTGTATAAATCAGACAACAATAAATTTTAATGCAAAAATAAGTTAGAGTGTCCAAATCGAGTCATATTAAAATTAAATACGATAAAAATTAAAATTAAATACAAAATAAATACAAAAAAAATTATGGAACCACACCAACTTTGGGGTAGGTATACCCTATCCACTATGAAAAGAATTATCGAAATCGGACTACTCTGTAAAAAGTTATGCGTGGTCATACATTACAATCAGTGAGTGGGTAGGAAATCAGGGGATGATTGATAACAATCCCTTGATTGATAACTATCCTTAGGGTTGGATTTTTTATTCCAAATTTAAATGGGACCCACTTCGGGGTAAGTACTTAACCTTTTCCAATAAAAAAAGAATTCGAAATCGTACTACTCTGTAAAAAGTTATGCGACGTCATAAATAAAAAAAAATATCTACGCGTCCGTCGACTTGGGAAACTCCTCCGTTTTTCGTCGGTTGAAAAGCACATATACCTACATACGGATCAAAGAACCTCCTCCTTTTTTTGAAGTCGGTTAGTAAAGTAGTAAGAGCACATCACTAGCACCTCCGTACCGACATACAAACAAATTTATGTATATTTATGCATGGCGCAGATAGAGTGCTACGTTATGACGGATTTTTACCTTCCGTAAATATGTTTAAACTTCAACCTAGTGCTAGTTTACAAAGAAAAAAAATGGAACAACCACATGTTGGACTAGGGAAGGGGAGGTCTATGTCCAGCAGTGAGTGGACTCATCAGCCCACACTGCGACCTATTCGCTGATAGTTTCAGGGAGATTTGTTAGAATGTTTGTGAATGTGTGTCTGTACTGTATATATTTTTGATGTATGAATATATTTTTTTAAATATTGTGTAACTATATATAAATAAATAACGCTGGATAATTCACACAGCATTATCTAGCCCCAAGCTAAGCAGAGCTTGTGTTATGGGTACTAGATAACTGACATACATATACAATACACTATATAGATAGATATTTTTTTTATAAGCATAGAAAACATCCTGAACGCCCTGGACAAATGTCGCAGAAAGTACAAACATTTGTCCCGAGGCGGGAATCGAACCCGCAATATAATAACGCGCATTCTAGTTGTACGGCCGCCGTATCTAAAAGTTCTTTGTGTATACATGAAAGAAACTCTATATTACTTGCGGTATTAGCACGGAAAGATTGATAAAATGGTTTCAACCTTCACACTTATTATAACACGCGTCCCCTCCATCTGTAGTTTCTTCCAACAAAAGTGAAATGCAAAAATTTGGAATTCTGAGGCAATTGTTCGCAACTAATTTAGTGGAATTACGGACTATAGAGGGATTCCTTTTCCTTTACTTTACACCACATCAACAGCCTTTACCAGTCCACTGCTGGACATAGGCCTCTTCTAGGCTTCTTTAATTCTGTTTAATATGTGAGCAAGGCTCTATAAGTTTCCTTTTTCTTTTTAAAGGTTTTGAAACTCTGATATTTGACTTCCTGACATGACTATGGCTACATTTTCATGGGCAGTGGAAGCCGAACTCATAATTTTGACATCATTCTAACGTTGGGTACTGACCATTGTAACGGTTCGTAATGTAACGTGTGACACAGCGAGCGTTCGTGCAGTCAGTACGGGGAAAGAAGGCGAGAGCAGCGATCAACGAGACGGATTATAGCACACGGCGTAACGTATCATGCTCGCTGAGAATGGTACGTTACGCGCCGTAACACCCCGGTCAGTAGACGGCTTATAGAACTTTTGCTTGCACCGGGAAAAGTTCCATGTCAAAAACCTACTTACGCTGATTTATAATAAATTGCATCCATTAGTGTCTCCATGGTTACATAACATAATCTGCCTCGTTGGTTAGATCGTTCAAAAGCTGATTATGAGGTCCTGGGTTCGAATCCCGGACCAATAGGTAGTTGTTATTAGGGTTTTTCTAGCAAAGGAAAATTCACAGTAGCAGCCCAGAGTCAGGAAGTTGGCGGTGTTACACCCCCGTGCCTCGGATAGCACTGCGCCTGACCTCTCCCCGGTCGTGTCGATCTGTCGTGACGACAGATCGACACGACCGGGACGACAGTGTCGTCCCATCGAATTATGAGAGTGAGGGAATAGAGAGTGCACCTGTGTTTGCACACACACTTGTGCACTATAATATGTCCTGCGCATCTGGCTAGTCTCCGATGAGACTGGCCGCCGTGGTCGAAATTCGGCTAGGAGGACATTATTATTGTAATTGAAACGAAAGCATCCTAATAAAATATTGAGTTTCATTGGAATCTAAGCGACTCCAAAGTAAGACTAAGTGAAAATCATTAGTCGCCATTAGGTAAGTTGCGAAACATTTGGTTTGAAACTTCAAGAGGGTTCTGGAATGTTCTCGAATTCTAATTACCTTAACACAGGTTAAGTCATGCTAAGTTACCGTTAAGTTACTGTTAGTTTCTGATTTTAATTAGGGAACGGTGTGTACTGAATGCTAGGGGGTAAGATTGCTCTTATGTTAAAATAATGGAGCAAGTGTTGGTTGAGTCATGATAAAAGAAGTTGTGTAAGGTTCAGCCTGTTTAAAGGACATAGCACATGCATCCAATACAGCTGTGTTGGATGTATGTGCAGCATTCAAATATAGGAATAATAAGAATATTTAGTTGTGCCACATTCATAAAGCTTCTTAAACTTACGTGATCAGAAAACATTATAATATAACAATTGCTATGGTGGTATGCTTTCGTCCCGCCATACCCCCAAGGGTATGGCCAGGGGTATGATGGGTCCGCAGTGCTATTGGACGTAGTTACGCTAATAGGACTCAATCCACACTTTGGTCAAAAATGAGTTAAATATACCAAAATGGTCCTAAAGGTCGGTTCTATCACCTCGCAAAAAAGATCGGTAATCGGATAAGGCTCAGGTGGTTTTTTGAAATACGAGAACCAAGCCACATGTATGGCAGGTATTTTTTTGCAAAACACTGTAATAACCCAGGCTACATGGATCCTTTTTAAGAAATCTGATCATAAATCTAATATAAGATCATAAATATAATCAGCTAATATAAGATCATAAATCTTTATTCAGAAAATTACAATCAAATAATAGAAATAAATTAGAACTAGGTAGTTTACAATTGAAACAATTGAGTGAACTGCAGACTGTGGCAAACAATTAGCTCAACTGATCCATATCAATACCAGTCGTGGCGTCCCCGCTACGCTGGCTGCATTGCCCCGCTGTGCGCTGCGCCAGATACTCACCAGCTCTCGCTATTTTTGTAATCAACTTCAACTTCTTATTTTATGGCTCGCTGTGTCTGTGCTGCCACAAAAAAGCTCGGTAAAGTGAAGACAACTGTCAAATGTCTATGTCAAACGACCCCCCCTTACCTCCCCCCCTTCCGGTCAGGGCGTGATATTAGTTTTACACCAAGTCAAGTCAAATTCCTCTCCGCCGGACGCGGGTATGGGCTCTGCTCTTTGCTTTGGGAATAGGGATGGGGTAATGATAATAGTTTTATTAATTTATTTATTTAGTTCGGATTGCCATCAGCTTATCTAATTACAATTGAAATTAAAATAGACACAGAAAGGTAATAATAGGCATTCGCTAATAGAATTATAATAAACTACCTAAGTGTGATCACTAAAAAAAATTCATCGACAATTGCGTACTTACTTAATGCAGCAATAAAATTATAAGAAATAAAATTAAGAAAAAAAAGCAAATACATAATAAAAATTAAGTGTAAAACTACATCATGTGCCAAAGAAGTTAAGAATCATGCATCGCCTTGCCCTGTGAAAGTTTTTTAAGTTTCTTTTTATCGATAGATTTTGTTTTGCTAGAAACATCAGTCACAAAAAACGAAAGGTGTATTTATTATTCTCTATTCTATGGAATTATAAATTGATGGCCTGAAACTGAAGGAATTTATTTAATTTTGTAGTTTTCCTTAGGAATGATTGGTTTTGACGTCTCTTATTCGCAAAATGCCCGTGCGGGCACGATTTTTATTTAATTGTTGAGCCAGCGGTGCCTCCGCTTATAGGCATATGTATCTAGAGCTAAGATATAATCAATATTTTTTAAATTAATTAATTTATTTGTAACGTAAATTCAATTGTAAATACTAGTATAATTTTCTTTGTGAATAAATGTATTAATTTATTTATTTTTGCATGTACATTCACTCTTAGGTCTAAGTGAATGGTTAGTTATAGACTTATCAGTAGCTAGTACATGCACCCTGGAAGGGCACTGCAAAACTGAGTTCGTACGTACTTTTTTACACAATGTCAAATAGATATAAAAATATTTAATTAAAACAATAACATTAATGACACAGAAAAATAAGTTTCATATTAATAGAATTGCGATTGAATCTAGAAGCCAGAATTCTTACATGGCAGGAGGTATTAAAGATGAGGGCTTCATCGTGGAGATTAAGAATAGGATTGAAAATGTGTAAACAGGACAGCACGATGCTAAGCGGGACAGGATACTGTCCCGCTGTAATCTTCTGCTGTGTGGTGCCGGCTTAGAATTTACACCACCCCAACTCTTCCCGCGGGTGTCGTACGAGGCGACTAAGGGATATCCACCGGGGACGGGCAGCAGTGCCCTTTGCAGAAAAATTCTACCACCGAACTGCGATCCCCAATCCGCATGCCCAGCGTGGGGATTATGGGCATTACCCCCATGAGATAAAAGCCAACAAGACGTTTATCTATGGACGCAGGCCTCCCCCTGGGAGGCCTGCGTCCAGCAGTGGACCAATACAGGCTGTTGAGGTGAGGTGAGGTAATCTTCAATAAATTTTTACATGACTTATAGCTCCGCTGAAAGAAAACCATTGCTGCTTCAGCACTGGTGTTAATGCAGTATTCAAGCGGAGTCGGTGATCTATTTCTGTATATGCTATTTCTTAGATGTATTTACGATACGATATGATTGTAATAATTTTCAGACTCGGTAACAAGCTAATTATAAACGCTTTTCATTCTTTTTAGTAGTTATCGATAAAAGTTGAAAGTCATCGACACCCACCCATCCCTATTTCTCTACAAACCACATTTTGCGAATCACCAGAGCTACGAAATTAGATTCGCTTTGCTACAAGACTGATTAAAGTACTGTGTACCTTCTACTGCCGTATTAAGACTGCTATTTGCATTTTGGAAGGAAGCACAAGGTTTCATACTGTAAGCAATATCTAGGTTTATCTGACGAATTAAGATTCTAGTATTCCTTTGAGTGAATATTAAGATTTCTGTAGTGAGGAGTTACATTTCTATAATATCAGGAGTTACTCAAACGTTGTTGCACAATATAAATTCGTATGCAGAAGGTTCTGGGTTAATTTTTTTTATACAATCTGAAATTTAGGTGACACATTTGGGTACTGGGCCTCCTACACTACGTTTGCAGAGTCGCAGCCTCAACTCAAAAAACCTGTTACAAATTGAAAACGTGACATGTAATTTTTTTGGAAAAAAAACTACTTATGTACCTACCGACTTCGAGCTTCTGTATATTAAGTACACTGTTTTTTTAAGTTTTGCTGGTTACAACGTACTTTAGTGTGATTTATTGACTAAAAGACTACAGCAATTCCCTCGTGTTTCTTCTTTTTAATTATTGCACAAGAATGGAAATCTAGCTGTGAGCGTGTAGTGGTTACACAGGCCGGTTGTTGAGAAAACGCTGGGAAAACGTACCATACCATTTCTTCAGATTTTATTTAGTGCATACAATCGAACAAAGATTCTTTTCTATTCGGATTAAAAAAAAATATACTCATTCCCTTGAAAAAATCTGCTTACTTTTGGTTATATGATGCTGTAAGAAAATTCCAGCTTTACTTATTGTAACTTAAATAACAATACAATAATAATAAGTACACAAACTTCAATACAAGGCTTGGCACTCTACAGCGGGAATAATTGAAAGGGTTCCGTACAGTATCGCGAGAGGTTCCGTAGCTCCTGAATTATTTAACATCTTCCCGGTTAAGTGGGTGATAACCGTGAACTGTTCAGATGCGGAAATGGCTTTAGAATTAGATTTGAATCTGAACTATTTATTTGTGTTTTTTAAGTATGCTAGATATCACAGTAAGCATTATTTAAGTAAGTTTATATGCTCGGAGTCTCTCTGAAGGATATAATTCGTAACGAATACATCCGACAGAGAACCAAAGTTATCGACATAGCACAAAGAATTAGCAAGCTGAAGTGGCAGTGGGCCGGCCATATCTCGCGAAGAACCGACAACCGCTGGGGTAAACGTGTTCTTGAGTGGAGACCACGACTCGGCAAACGTAGTGTAGGACGCCCTCCGGCCAGGTGGGATGACGATCTGCGAAAGACTGCAGGCAGATGCTGGATGCGGCAAGCTGAAAACAGGGCGCTATGGCGCTCATTAGGGGAGGCCCAATGTCCAGCAGTGGACTAATAATAGGCTGATGATGATGATGATGAAGTAAGTTTGTAAAGTGCGGGCAAACGAGCGTATTTTTTTGAGTAGTAGGTTGTGTAAAAACCGGACTTTTTATGAACGGACCCACCGTTCATAAAAAGTCCGGTTTATGCCAAACGATGAATTGTAATTTCTGTTGTACCTAAATACCTTCGTATTTCAAGCGATTCACAACTCAATAAATTATACAGAAGAAAGCTACTGCCCTATTCAGGTAGGTTACGACATACACGGGCTGTGTTTGAGGGGTCGTTTCTTGCGCTACTGCCACGGAAGCTGCTATGGTTTCTGCCTTGATATGTTATATAAATTATCCAGGTACAAAGTGAGCAAACCCGCGGGTCGAAGCTAGTCTATACAAATAAACACAATTTGAACGCGTGTTTGTAATGTCAACATAAGAGTTTTTTTACTAAATTTATATGAAAGTGTATTTAATAACAGAATATCAATATATTTTGTCTGTATGTCGCTAATCTCCGAAACGCCTGAACCGATTTTGACGAAAGTTTTACTGGCAGATAGCTTGTTTATCTGGCGGTAAATCTTTCGCTAACCTAATTACTTATCCTTAACTATCAAGGTTCAATATAAGTAATTAGGTAGCGCATCAGCATTGCCATACAGCGTGGCAATGCAGCCAGCGTAGCAGGGACGCGACGACTGATATTGATATGGATCAGTTGAGCTACCTGTAGATTGTTGACAACAGTCTCCAGTTAGCTGAATTGTTTCAATTGTAAATAATAGTTCTAATTTATTTCTATTATTTGATTGTAATTTTTATTAGGGTACAATCTAAGGTACTTAGTTGTTTCACAGAGGGTGGGGTACCCATGAAAATGTGAGTTCTACCCGGGAGAAGCCACGGGCACAGCTGGTCCCCAATAAAGCAGGGTGTCGAAAACAGTATAAATCGCGGCGCAATAAGGCAGGAGTAGTAATGCTCCCCGTTGGGAATCAAGAAAAAACACATTTACTAAAACAAATCACCTGCTCTTTGTTGCTCTAGAGATGGGAAGTTAACTAATCTATCGATAATAATCACAGTAATTTCTAAGAAATCAAATAATATCGTAAAAATTTTCGACTTCGACGGGACTTTTGAACCCGCGTCCTCCCCTCAGTACGGGAATGTGATAACCAACTACACCACGAAGTCAAGTGACGTAGGAGTCGAAAATCTTTGCGACTTTCTACGGACTCAAGTGCCGTTAGCTCGAAGTCGAAAATTTGTGCGTATTTGATTTCTTAGAAATAAATTAGAAATTATCCAGAGTGCGAGGCTTACGCACTATAATAACAAGAAAGAAAGAAAGAAAAGACATTTATTTATAACAACATTACAGTAGGTACAGAAAAAAAACACACTTATGGGGTATAGGTACATAAGGTTGCTAAAAAAAACGTTAAATCACAGTAATATTATAAATGTGAATGTTTGGATGGATGTATAGATGGATGGATGTTTGTTACGTCTTCACGCCAAAACTACTGAACAGATTTATCTAAAATTTTGCATCGGTGTAGCTCTAATCCTGGAAACAGACATAGGCTACTTTTTATCCCATAAATCAGTTCCCATGGGATAGAAATTACCTTGGAACGCTTCCATACAAACAACGCATGCGAAGCCGCGGGCAGAAGCTAGTAATAAATAATAACAAAGCCTTTTATTCCAATAAGTTAGTACGTGCTGAAATATTAGCATTTACACTTGTTGTTTTACAACACCCTGGCAGCCAGAGGATGGCAGGCGACGACGAGTTCGGCCACGTAAAAGCTGGCGGGACGATCTGGTAGCTATTGACCTGGAGTGGTGGGAGTCTGCAGAAGACCGAGAAGTTTGGAAGGGTGCGGGGGAGGCCTTTGCCCAGCAGTGGGACGAAATAGGCTGAATAAAAAAAACACTTGTTGAATGAGTTGGATTCCTTCTTGGGTAAAGGTTTCCTCCATCTTCATCAACGACAGTCTGTAGAGTGGCTCATCCAGATTTTTCCCGCTATTTGGATTATGTCGTCAGCCTACCGTCTATACAGTCTGCCAATTTATCGATATGTGTGTATAATCTGCAAACATAATTTGTTCCGGGTGTTGTCTACGAAAAACTGTTCATTAATACATTACACAAAATGTTATACTTAGATGAGGAGGTTTGCATGGACGTAGTTTGTTACCTCGACACGCTAAACTGAACGGTTGAAATTTTGTAGTATAGGTCTAACCCCAGAAAAACACATACCTGGCTATTTAATCCCATAAATGAGTTCCCATTGAGATAGAAACGTTAAACGTAGCTATAAAACAATAATTAGATCTTTATTAGCGAGATAAAAATAAATTGGTTTGTTTGAGTCTCGCAAAATGGTTTCCATGCAACATCATAATAATCAGGATTTTATTTGTTTTTTGGTTGAGGACAAAGTTTCACCTATGTGTGAAAATCAGATTACGATTACGGAGGCATTGTGAAAGATCAATGACGGCGCACGCGACACGGCGCAGACTTATTATAATATTAATAAGTCCACGACGAAGCGACGCGTGACCCGAGAGCTGGTGAGTATCTGGCGCAGCGCAACAGCATTGCCATATAGCGGGGCAATGCAGCCAGCGTAGCGGGGACGCGACGACTGGTATTGATATGGATCAGTTGAGCTACCTGTAGATTAAAAAAAACATTTACAAGCGAGATGTTCACCACGATTTGAGTTTTGAGCTTTCCAATATTTCGGCACAGTTTCAATGAATTGTATATTGTTTGCAATAGTCTACAGTGAGCTTAACTGTTTCAATTGTAAATACTAGTTCTAATTTAGTTCTATTATTTGACTGTAATTTTCTTTGTGAGTAAAGTATTATTGATTTTCTTAAAAAAATAAGTCTACGCTGCTGTCCCATTATTTGGAACTCTAAACCCCGAATAGGTAATTTCTCAAACAAAACTCACATTTAAGTACAATGCAAGTACATTTAAATCGCAATTTGTTACACCTTACAATGTAAATTTGTTGAAATATTTGCTAAATATATGCTCTATTCTAAGTTGCGTTTGAGTATTCGGGAGTAAAAGCTGTAATAAATCCACGGCCAAGTTTTGAAGGCAGTAAAATGTAAGATATCGATAAAGTCTATCGACTCACCCCCTCCCTACCAGGTAGGCACATAGCTGACGTAGCCGATCTGCCAAATTGTCGTATATTTATCACCGCTCGTTCGGCTCGTGTGTAGCCTTTACAGCGCATACTGATTCTGGACTATGAATGCTCATGATTCTCGTTATATTTATGTGCTTAGGAATGCAGTTAGTCAATTTAGTTTTTTTTTTGCTTTCAGCGATAAGGCCGCCTTTTGTACTATGTTTATTTCTTACTAGCTTTGGCCCGCGGCTTCGCACGCGTATTTTCGGTATAGCAAGTATTCTAGGTATTATCTCAGTTAGGTAGGCTATGTTCTAAATGTCCGCCAAATTTCATCTAGATCTGTTCGGTAGTTTTGGAGATACTAGTTAACAAAAATTTATAATTCACAAACTTTCGGCTTTATAATATTAGTTGTATTTAGATATAAGACTTTTATTTATGTTAATTATTAGTACAATAAAGTGTTCATTCGTTCATTCAATTTATGACATTTACTGACTGTCTTTCTCAGGTTATTGCTACCACAGCACAGGGAAACTACTAATTCTTGAGAAAATATAAACAACTACCTTCTGCCCGCGGCTTTGCGCGCGTATTTTCGGTATAATAAGTAGCCTATTATCTAAGTTAAGCTACGTTCTAAATATGCGTCCATATTGATCTGTTCGGTAGTTTTAGAGAACTTAGGGACAAAATAAAATTGCATTTCACTAACTTTCGGCTTAATAATATTAGTTGGATTTTTTAGTGAGAATAACAATCAAATATTACAAGCAATATTAGAACTAGTATTTACAATTGAAGCAATTGAGCTAACTGCAGACTATTGCAAACAATCTACAGGGACCTAGCTACTTAATTTAGCTATTTATTTATTTGGCAAGATTAGCACTGGTATGAGAGGTGCCTCAACTTTCTGTTTTTACTTTTATTTTTTATAATTATCTATGTTTAAATTTTCCAAATTTGTAATAAGTAAACCAATTGTAGGTATGTGTGTGTTTTATGTGACAATTAAATGATTTACTAACTTATTTACTTACTATTTAATTTAATATTTACGAACTGCGTTGCTTCGATTTTTTACTCAAAGCTCAAAGAGTCAACAAAAATGGCGGTTCTCTGAAAAAGGTAATGCACCTGTCTTCTGTAAGGGGCAGTAATGGTAGCAAAAAAGGTTTCAAATAAAACTTAACAGTTTATTAAAATTACTAGTTCTGCCCGCGGCTTCGCACGCGTTGTTTCTATGGAAACGTTTTATGGTTATTTATATCCCATAGGAACTGACTTATGGGATAATAAGTAGCCTATGTTTTATTGCTGGCACTTTAGATAGAACTACCTGCCAATGTTCAAATTCAGCCCGATCCGTTCAGTAGCATTGGCGGAAAAGGTAACAAAGATCCGTCGATACATCCAAACTTTCGCATTTATATTATTAGTATGATGATTATAATGGCGTAGCAGTCAAATTATAGCTTATTTGAGTTTACATACGATGAGCGAGTTTATAAAAATTTGAATCCATTTCCTAATTGGTGTAAAATTACGATAACATCTGATAATACCAACAAACGAGTTTTAATTCTGGCAATGCAGCCAGCGTCTTGGGGACGCTTTCGACTGGTATATGGATCAGTTCAGCTCTGTAGATCGTTCACAACAGTCTGCAATCAGCTCAATTGTTTCAATTGTAAATAATTGTTCTAATTTTTTTTTTAAATTGATTGTAATTTTCTTTGACAATAAAGATTTAACGAGATATTTCTAAAAGTGTGCTAAATTTTGATAATTAAGGTACTTGAGTCTTATTTATAGCCTAGATATTAGTGGTTTAAATGATTAAACTTCTCTTTATTTTTATTAATTTATTTTCAGAAAAAATCGGCCTCACCGAATTATTTTACCGTAATTGATTATGATTTCTCTGTAACTACTTATTTATTCTCTATCGGACAGTAGTATTTGAGATTACGACAATCCGTTTCTGTTTCGATAAGAATTGTGTACGTACATACATATTTTTGTGTACATAAATGCAAGAACACGAATATGAGTTGAAACTATGCCTGAAAAACAAGGTCCTAGTATTTTTAGCATCCATCATATTTGCCCTGTTTTGCTAACGCTACCAAGGAAGAGGCATTCTCTACGATACAGTAACGTACATACGTACAAATATTAGTTCGTTAGTGACGAGTGTTTGTGCGAGCTCATGGAGGGAGTGACCGTAAGGACTTTATAGGATGTATTGCTGACTAGTGAATACTACCTGTGTGTGAATACAACCAAGAAAGAAAGAAGAAGAAAGAAAATAAATTTACTTTTTTTGAACCCATAAAGTCGTCTGCATCTTGTGTCGCGCGATTTGTTTCGAAATTTGTTTTCGCATTCGTTCTTAGATTTCGCATTTGGCGCGCGGCGTCTAGAAATCGCGCTTACAAAAAACTACACAGGACGCGCTTCAAAATCTCGGCTGTGGGGTAGACGCTTAATACATGACACGACACATAAAAGTGAGTATAGACAAGAGGATTTGGTAGTATGGACATCGAGCTTTCACTCTTTTTAAATTTACTCGAACCACTATTTAAACACGGTGCACGATGTTTTGTTACAACCAGATTTTGACGTGACAACGTCTTATAATTCGATAGAGCTAGCTGCACGCACGAAAAAACATGACGTCATGCGGCGTTACCTCGTCATGGGGCGTTACCTCGTCATGCGGCGTTACCTCGCTCTGAGGCGTTCCATGTAAGGCTTGAAGTGATAGCGAGAGCGCTCGACATCCGTCTCTCTCCTACTTGAGTGAGCGATGCGTCTGCGTTGTCACGTTCAACTATCGTCAGTAAACCGACTTTACAGACAACCAATTTTTTTTTAAAACGAACGAGCGTTTAGGTGTAATAATCGAGAGAGAAATCTTCAAAATATTTTCTAACATTATGCTTTAGTAGTAGACGTTAGTGTACTTAAACCGCTGCAAAACAGAGGGCCCTTGAAAACACACAACCCCTTCTTGTTTTCATTCGCAATCGTTAAAGCCTATTCGATTGCATGCCTAATTTATGAGTGGCATAAACGAATATATTCAGGCGCTTGTAGGTTTTCAAGGGCAGCTGGTATCGTGAAGGGAACTGGTTAACAACCTCTTTCATTATGAGTTTTGTATATTAAAGTTACTAAGTTTATTTCATTACGTACCAGACGGTTTTAAACGCCAGAGGCGCTTTTTTATTTCAACTAAGGAAAGAAGCAATTTTATTTTTCTACGCGCCCCGTTCAAATCTGACAGCTTATGATACTTGCACAATAGTGAATTGTGAGGCGCCCCCCTTAGACAAAAAATCGCAGCTCGCTTTGCTCGCTGTTCTTCAGTTAGGTGCAAGGTTTTTCGCGCCTCATAAATGCAGTGCGGTACTGCTGTCGAACAGCTTCATCATCAAAAAGTTGATTTTTTAAATGTTATAGTGTTAATTTATGATACATTAAGTTTGTGTGATTTAGTTGATTTTTACTATGTTTTTGAAAGTAAATAAAAGCTGATCTTCAAAAAGTATATCGATTTATTTACCTGTCTAAGATCCCGGGATTATCTCGGGATCCCGGGATAGCGTATCGCCAATCCCAAAATCCCGGGATTGAAAATAAAGACCGGGATCGAATCCTCGAAATGGATAATCTATTTCTATTATTTGCTTGTATTTTTCTTAGTCAATAAAGTGCATGTACTAAGTATAATATTAGTTATCTCGTAGGTATCCATAACACAAGCTCTGCTGCCGGAGATTGTGCTGTGTGATTCGATCAGCATTATTTATATTTATTTTCATCACTTTTGCACAACATTTAAAAAGTGGGCCCAAAATGACACTTGAAATTGTGCATTCTTGTTTATTTTGTTGACAAAACGGTGGTGATATTTATGTAAGTAATTTGAAAGGTAAGTATGAGGAAACTTAACTCCTTTCAATTTTTTAATTTATTTAAATAATTTTTATTTAATTGTCACTTTAATGCGTGACAATTAACCTTTATACAGCCAAAAAACTCGTTCACTGGTTATTTTTGCGAAAAGTGATATTTTTAGGATGCGAAGTCTGGTTGACTAAAAATACCTATAAAATACTTCACTCTAATAAGACAATTTTACTGTTGTAAGCGAACGAGCCACGAGCACTTTGACTGTGTACCTCCAAAAAGCAATATTGTTATCAAAACAGAACACATCAGAGTTGTCAGCAGGAAAACAATTTTAATCTCCCTAATGTTGCCCGTTTACAACATACGATATTAAGGCGAATAGTAGGGTGGATAGTGGCGCCACTACATATTTAATTTAATCATTAAGTTATACAAAATTTTAATTTAATCATTAAGTTATAGGTACCTAGCAGCTGCAAGGGTTAGCGGCGAACTGTGAACGCCGCTGCTTCGAGGCTGAATACACAAAGTGGCCTTAAACAGAAAACAGTATTGTACCTACCGTGCTGTTAGATTTGTTGTGTCAGGGACTTCCGTAGAGGAGCCGTATTAGCATAATTCTTATAAATTCTTACATTTTCACATTACAGCAAAAAACTTGATGAGAAACAGACATCGCAATATTCTCTTGACTTTTTCTCACTCGGTCGACACAACCACAGATACTTATTAGTTAAATTCTGTAGATATGGTACGTTTTCCCAGCGCTAATTCAACATATGGCCTGTGTTGTGTTACAACAATAATCAATAATCATTTATTTCGTTCATTTCAAGAATAACACGTCAAAATCAAAAATATTACAAATAGTTTATCTATTATCTAGATAGATAATTACAATAAGTCGCTTTTACAGGCTAAGAATTCTTCGTAGCTTTAAAAGCTGTAGTCAGCGAGCCAGTGCTTCAGTTTAATCTTGAAGGATGTCAGGCTAGTGAAGGATGTAGGCAACTAAACGCATAGACACGCTACTTCCAATATTGTGCAATAAACCTAATGAGCAACAAGGATGGAAAGACGTACCTTGACCGAAGTGCGACCGAGACAACAATACGCACGCGAAACACGAACGTCGGTGGCACCCCGGCGCGGCTATGACTGAGGTGGACCTAATAGGATCTAATTTGAGCGTTCCACTTCCGAGAGTTAGTACTCAATCTCCCAAATTTTACTAACATTGATGGACGCAGCAGTTTTACTTCTTCCATTCACTTCTATCTGACCTCTGTGGCGCAGCGGGCGAAGGTCTGCCTTCGACGCAGGAGGTTGCGGGTTCGATTCCCGCCTCGGGACAAGTGCTTGTACGATCTGCAGACATTTGTTCAGGGCGTTCTGGATGTTTTCTATGTATAATAAAAAATATCTATCTATGTAGTGTATTGTATTAAGTATATCAGTTATCTAGTACCCATAACACAAGCTCTGCTTAGATTGGGGCTAGATAATGCTGTGTGAATTGTCATTCATTATTTATTTAGCATTATTATATCAGTCCGTTCTGTAACATAGTTTTTTTTTATTGAACATGGTCAGCCCTTGTCCTTATCTCATAAAGTACCTAAGTGAAGATCTCTCTTTATTTCAGAAGACTCCGAAATTTTACTCTTCTGACATAGGGTAGACCTCTGTGTCACTTTGACACATTTCAAATAAATAAATAGTGCTGTACAATCCACACATCTGGCCCCAAGTTAAGCAGAGCTAGTGTTATGGGTGCTAGATGACTGATATAGGTGAATATACTATAACATAGAAATATATATTTTACTATACATAGAAAATACCCAGAACATCCGGAACAAATTTTTGCAGGTCGTACAAACATTTGTCCCAAGGCGTGAATCGAACCCGCAACCTCCTGCGTCGTGGAGCTTTGCCCGCCGCGCCATATCGGTCGTCCGGTCCGGTTATGTCTTTCCTTTCTCTGTATAAACTTTATTTGTGTAAGAAAACAAGCGAGTGTAAAACTTTCTTTTTAATAACCTACCTTACATACATAATGTATTGCATAATCTTTTCTACAATAATTATTATAAGTACTCAGAAAATTAAAAATTTGCAACAAATCGTGTCGTATCCAATAAACCGCCTCCCATTCCTCATTCACGACTGTCTTCCGATGTTATGCTTTATGAAATTGAATTTTGTTGATATCATTCACTTCAAGGTGTATTGAATTATCATAGCCAACATTTCTTCATCTCTTTTACAAGGAGTTTTATCAAAAAGCTATTTTTCAGCTCCTGCAAATGGGATCCTAACTTCCCTTATTAGGTTTGTACAAGCGAAGTGGATATTTGTAAAAACAGTCACAGTTATCAGCTTGCCGCATCCAGCATCTGCCTGCAGTCTTTCGCAGATCGTCATCCCACCTGGCCGGAGGGCGTCCTACACTACGTTTGCCGAGATGCGGCAAGCTGAAGACAGGGCGCTATGGCGCTCATTAGGGGAGGCCTATGTCCCGCAGTGGACTAATATAGGCTGATGATGATGATGATGAGTCGCAGTCATTGCAGCCAGTGTCTTGGAGATGCTTCCGATTGATATGAATCAGTGAGAGCTACCTCTAGATTATTTGCAACAGTCTGCAGGTAGCTCAACTGTTTCAGTTGTAAATACTTTTAAAGAAAATTACAATTAACCCTTCAAGGATTTTTTTTGAGAGCTCAAAACCTGATTACCCTCACTACATTATTAATTGTAATTTTCTTTGATAATATAGCTTTATTATAAGTACTATCTAACGGTAATAAATTTATTCACAAAGAAAATTATACTAGTTTTTACAATTGAAACAATTGAGCTAACTGCCGACTGTTGCAAACAGTCTACAGATAGCTCAACTGATCCATATCAACACCAGTCGAAAGCGTTCCCAAGACGGTCTAACGGTCTAACGGTTGTCTATAGCTTTTATTTACCTATTTTTCCTGACGTTTCAACAGGTTTCCTCACCGTCGTGGTCACAAGATGCCTAATGATGACCGTTAAATAGTACTAATAATAATGCGTAAAAGAAAAATCAACGTGCGAGCGCATCAGGCATCAGCATTGCCATACAGCGTGGCAATGCAGCCAGCGTAGCGGGGACGCAACGACTGGTATTGATATGGATCAGTTGAGCTACCTGTAGATTATCTGCAGCAGCCTGCAGCTAGTTCATCAGTTTCAATTTTAAATACTAGTTATAATTTGTTTCTTTTATTTGATTGAAATTTTCTTTGTTTATAATGTGTTCAGATTGAGTAAGTTTATTATGTATAAGCTTTATAAGAATGTTAAAACGTATGTTTAGATATAAAGTTTAGTAGGTACAAGTAACCACAGGAAGACTGCCGTGTCTCATATTTAAAATTAAGCAGGTCCTTTGTATGCATTAGCGACTGAGCTCACAATTTTACGGCGCGGGTGGGTTATGTTTTTAAGAAATAGAGAGGATAAAATGTATCTTTGCCTGTACTTTCAAAACATCAAATAATAATAAAATAAAATAATGCTGGACAATCCACACAGCATCATCTAGCCCCAAGCTAAGCAAAGCTTGTGTTAGGGATACTAGATAACTGGTATTATGTACTTCTTTTTTACTATGGCAATAGCCTTTATTCACAAAGAAATTTATACTAGTATTTCCAATAAAGCGATTGAGTTAACTGCAGACTGTTGCAAACAGTCTACAGGTAGCTCAGACTACAGGTAGGTACGGTACAGCCAGATACGCACCAGCTCTCAGGTCACGCGCCGCTTCGACCAGACGCTCAGATATTTTTTTTAAAACCCGGAGAGCCTCGGTACCCCACGGACCTAGGGTCTCGACTCCAAGGGGAGCAAATGTGTAGGCTCTGTCGAGACCTGCATATTTGCGCCTCTTGAGATCTTCGGCCAAATCTCAAACCGCCGCACCCGCCCTCACGGATGTCCTCGGAAGATGGGATGGGCGACGAATTTTAGACCAGTTTTCAAAATCAAAATTCTTTTTTTCCCTATATACAATAATAGTGTGTACACTTAGAAATATCCTCGACTCCTATATTGGGCAGCCGTGTAATAAAGATACAATCCGACTGTACATAAAGATAATGATAAAAATAATTTATCATCAAATTATGATCCAATCTAAAAGATTTATATGTCAGGTTATGAAAAAATCATGGCCTCTCGATATAATGATGACAAAGTGTTCAATACTCAGTCGTTCGCAAATAAATGTTTATTTACTTCGTTAGGTTCTAGAAATTAACTCGTAAATAACTCGTGAAGCGGAAATTCACGTTTTATAGTATAAAAATATGGACGTAGGGATTTCAGGTGATAGAAAATAGCCGAACTTTTTGGCCGAATCTGCTTAATTCCGGTCATGGACAAAAAACCAGTCACACCAACCTGGGGCTACATGATGTTGTGTGGATTGTCCAGTATCCAGTATAATAATACTAAATATAAATATATATTTATTTATACTGTAACTCGTGTGTGAGTGAAATAAAATTAAACAATTATTTTAAGAAAGATTCAGATATTGCAGCCACCTTAAAATATCAGTAAAAAGAAGTATTTTTGAATACTATAAAGAACCCGGATCTGTCGCCATGTTACCATTTTCGGAAAATGGTAAAATAATAAAAAAAATATTATCCATCGTCATTCTGTTGAATGGCTGCGCAACTCTTGTAACTTTGTATTTTTATTTTATCTTTGATTTTTGTAATGTTTTGTATGTGTACATAAATATACCTTATGGACAAAATATGTCTGAATAAATTAACTTTTATTTTTATTTATAGTATTTGATTTTCGCAATATGATAGTAGGTCTTGATATTATAGGTATTCGTAGTTAGACGAGTGTTGTGATACCTTCCAGATATATTATAACCGCTTCAGCTGTTTGCTTCGACGTAAAAAAGAGTATCAGACAATAACATAGAAACACCCGAAAAAAATATCCCGCCATTGCCGGGAAAAAAAATTATACACGAGGGTAATATGAAATGGAATGTCCACCGACTTGTTGGCAAAGACCGCTACAAAGTGGAGCCCACGCAACGCTAGGAGACGACGCGGAAGTCCAAGAATGAGATGGCAAGATGAGCTTGTAGAACATCATCCATCATGGCTAAATCGCGAGGAGTGGAAGGAGAAAAGAGAGACCTTTGCCCAGCAGTGAGACAGTAATGGCTAAAAATAAAATAATAACCCTCATCCGTTGGTAGTCGGATAAAAATGGCAGCCAATGTCAGAAATGGTAGTCATGTTAGAAATGCCAGTATAATAAAGAACCTTCCATTTTTCACATCTTCTAAGATTTCGGCTTGATGATAAAATTTCCCACACATCGTATACACGTATTATTATAATGATTATGCGATTATGAGAGCTACCACGATCTTCGCATTATTTTGCCAGTGGGAAGTATGTTCCCATTCCTTCGCCGCTAATTGGTTTGCGCGATACAGCGCTGCGTTAATTGCGCGCTTTCAAACTTCATTAGCGAACGGTTTTTGCAGTTTTTTTTGCAATGATTTATACTTGAAACTGAGAAATTAAGCAATATGTTTGGTAGTGGTTTTTAACTAGGTATGGAATGCAAACAATACAGAATCCAACAAATATTGTGAACTCGAAGGTCTAAAATGAAATGATGTAGTCGATTTATTATTTATTGCCATACAGCGGGGCAATGCAGCCAGAGCGTCTTGGGGACGATTCCGATTGGTATTGATATGGATCAGTTGAGCTACCTGTAGATTGTTTGCAGTTAGCTCTATTGTTTCAATTGTAAATACTAGTTGTAATTTATTTCTATTAGTTGATTTTTTTTTCAGTCATAGCAAGATTTCTATATGATTTCAGAACAGAGGAAGTTTTTAATAAATTAATTAATGGTTCTTTATAATACCCTCTTACCTAAACACAGCTTTTGGTACTTTAATTTGGAAATATAAATAGATTATGAGGCTGAAACAAAAATATTTATTTACGTTGTAAAAAGGTTTCGAATTTGAAATCGATGATTTGGGTATGTATTCATAATTAAATAAAAGTTTTTGCTTCAGTAACAAATCAAACTTGGTCAACCACACTTCGCTTCCAAATTAGGCGTATGAAGCTAACGGCAAAAACCAGTCAATAAGAACAAATTATTTATCTGATCGTCTCACAAAAGGCGAGAATAAAGCAACATTAGGTAACAGCAATAAATACGGGAATAATCCGCAATAGAAAGTAAGTTGGGAAACCAATCGACAAGAATTAGAAGTAGACGGAATAAAGGCGGGCGTCTGCTGAAGCGAGCCTTTCTAAAAATCACACTGAATAGTGAAAGTTTGGATGTTTGTGATCTCTTCACGCCAAAACAACAAAACGGATCGTGCGGAAATATAGCCGCATACATGTAAAATTTTGTAGTTATATTGCAAACGGTTGCGGAGATACAGAACATTTTCGTTAAAACCTTTATTTAAGTTTAGTCATAGGAAAACACCGTCATAATTTCAGAGAACGATGAATCAAAGGTGTGATCGTTATCAAAGGGGAACCTACGTGTAAAATTTTCTACTTCAATTGCTTACGGTTGCTGAGATGCAGAGCTTTTAAATTTTACTTTTTTCGTTAAAACTTGACAACACCGACAGAATTTCAAAAATGAAATGAATGAAACTTGTGATAGTTATGAAAGGGGAATCTACAGGTAAAATTTTGCAGTTCTATCGCTTACAGTTACTGATATACAGCGTGAAAAGGCCAGCAGCTATCTGCTGGCTCTGTCTTAATTGTCTAGAAAACTATGTATCAGAAGACACTGCTCTTTAAATTACAACTATTGTAACGGCGCTAGCGTTAAGTTAGCGGGTAACTTCGCCAACGGTTGATCAGTTGCCTAATTATGTTATTTACTTTTATTGGATGGGTGTGATAAATAGTTTGGTACGCTTTGTTACGTTTTTACATCTTCAACTTAGATAGAATGAGGCCATCATGTTAAGAAGTTCTAAATCTAAGTAATTCTTGGACGTGGTAGTTCAATTGGGAACGAAACCGTCACTGTCTTTTGTTTATAGACCTTTTTTTAAATATTGACAGCCTACGAAAAAAATCTAAGTCTTATTTATTCATTTATTTTAATATTATATTTATAGAGCTTTTATGTTTTATCCGTTCACCAGGCTTTTAGCGTTTTCGTATTTGCATTTATTTTTCGTAAGCCAGGAAAAGCTGCCAGTATTGTAGCATATCCATTTTTCTCTTACCAGTGCTAAAAATAAAATTAAAAAAACAACCAGTGTTACTAGGTACTAAAATAAACAAACGATTCTCACTATTTTAAAATTTATTGTCGTCAGCAACTGACATAGATATGAAAAACAACTGTTCAACCAGTGTGGTTACCGCCAGTGTCCCTTATCCCCCCCCCTTTCCCCCTAGTAGGGGCCAGCGCAAAGTTCTGATTAGTTTACGTAGTACAAACACGAAATTCATAATTTGTTCTGCATCCGATATTCGGGTGTTAGATGCCCGGAATACCAATGTTGGTGCATATTGGTCATGTATTTCAGAAACCCTTTCGTACGCTTCGTTAGGTGTAGTTTGAGAGGGTATATTGCATATAAAATCATATTAATGAATCCTTAATGGAAATCTCTTAAGAAAATTTAATTAACAATACAAATAAATAAAACGTCAAGTGTGAGTCGGCCTCGCGCACTAAGGGTTCCCTAAAATTGTAAGAACTTGTTTCTTGCCAAATATCATGATTCTAGGTCAAGAGGCAGTTGGTATATTTTGGTAAAATCAAAAATATATTTTTTTAAACTACAAATTTACGGTTCTTGGATTTTGCCCCTTATTTGTGCTATAAAACCTTGCTTTTTGCCAAATTTCATGATTCTAGGTCTAAGGGTACCCTGTAGGTTTTGTGTGCATGTGATTTCCTTGGAAATTTCAATATATTCGGAGATAAACGGCTGTAATTTTGACTTAGAAGTTTTATTTATATCTCGGCTTCAAGAGGTTACGGACGAGTATTTGATGTTAATTTCAACTCGATAGAATTACTCGAAAAACACGGCAAATTTAATCCTGGAAAAATGCGTGCCAAGCCGCGGGCAGAAGCTTTTGAAAGTAATATTTTAAAACTAAACAATGGCAAAGTGTTAATGTTGATTCTGTTACTAACAAATATTGATAATCTAGACTTGTCTACTATAACTGTCTTGTTTATTTTCGGATGTAATTTCATGTTTCGGATACTTCGGGAGGTCCACTTCCTAGCTCGCTCTGCTCGTTCTATTTTTTTTTGTGTTTCGAACTTTTCTGATAATCGCCAAAAAAATCGTGAAAATGCTGCGGTTATCCGCTCACCGTCGTCTTAGCTTCCTCATCTTGCTGACCCCACCTCGCCAATCTCCAAAATTACTGCGGCTTGTCGTTTCTTAAATTCATAGTTATCTACCACAGCAAAGTCTTTAGTCTTTATAATTTTCGGCTCGCTCCGCTCCGGGTCGATCCGCTCGCTGGTAGAACATCGCCCCGGGCACCAACCCACGCTACACCGCCAGTGCCCAGTAAATAAATAAATAATAATAAATAATGCTGGACAATTCATACAGCATTATCTAGCCCCAAGGTAAGCCGAGCTTGTGTTATGGGTACTAGATAACTGATATACATAATAATATACGAGTACATAGATAGATTTTTTTTATTATACATAGAAAACGACCAGAACACCCTGAACAAATATATCTGCAGATCGTACAAATATGTGTCCCGAGGCGGGAATCGAACCCGCAACCTCCTGCGTCGCAGGCAGACCTTCGCCCACCGCGCCACAGAGGTCGTCAACGCCAGTAGGTACTGGTAAAGGCCCCCCGCAGCTTGTGCCAACCATGGTGCTCTGCTTGGACAAAATCCTTTATCCATACAAAATTAATTACAGTTCTTACCTAAGCTGTGAAATTGTGAAAATTGTGAAAATTGTTTATTTGTATATAAATATTTTACTCTACATGCTAAACAGTTGGTAGGACATCCTTTTAAGTATGTAAATATACTTGTGCCAGGATGTCCTGCTCCTCCATTCAAATACAACAAATAAACTAAATTAATTAATATTAATGATTACGAAAGCAAATAACAAATTTTCCAAATTAATTATAAATGATTTTTCAAGCTGTATGTTCTTATTATTTACTCGGGCCCCAAAAACCGTATTAACATGGATTCCATATTATAAAACAGATATTTGCATGCAAACAAAGCTCAGAGCAGAAGCTAAGAGTGGAAATATGATAGAGAGGGCATTCATAAGCATACTATCAGCACTTTTGCGTCCACAGCTGAACTAGCCCCCTACCCCACAAACAAGGAGGGTTTTCCGTCACCACCACGCTTGACAGGAGGATTGGTGGTGGATTGATATCAGTAGAGATGTTAAAAACAATGTAGAAGGAAGCTGACCAGAGGAACCAGTGGAAGGGTCCTCTGGTAGGTTCGCTTGGTCGACTCTTACGACATCCACGGGCTGTTGGCGGGGTCGATTCTTATGCATGTCATGGCATTCACAAGCTCAGAGATGGTTTTCTCACTCTCATAATCCGACGGGACAGCAGACCAACACGACCGGGGAGGTCAGGCGCATGACCAACGGTTTAAAGTGCTTTCCGCGACACAGGGTTGTAACATCTGCAACTTCTGGGCTACTCCTGTGAATTTTTCATCAAAATCAAAAACTCTTTATTTCCATAAATACAATAAATGTACACTTATATAAAACTAAACACTGACACGGATATAAAGTGATATTTTTTGATTTCTGTCGCTTCGGTATGTAGACTAAAGTAAAGAAGCGACGAAGAAACCTTTAGCCTGTTAGTTGTTATTTTTCGAGTTGGAGCATGCTAGAGAGATCCATATAGCACGACTTTTTGGTCCGATCAAAGAACCCGAGACATCATCCTTTAACTGTGGTTGAACACGCTAACCACTAGACCATCAAGAGAGTCATGATCCCAATTTGACTCACTTATGAGTAATAAGTACATGAGTCAAATCTACACTTGCGAGCTAAAGCTCGAACAACCCTTGAAGCGATTCCAGTTTCAAAACTGGAATCGCTTCAAGGGTTGTTCAAGACTAATTTTTACAATTTCTTTGCAGTGAACTATGAGTTAAGTTATGTTTTCCCTTACGCAGGATTTATTTGCGACGATAAATTTTGATTTAATGCACGATAATGTCCGCTGCCACACCGCAGCAGTGACTAGACAGTACCGACAGACGTCTTCCATGTCGGCATTCCCACACTAGACTGGTCAGCCCTTATTCCTGACTTGAACCCAATCTGGCATATGTGGGACGAGCTAAAACAGCGGATACGAGGGAGAAATCCAGCTCATCCAGCTCCGGCGCCGATAGATGCAACTTCGACCTATTGCAATAATTCCCAAAATTTAGGTAGCCAATTTAATTAATTTTAAATCTTCTTGATATCACTTGAAAGGTAACAAAATTACCTTTCAAATGATAAACCACAATCTATAGTTCATTGTACATAAATTGTAAAAAAATTGTTTTGATCAACTCGCGATGAAAGCGATTCCATTTTAAAGCTCGCAAGTGTAGTTCATACTCGTGCTGACTCTGCATATAAAATTCTACCTCTGACTCCCAAACTATAGAAATTATCATATCAAAAGCAGTGTGTTATAACTATGTATGAAATGTAGGTATGTTCCTCTTTGTTTGTTAGCACGTGCGAAGTCGTTTTGTTGACGTGAAAGATGGTAATTGGATTTTGCTAAAATTGTGCTTTAATATCCATCGATGTAAATAAAATTTGGAAGATTGGGCACTAGCTTCTCGAAAGTGGAACGCTCAAATTAGGTCCAATTACGTCCACCCAGCTCAGTCATAGTCGGCGGCGAAAGAGTTTATGTTTCGCGTGCGTATTGTTGTCTCGGTCAGACTTCGGTCTAGGTTACGTTTTTCCATCTTTGTTGTTCATTAGGTAGGTACCTACATTGCAAAAGATTGGAAATGTCTTTGCGTTTAGTTGTAACACGACACAGGCCATTTGTTAACGCTGGTAGAACCTACAGATCTTTACTTATCTACAGAACTTTACTTAAATCTATGGTACCTAATTTCTAACCAAAAGTAATAAAAAAAAATAGTGTCTGTTCGTCGTAATTTTCTTAGTTATTCTACTGCATACAAGAGACTAAACCATCCCATTATACAGACAGAGTATTTTTTTTTAATTGGGACATTACGGGGGCGCTCATAACCAGAGGAGATACAGGTGCAGTTTCTTTTGAAACATCAGCTCCTTTTTGGAGAAAAATATTTTGGCATTTAATTTTTTTTGGTCAAGCGTGAGTAGAGCCTTAAAATGAATCAAGTTGGTAAAAAATTTTTTGATGCCAATCGACTCAGTCCTTTGTAAGGATCATTTTATTGTATCGATTGAAAAAAATCTGAGGAGCGGAAGTTAGTCTTAGAATTTACACCACCCCAAGTCTTCCCGCGGGTGTCGTAAGAGGCGACTGAGGGATATCCACAGGGGCGGGTAGCAGCACAACCTGCAGAACAATTCTACCACCGAACTGCGATCTTTGTTTGGGGATTATGGGCATTACCCCCCGTAAGCTAACAGCCACTAAGGCGCTTATCAGGGGAAGGGCTGCGTCCAGCAGTGGACCAATAGGTATGGGCCGTTGAGGAGGTGAGAGTTATACTCCCGAGCGCAGCGAGGGGAGGTTGGCAATGACAAGACCGAGTTATAATGTGTAGTGTTAGGCTCAGTGAAACACTACTTTTCACTTCTCTTGCGAAGATTGTGTCATTATAGCGTAGCTTAGCGGGATTAGATTGGAGTTGGTTTTGCTCGACAACGAAAACGAAACATTGATTTTCCGTTTCCGAGTAGGCCTGGACCGCTAATTTGTGGCGTCGTATGGGGAGACCTATCTCCAGCAGTGGACGTATGTGTGACTGATGATGACTATGACTTTTGGTGACTGCCTTAAAATTTAATAATTTTATTCAACAGTTTTGTTAGTTTTTGTATGTAGTAGGTGTTTAATGTTAGATGATGTTATGTGATAGTCCACCATTATTAATTTATTTTAGTTAGTCTATCTATATTATCTATATTGTCCAAGACGTTTTTCCTGGATATAAATTAGCCTATATCCTTCCCCAGGACACGATATATCTTCATGCCTTTCATTAAGACCCGTTCAGCCATTTAGTCGAGAAAAGGTAACAAATATAAGAGAGACAGAGCTACTTTCTTCATGATGCTATAAATGTATAGAGGATTTTAAACCTCTTTTTCTTCTAGACAACATAACGAGAGCAACTACTCTCAGTTAAAACATTAAAAGACACTATTTATTCAAGACAACTACCTTTGCATTCTTAAAATCTTTCTCGCCCTCTTAATTACAGCAATATAGCATTTCATCCGGCTTGAAAGACCGACGATTGTTCGTTGAGCAATTTTTCTGCGTTAGCTCTAGATGCAATTAATGTTTTTAGCTGACTGCTTGTTGTTGGTCACCCTAGACATGAAAAGTGTATACAATGAATGCCATTTTATTTAATTTTAACCTATTTTTTTTTATTAGGAGAAGATTCCGGTTCGGCTCTTTGTCACCCGGTCCCGTATTCACCCGGTTCGTTCTACCCCAATTTAAACAAATTTTGAATCAATATTTTTTGTCACTTTTGCCTTAATTTACATAAAGTACCGGCGAAAACTACTGTGCTTCAGAATTTAATTCTTATTTCAATTATTTAGTTTTCACTTTTATTGATTTATGAACTTATCTATGTATTATCTTCAAATATGTAGTATGTAATACGAGTACATCTTGAATTCACCTATATTAAAACTGTTTACTTCTAAAAATAAAATTAAAGAATTTAATTATGATTTTTTATGTTCCGCTTTTTTTGTCCACGGCTTTACTTAGTAAGTTCTAAGTAGAAATATAATTCTAAAACTTTTTGCAATTTAATCCCACGAAATAGAAAATCACCAATTTTCTTGTATCGTTCAATTTTCAGTTCAAACAACTTCACAACTTTTTTCGGTTATAACCAAGTCTAATTTCACACGAAATTCTTGATTTCGTATAACTGCGTGCTTTATTTGAGTTCTCATTTCGTGTACCGAAAAATTGCAAGAAAGACTAGCTTATATTGTACTCAGCTAATACATTACATATATCTAGATCTTTAAAGGTGGATACTGAGTGGTGTTTGGTTCGTCATGAACCATTCAGAGCGAGCATGTAACGTTGGCTGCATGGTGCCGGCTTAGAATTTGCACCACCCCAACTCTTCCCGCGGGTTTCGTAAGAGGCGACTAAGGGATATCCACCGGGGGCGGGCAGCAACGCCACCTGCAGAACAATTCTATCACTAAACTACGATCCCCAACCCGCATGCCCAGCTGCAGCGTGGGGGTTACGGGCATTACCCCCCCATGTGATAAAAGGCAATAAGGCGCTTATCAGGTCCCCCTGGCCTGCGTCCAGTAGTGGACCACTACAGGCTTATGAGGTTGAGGATGTAATGTTACGCCGTGTGCTACAATCCGTCTCGTAGCTCGCTGCTCTCGCCTTCTTTCCCCGTACTGACAGCGCGAACGCTCGCTGTGTTTCATTACACGCTTTCGTTACATTACGACCCCTAACGCCCTAACGTCACAAAATTCAAGTTACATAAGTAAATTTACTAGTTTTACTTTTGAATTTTGCGAATAAAGCACTTTGTTATTTGATACTGACCAATTACGCAATTACGTAATTACGCAAACATTTTAGACTTATGACAATTCCGTAACTGTAGGGTTGAAATCCGTAGTACTACTACGGCATACCGGAAGTCGAAATGCCGGAGGACGGTATCATGGGTGTAATTTTTTTGTTAATAAAGTTCTTTGGTAAGCATTTATATCATGAATTTATTTCTATTATTTGATTGTAATTTTCTATATAATATCATCTTGGAATTATAAAGATTGGCATGGAATGATCTAGCTAGCGTTATTTTGTCTGTACGTATGTAGGTAGGTGTCGTGAGATTTTGTAAATATTTAATACAAATCACGTCTAGACATCGTGAGGGTCTTGATATGGAAACCTAAATGATATGGTGATATTCTAAGGTAACTGTAGGTTCTTAACCCTATCATTTTGAATATTTTAATTTTCAACAGTCATTACGAAAGAATATTAATTTTTTTAATGAATCTATATTACTTTATGTCCCTGCATCTTCGAGATTTATAATTCAACTAGACGATCGCCTCGCGGTTTCACCCGCGTATTTCCCGTTCCCGCGGGAATTCCGGAATAAAATATAGCCTATGTCACTCCCTGGAAAGGAAGCTTCCTAACGGTGAAAGAATTTTTCAAATCGGTCTTGTAGTTTCGGAGCCTATTCAATACAAACAAACAATCAAATCTTTCCTCATTATAATATTAGTATCGATATTCGTCTATCTCTTCGAATGCAGCAACTCGTGTAATAGTGGTTAAATTTCACGTAAGTAAGGTAAGTTTCTTAACCTTCAATAAATCTCCAAAGATTTATTAATTTTGGTTATAAAATCAATTACTTTAATTTTCTAAACTGTTATGGGCGCTGTGTTGGTGCAGTGGACACCTGTAACGCAGAAAGTTGCGGGTTCTATTTCCAAATAAACACACAAAAAGCCTTATTGCACTCTGATCCACTGAGTTAATCCATTAACATATTCATGGCCCAAGACGCAGTTGTCAGTCTACTCACACGTGTCGCGGCGAGCCGAGGCTGGGCAGTGGATGCGTTAAGGCGCTACCCCGATCCAAATCAGCGCGTTAAACGAAGGAATTATCAAAAATCGATTGGGCAGTTTGTGATATCATTAGCTTTTTTTTCAAATCAAACTCACAAAGAAAATTATGCTAGTATTTACAATTGAAACAATTGAGCTAACTGCAGACTGTTGCAAACAGGCCACAGGTAGCTCAACAGATCCATATCAATACCAGTCGTCGCGTCCATAAGACGCTGGCTGCATTGCCACGCTGTATGGCAATGCGCCGTAATAATGGCAATTTTTATAATGCCTCTAGTATTTTTTTGTATAATTTAGGCTGAGATGCGATAATTTTTGCATAAAATAGGTCACACGCTAGTTTGGGTTGGTAACACCTTAATGGATTAGATTAGACTTAATGGATTTCATCCACGGATGGGTGGATATTCAATTCGAATACCATTGTGTGGTGGGCCCAGATGAACTGAAACTGAATCCCGTCTTGTAAAGTTGTACACCTTCTTTCCAAAAGTCGGCTAAATAATAAAAGCAGAGGGTACATTCGGTATATCTTACATTCCAAGCCGTAAACACTGGGCTCCTCAAAAATACATTTTTCTACTGAATGTAATGTTTTAATAATGTCTTACTGCGGCCACAGCGAGAATGCCGGGGTAGGAGGCGTGGAGACGGACTTTTCAGATTAAAAACAATAGTTTAATCAGACCTTGTCCATAAATTATACATTAAGTAGCTAAGGTTTTTTGTTATTATAGTGCGTAACCCCACACTAAGGGTAATTTCTAAGGAATCAAATAATATCGCAAAAATTTTCAACTTCGACGGGACTTGAACCCGCGTCCTCCCCTCAGTTCGGGGATGTGATAACCAACTACACCACGAAGTCAAGTGACGTGGGAGTCGAAAATCTTTGCGACTTCCTACGGTCTCTAGCGCCGTTGACCGTCACTTGACTTCGTGGTGTAGTTGGTTATCACATCCCCGTACTGAGGGGAGGACGCGGGTTCAAGTCCCGTCGAAGTTGAAAATTTTTGCGATATTATTTGATTTATTAAGTAGCTACACTTAAAATTAAAGGTCTGTCCTGAGAAGGTACAATCAAAAACTAGTCCTTTAGGGTTACCTCCTCAACCTCAACAGCCTGTATTTGTCCACTGCTGGACGCAGGCCTGATAAACGCCTTGTTGGCTTTTATCTCATGGGGGTAATGCCCATAATCCCTGAGGAGAGGGCCCCGCATGAAAAAGTAAGTAAGTAATTCGAGCCTTTGCGATATTTTCCGAAATTAATACTCTTTTGATAAGCGGGATAGTATGACTTTAAAATTAGTACATACCTGTATTGGTAACAGGATTCGGATGTAAGCGAGTTAACTACGAACCTTTGTGTTGGAAGAACACCAACGTTTCATCTCTTAACGAGGGACATCTTCAGGGTGAGTGCGGTTCTAGACGCCCGTCAGCATGGGGGGGGGGGGGGGGGGGGGGTGCGCTGCATGTTGATGCTGCAGAGTGTGAGAGTCATCTTCTCGTAAAGATCCTACTGTGTCGGGTGTTGTTATCCTATTCCACAACACAGATCTACGATATATAGTTCCAGCCAAACATCAGCAAACTATCTTAAAAAGAGAACTTATCTGATAATGTCTAGGTAAGTAGGCATAAATAGCATATTATTATTATTAAATAGATATAGTAACGGTATTGTATCCTGTTTCATTTTAGCAATTTAATTTAATGTAGGTACTTGCCTAGATTTAAAAAAAGATATAAGTACCTGCCCATAAGTTTTCGGTTAAGATTATTGTATTTGCTGCTAAATAAATATTTTTCATTTTTTTTATTTTTTTCTGGGTACATACGGAAATAACAGTACCTATCTAGTTCGTAGTAAACCCGCTCAAATCCATAATGAATTCGTCAAACAACGATAGTTTTTATAGTAAAATGGTTGCAGGACATTTTGTGCTATGTAAGAAGATAACTAAACACAACTAGCTGCGCCCCGCGGCTACGCCCGCGTGGAAATTTAAAATGATGACTTAGGGGTATGAAAAATAGATAGTAGCCGATTCTCAGACCTACTGAATATGCTCACAAAATTTAATGAGAATCGGTCAAGCCGTTTCGGAGGAGTATGGCAACGAAAACTGTGACACGAGAATTTTATATATTAGATTAGCTGCATTCTTAATACCCGTTGTCCTATTACTCGTTTTCCCGTAGGAATGAAGCATTTTCTCGCTTTAAAAAGTAGCCTATCTTCATCAGGAATAATGTGGGCTTCTAATGGTAAAATAATTTTTCAAATCGGTCCAGTAGTTTCGGAGCCTATTCAATACAAACAATCAAATCTTTCCTCTTTGTAATATTTGTATAGAAATAGATTCTTACTTATTTTAAACCGATTACGAAAAAAGAAGGAGATTCTATCTTAGGCTGTATGCATGTTTTTTTCATGTGGAATATTGATGTTTTTATGGTTATTTTGCAGTTGTATAGATAATGATCCCTGGGTTGTCTCATAAAAATTTAGTTCCCGAAGGATTAGTACCTATTTATCCCGAAAAATTTAAGAAACATTTTAAATCTAAAGAATTCAAAGTCATTTTTGGTGTTTGTTTGATATCTCTTTCTGAGGCCTTTGACCAGCAATGGGATGGAATAGGCTGAGGAAATAAACCTGAATTTCACTCTGTGGCCCTATTGGACAAGTCAAACAAATTCCTTAAAACTCTCTCCACAGCAGCTCACCGCACCTTATCCCGGACACGTCATGAAATTCTCGTTTGCTGGCTCCGACCGATATTATCCAGTTCTGAGGACAAACCCTTAGTATTAGAGTTCCCTTGGAAAACATCTGTTTCTTAAAACCTAGATTATGCTTCAACGTTGACATTTTTTAAAACACAATAATGAATTTCTTGAAGGTGTATCTATTTCTAAGTTTAAGTAGATCTTAGAGAAAGTAACAAATTATAATTTTGTAATAAATTACTTTGCAGGATATATCACTATCACATGATCAAAGCAAGTAAGTAGGTGTCTTGTTTTAGATACCGGAGGAAGATTATTATTACATTACACTAAAATCGCAATTTAGTTTCTTTCTTCTCTTTATAAGAAAGTCTGTCCAAATGTAATTACAGACCAAATGTAACAAAAGATTTTAAGAATCAATTTTAATAGATTCAAATTTGCGGAAACCCATTGTAAAATATAAAGATGAACAATTAGCACGCCAACCCCCTGTAAAAACATGTGTTTTTGGTTGGCAGGTAGAAAATGCCTCGGCATTAAGCCCACCCTTTGTACCTCAGTGCAATAAAGGTTTAAATAAATAAATAAAATAAACAATATTTACTAACAATTCTGCAAAACCTTCTCTGATAAAATTCAACAAGATACAATTTGCGTACACCGGGTGGTGCTTGATAATTTACAAAATAAAAATGATAATGTAGACAGGCGGCCGCCCGCCTTTCTACATTTTCATAATCTATTTTGTAAATTAAGGGTGTATTTTTACCCGTCAAAGTAGGTACTTCCTGCCATCTATGTATCAAAACCCTCTGTAGTTCCCTTGACACACATAATATAATACTAGTTATGTTTGATAGATGACAAAGTCAACAAACAGAGCCACGGAATTATTATGACCACTCCCTTTGCAATGTTAATGTATACGGAACCCTTGAGGCGGAATGAATAAACTCACTTGACCGACTTCGCAGCCGCCATTATGAAAATGACATTCTTATAGTTCTACAAGGATATCTGTGACCGGACTTATCATAATTTAAACAAGCTAAATAATACAAAATCCGAGAAACCTCGACCTTCCCTTGAGGAACCACTAAACACTTGGAAGGACTTTTCGTCAACCACAGGACAGTTAAGCACTAAAAACACTCGCTCAATGAAGGTAATTAATTGTTATATTATTTGTATTACCTTTTGTTATTATTTCGCCTAGGTTTCTACCGCGCAGTCGCTCCGTGACCACGATCGCTGTAACGCGGTAGAAACATAGGGGTAATATTAACAAAAGGTACGCGATAAATACCCGATGAAATCATTAACTATGTTGACAAATCGCGAAAGCTTAATAAGTTAAAAAAATGAACCAATGGTGAAAGAATATGACTAATACACGCAAGAGTACATCTGAATTAATCAGAAATAACCAGCAGCTGTAGCATACATGATTTCAATCAATAGCAACTGAGAGTCAAAAATGTAGCTCCATTTCTGATTAATGCACAGATCATCAGCATCCTCTATTAATCCACTGATGGACCAATGTCCAGATCCAGACATATGCCATTAGGGAAGTCTCATTAAGGGAGCCTATGCCTCCCCTAATCCGCGAGCGCCATAGCACACTGTCTTCAGCTTGCCGGATGCCGCATCACAGATATCTTTGTGGTACTATAATCTGAAACTTGTCGTTTGATTATGTTGAGTTATGGACCGTGTTAGCTTAGGGAAATGCGTGTTTGATTCCTGGACAAACACCGAAACTAATTGTCCTGAAATTGTCATTCAGATTTGTATTAAAAATTCAATTAATGAGTAAAAACAATTAATGAGTAAAAACAAAAACATCTGACGGCTTAGATTTTTCTAAGCTCTTGTATACTAGTTGTAATTAGTTTTTATTCATTACTAGTTTATGCCCGCGGTTACGCACGCGTTGTTTATATAGACGTTTAAAGGTGATTTCTATTCCATGGGAACTGATTTATGGGATAAAAAGTAAGCCTATGTCTGATTCCAGGATTAGAATTACCTGTATGCAAAATTTCAGTCCGATCGGTTCTGTCGTTTTGGCGTGAAGAGGTAACAAACATCCATCCATCCATTCATACATCCAAACCTTTGCATTTATAATATTAGTGTGAAGTGTGATTTGTTATTGTCTTTGTTTCCTAAAATCTGACTCAATTATGGCTAGAGACTCCCTGAAAACAATTTCATGTTATATTATCACCTAAAAAATACAAATCACTAAATTATAGAAGTACCTACTATCAAAAACGGTTTTCCAGAGTTGGAACCCAGGTGATTAAGCCACACAATCTAACACACTGAACTATAAATTATATAAATTCACACGTTCTCGGTTCAGTCCCGCGCGACCAATTAAAAATAAATTACGCTTTCAAAGGAAATTCCGTGCGGAATTCCCTCTGCTGAAAGATTTCTGTGGTAATTCCGATTTTCAGGCACTTGGTATAAGCAGAAGTATGAAGTAGGTACTCGACTTTAGAGTAGGAAATAGAGCAAGAATTATATGTAAATGGCACAGTTAGTATCTATGGTTAGTATTACCACCATGCCTTATAATCACAAGCTTTTATGTTACTTGCCCTGTTAATATAACTTGTGTGGTGTGATGTTCAATAGGAGTACCACGGTCTGAACCAATGGTTTTTTATACAAGAAAATATTGTACGTTTAAGGTACTAAATTGTCCGTCTAAAATAAAAATAGGTACTTCAAATTTTCATACAAAACTAGAAGTCGGCTTGGTTTTCGCATTTATGTTTAGATAATGATATACCGATGAAAAATAAGATTGAATGAAAACTTGATGTACTTAACAGCATCAGATCTTTACTGTACCACAAGTACAAATTTCGTACAAAATTTGACACTTAACAGTCATCTCCTAGCGTGCCTAGTTTTTTAGGTACAAGCTGAAACATAGAACACTGCTAGGGAGCATGCTCCCTAGCAGTGTCCCAACCCGACTTCTAGCTTTGTATCAAATCTTAGAAAAGTTTTTTTTTGACGTGACAACGTCTTATAATTCGATAGAGCCGGCTGCACGCACGAAAAAACATGACGTCATGCGGCGTTATCTCGCTCTGAGGCGTTCCATGTAAGGCTTGAAGTGCAAGCGAGAGCGCTCGACATCCGTCTCTCTCCTACTTGAGTGAGCGATGCGTCTGCGTGGACAGCTGCTATACTATAGTACATTTACATGTTTTGATCGAGTATCAAATGCTACCATTCCATCAGTATTTTCTTAAGACGTTGTCACGTTCAACTATCGTCAGTAAACCGACTTTACAGACAACCAATTTTTATTTTAGACGTACAATTTAGTACCTAAAACGTACAATATTTTCATGTATACTATTCCATTGATTCAGACCGTGGTACTGCTAGGGGTGTACAAATCTTGCAACTGAATTTTAGACCAGATATCCTCAACCGATTGAACTGAAATCATAAGTACTTACCATAAGTTTCACGACCTCTGTGGCGCAGTGGGCGAAGGTCTGCCTGTGACGCAGGAGGTCGCGGGTTCGATTCCCGCCTCGAGACAAATGTTTTTACAATCTGCAGACATTTGTCCATGGCGTTCTGGATGTTTTCTACGTATAATAAAAAATATCTATCTACCTATGTAGTGTATTATATCAGTTATCTAGTACCCATAACACAAGCTCTGCTTAGCTTGGGGCTAGATGATGCTGTGGGAAATGCCCAGCATTATTTATTTATATACTTTGAAGCTTTTTAAAAATTTATCTGAGGGTCTGGTCGAAGCGACGCGTGACCCGAGAGGTGGTGCAATGCTTCCGACTGGTATTGATATGGATCAGTTGAGCTACCTGTAGATTGTTTGCAATAGTCTGCTGTTAGCTCAATTACCTAACTAGAAAAGCGAAAGGCGAGTAGGTTGGTAGTAGTCGACGGGCTCGATGATGCCCGCGCGCAGCATGGCGTCCAGCTCCGCGTCAACGCGCTCGCGCAGCGCGAACGGCAGCGGCCGCGCGCGGTGGAACACCGGCGCAGCACCCTCGCGCACCCGCAGCGTTGCCTTGCCGCCCGTGAACCTTCCCAGACTGCCATCGAACAAATCTCTAAACCTGTTTAACAACATTTTTACATTAGAATTAATATTTGAACCTCCTTTACTGCAAGTTGCATTGTTACATTCAAAACTGGGAATTGATATGCCTAATTCAGTAAGCCATTGCCGGCCTAGTAGTGATGTGGTTCCGTCTTGAATTATAAACAATTCTAGTTTTTTCTGCACTCCTTTATAATCTACCCTAGGCATAATTACTCCTAATGGTCGAATATTCGTACCGTCAATAAATTTAAGGCGCAAATCATGAGTCAGTATTTTTGTGGAACTAAAATACCTATCATAAAGTTTCTTGCTTATGCAAGATATTGGTGTACCGGTATCTATTTCCATCGAAATAATTTGGCCATCGATTGATATGGGCAAACTCACCGCCTTATAGTCCTTTATACACAACTGGTGTAAATCGAGGCAATCCTCCTCTTCCTCCTCCTGGTCCGAAAAGGAGTCCTCCTCGGTGTGGTCGCCGACGCGCGTCGCCCCACCGTAGTGGAACCTCCGAGCCGCGCCGCCAGCACCCGGCCGCCCCGCCTTGCTGGTCCTTGCGCCGCCACCGACGGTGCACATGCGCCGCAGGTGCCCCGGTTGTCTGCACCGGCTGCATACGAATTCCCGGTATTGACAGAAATTGTATTCGTGATCCGCTCCGCAACCTTTGCAAGGATCTGCCGCGGTCCGCCGTCGCTGCCCTTGCTGCGTGCCACGTGTCGCGCCGCCGCCGCCGCCGCCCGCGCCGCCGCCGCCGCCGCCGCCGCCGCCCGCGCCGCCACGCTGGCGCCGCGCCGCCGCCGCGCGCGCGCCGACTGCGTGCACCTCCGCCTTGTCACCTGCCTCCGACACCAATCGTGCCTCCACCGCCGCCGCTCTGCAGACTCCAAGGAATGAGCTAATTTCATTGCGTTGGCAAAAGTCATTGTGTCCGCGTTCTTTTCCGCAAATAACCGTTGACGCGTGACGTCACTCTTTAATCCACAGACAAACTGATCTCGCAAATTTTCATCCAATTTGTCATTGAATTTGCAAAACCGCGCCATCCTCTTCAGTTCCGCCACATATTCTCCCGTACTTTCTTCAGCTGTTTGCCTCCTCTGCCGGAATCGAAACCTTTCCGCCAACACCGACGGATTCGGCTGTAGATGATTTTGTAGAAGCTCCACCACCTCCTCATATTTGAGTTCTGAGGGCTTTTTAGGGCTTGCCAAGTTCACCAATAGTTCGTAGGTATTGTCCCCCATGATAGATATCAAGGTCGGCAGCTTCAAGTCATCCTTTATGGCATTCACCTTGAAATACATTTCAAGTCTGTCCGTATACGATGACCACGTACCACTCTTCATGTCAAATTCACTTATTTTTCCGATAGACATCGTAAAAAGTCTCGCACGCACAATTTTAATACTCGATCGCCACTGAGAAGTTTCTAGTTAGGTATAGGAGCGATGCAGAAAGAATAGGCAGCCATTCCGTAACGTGAGTTTATTCTGACTTTCGGCGCCAACGCGCCGAGCTACCCTCCACCATATTCTTAATGAATGTGTAGGTACTTGGAAATACACTACAGTTTCAGTTATAAATACTAGTCCTAATGTATTTCTATTATTTGATTGTAATTTTATTCGTGAATAAAGTTGTTGAAGTTTTTAAATTCATATAAGTTTTGTTCCGTTCACTCTAGGCCTCTGCCTACAAAACTCTGTTTTCGCATCTCTATGCGAAAACAGAGTTTCGCGGCCACCAAGAATAATTCCGCATCTATACCAAAACAAAACAAACTTTTCTAGTGTCCTGTCCGGTCTTATGAAACTTTGACTATGACTGTCGACCGCAGATGGCCCTGACAACGTTACCAGGCTATTTATATTAAAATGAAGTATCCAAGTAAAGCAGACCACATCCATTACACCTCAAAACAAACCGGAAGTCGCTGCCAGACGAAACTGCTGGCGTCCGGTGGCGGGCGGAAATTACCGGAACGGATCCGCCAGAACTTTGCTTTTAGGGGGTTACGTAGAAAACAGGTATTTTTAGTGCATTGAGTTGTAGCAATGTTCACGGAATAAAAAAACCAAAAACAAAAGCAACAAGCGGAACCGTCCGAGTACATTAGTCATCCCTTGATTACAGTTGCCGGAAGCAGAAGACGTTTGGAAATACAATTAAGAGGTACGCAAGAGAGAGAGAGAGAGAGAGAGAGAGAGAGGAGAATGGAAGAACTGGAGACCCTTCGCCCCAAATGTGGGATCCAGCGGGCTAGATAGGAGCTAATTAGAAAGAAATTGTAAGAAGTGAAATTATTTTGCCTTATTTTGCCATCACTTTTGGCGTACCTACGATCGTAAAGGCCATCGTATTATTAGGTAGTGTGGTAGGTACCCATAATCTATATAAAACTTATCAAAATTCGAAGTCACCATTATCCACCCAGTTAGGTACTTCTGAAAATGTAAACTAATGTACCAGGCCAAATATCTTTAATCTTTTCCTCGACCTCAACCTAATTTCGACTCTATCTCCAAATGCGTTTCGTTTCGGTATGCCTAATCGTTCAAAAATCGGTGTTAGAATTAAAAGTTGCTGCTGGTGTTGCTCGACCTTTCTGGACAGAATCCGCTTTCTGTGTAAATGCGTCCTTAGAAGCCTTATGATGTAGGAATTAGTTTGAATATTGGTTCAAGGTAAATTGATAAGTTTTATAGAACTTTTAATGGGCGGTGAGTCAGTCAGTTATGATGTAAAGGTAGTATTTTAGACCAGAGATTGTTCAATCGGGAACTAAACCGGAACCGTCATTTGTTTATATGCGCCGCACCGTCTTTTGTTTATAAGCCGCACTGTCTTTTGTTTATAAGCCGCACTGACTTTTGTTTATAAGCCGCACCGTCTTATGTTTATAAGGCGCACCGTCTTATGTTTATAAGCCGCACCGTATGTTGAATCCAGCATTGCCATCCCATATTATTATTATACGTCCAATTTAACCGACGAAGCTGCTAATTCTAAGGGTTTTGTTATTATAGTTCGTAACTCAATGTAATTTCTATCAAAAATTCAGAACTACACTACACCACGAGGTCAAGTGACGTATCAGTCGAAAAACTTTGGAACTTCCTTCGGAATCTATCGCCACCGGACGGTAGCTCCACCTACAGGGGAATCATTGAAATTTATCCATTCCTGTTCGCAGTCTAAAGTTACAAAACATTTTTGGAATATTATTTGATTTCTTACAAGCTGCTAATTGTCCGATTTTATATATAAGAACCATATATAACCACAATCATAATGCTAGTCAGAGGCAATTAATCACAGGTGGGAAATTTAAAAACCAACTTAACCATCCCAGATTTAAATAGCTACATCTCAAATCTCAAGCCACTTAAAAACTCTTTCCCAAGTCGGTAAACCCTAAATCCAGAATCCTTTCTTATTTGTCACGTCGTAACTCACAGTACAATACCCAATCCTAACAAAAGCTAAACTTAGCCTAACACACGCGCACTCGGAACAAATAACGTAGCGACTTAACTCGAGCAGAGTGCAAAAGTTAGTCTAAAAGAGATAGAAGTGATTTTACTTTTTAGTGTCTTGTAGTTTTACTATAAAAACTATTGTAGTTTGACGAATTCCATACGTAGTTGTTTAAATTCTGGTGTGTCGGTCGTGTGTGTTAGACAGAAATTGTACTATTTCTGTGGCGCAACGGATGACAAATTATGTACGATCTGCGGATGCATCCACTGTTTTAAGTGTTTCCTTTAAACAAACTAGAACTGTTTATGTAATTCTATCAATGTGTTTATATCGGTTATCTAGAACCCGTAACACAAGCTCTGCTTAGCTTGGGGCTAGATGATGCTGTGTGGATTGTCCAGTATTATTTATTTAAAAACAATAATAATAATTTTTTATTGCACCAAAAATAAATACTTACATTACAAAACTAACAAAATAAACACAATCGATGCATCTGGCTGTTCTGGGTATTTTCTATTTACAATTTTTTTATTTTTTTTTGTTTTGAGTGGTGGGAGTCTGCAGAAGACCGAGAAGTTTTGAAGGGTGCGGGGGAGGCCTTTGTCCAGCAGTGGGACGAAATGGGCTATGTACAATAAAGTATAAATATCCATTTAATGTATAGTATCAAGTATATCAGTTATCTAGTACCCATAACACAAGCTCTGCTTAGCTAGAGGCTAGATAATCATGCATGGATTATCCAGCATTATTCATTTATATATACATAATTTATTTATCTGTTGGGAGCCACGATTCTACAGACAGACATGTACTGTTACACGTACACGTCAAAGTAATAACTCCCCTCTTTTTAGTCCGAGGTTAAAAATATGAAAGCCTATCTACCTAAATTCTTTGTTCTAATCCCGTAGAAGTATAAATCACAAGTTTTGACAGCTCCGGTTTAAGATCTTCGTACAAGTCTCAACTCGCTCCTCGAGGGACATCGTGATGAATTGCCGAGGTTTTCTGCAATTTTAATGGTTGGCTGGTAATGTATCTACTTCTACTATTTTATTTATTCTTTTGTTATTTGGTTGGTAGTGCAGTTGTTCTATCTCACGAAGTCCGTTAACTTACCTCACTACGAATAACTTTGAGCTTAGTTGTCATGATGACGATAATCGCTACCAAAATCTGACGTGAATACAATGAGCACTAGTGACCCGGACCGCGTCTCGGGCGAGACTGATTGCTTCTGAGCTTACGCACACTAAAACAATGTGCACATACATTCACTATGACATACATTAGCCCAACGGACTTCGAAAGATAGAACAACTCTACCAGCTTACTAATGATTTGAACAGACGAAGACTTGTTTGAAACAATAGACTTGGCCCGTTTTCTGATTACTCGGTAAGGTACAACGGTACAACACCAGCATGCTCGGATCTCGAAAGCTTACTGCACCGCCTGCACTTTCACCTCAACCTCAACCTCAACAGCCTGTGTTGGTCCACTGCTGGACGCAGGTCTCCCCCTGATAAACGCCTTATTGGCTTTTATCTCATGGGGGTTAATGCCCATAATCCCCACGCTGGGCATGCGGGTTGGGGATCGCAGTTCGGTGGTAGAATGTTCTGCAGGGGGCGCTGCTGCCCGCCCCTGGTGGATATCCCTTAGTCGCCTCTTACGACACCCGCGGGAAGAGTTGGGATGGTGCAAATTCTAAGCCGGCACCACACAGCACTTTCACACTTGTCTGCAAAAAATTATGCAGAACCGCTTGTGACGTAGTGAAATAATGTTGTCTTCGGCCAATTTCCCATGCATACCGTATATGAGACGGCGCCGTACCGTGTGTCGCCCGTTTTTTTCTTATTCGTTCTTATCCGTTGTCCGAGTGATGACAGTTGTTCGTGTTTCTTGGCAAATATCATGATTCTAGGTCAACGGGAATTAAGTACCTACCCTGTATATTTTGGTCCAGGGAGAGAATGACAAATTATTTTATAGGTGAATAACTTACAAATTTACAGTTTTTGGATTTTCCCCTTTATTTGTGCTGTAAGACCTTGCTTCTTGCCAAATTTTATGATTCTAAGTCAACGGGAAGTATTTACCCTATAGCTTTCGGTCCATAGCGAGAATCAAAAGTTATATGTTTATAAAATGAATAACAAATTTACGATTTTCGGATTTTTCTCTTTACCTGTGCTATAAGACCTTGCTTCTTGCCAAATTTTATGATTCTAGGTCTTCGGGAAGTACCCTATAGGTTTTGTGTGCATGTTCCCTTGGAAATTTCAAAATATTCGGATACTAACAACTGTAACTTTTGATTGCGTTGACTTAGAAGTTTTATTTATATCGTGGTTACAGACTTGCGTATTCGATGTTAATTTCAACTTGATACCTTCTCGCGTTCCTGAGAAAAGGGGGTTGCCAGACGGACAGACACACAGACAGACAAACGGACAACAAAGTGATCCTTTAAGGGTTCCTTTTTCCCTTTTGCAACCCTAAAAACGTTTCAAACTAAGGGTCGTAGTCGGTTTTTGTATTTTTTTCAAAACAATCAAATTATTTATACTAAATTTTTTCCTGATAGACCTAAGTCGCCAAAAGGATGGTTAAGCGGACATGAGGCCTTAGGATGAGTTTTGCATAGTTTACAAAAACTACTTTATAAAAGTTTTCCTTTCCTCCCATAGTTACACCGCTCCTGTACCGGATACTGAGAGGAACTATTTTTCATAGCTTGACACTTCGGACAGCGATCCAATAGTTGCATACGAACTCGATTAAAATTTTCGAATGATTTTGAGAGACTGGTTGCATTCTGGAGACCTTTAGGAGATAGATAGATATATATTAGAAAACACTTAAATATACCACACAAAGACAGGAAACAATAAAGAGAAAATGCAAAGCATATAAGTAGATATAGAATAAAGGAAGTATAAAGAAGATGATTGTCCATAAATATATTATCTCTATCCATCTCTATATAAGCAGTAAAAAACAACTAATAAAACTTTTATAGATTAATCTATTCGCTAACGGTAGTCAATGATAACATTTTAATTTTCTAACTGACTTCAAAAAAGGAGGAGGTTCTATGTTCTTCTGTCTGTTTGTGGATCGATTTTGAGGATTCTTTTGGTTTTATACATATAAAGAATAATCCCGGGAAGGTCTCATAAAAATATTCATCCCTAGAAAGTTAGTTTTTTCCCGCAAAATTTACAAAACAGTACAAATATAAAGGAATTCCGCTTGTCAGTCTTTAGTTTTTGTACAAAACATCAAATTATGATCCTCTGAAAGATCAAAGGATGTTTCCTTTGAACTGTTCTCTACATTTCCATATTCTCTTCATTAAGCCAAGACAATGTCACAAAAATTCCTTGCAAATTGCCAGGGCACCTTCTCCAGATTACATACAATAAAATAAAGCCGGCAGCCCACTGAGCGATGTAACGCGCCACGTGAAATATTCACGTGCTGTATTAGGCTGCCCTTATTACCGGGCGTAATGAGAAGGACAGGGGATGTGTGGAGCCGACTTGTTACTAAATTAAAATAACGTGGTTATAAACCACGTTCAATGAAGGATTAATACGTTTCATTTTGTTGCTAAAATTTTAATTGACATCATTTACTGAAAGGATTCCTTCAGAATTTTTACTTGATTTCCTATGGAGCGGTTTTCAAATAATAGAGCGTATTTTAAATCCCATTCTGTTAACTTTTGCTTACAGTTTTTCGGCCATCAAATACATTGGATAGGTACCATCATTTTCAATGAATAATCAAAAATGTTTACTTCCTTGGACATAGTAAAATGATCAATTTGGAAGAGAAACTATTAAATTATCACACGATAAACATTCTCTTAGATGATTTTGTAAATAGGTAGATAGCTGTGTCGTTGGAAAGAAACCTTAATAGAAAACCTTTCAAGTTGGTACTGGTATTTATTTCACCAAGAGGGTAAAAGAGAAGTAAGATTTCGAAAAACCTATGACCTAAAGTTTTTTTTTCTTATTTCATCAAACGATGCATTCAACTAACAAACACGGATTTTTCATTTTCCTGTACATCACATCATACGCCCGCCATTTCCACTCCACAGTTTCCCGTGTCTAACGCATTGCAGGCGAATTTCAGCCAGAAGGCAATACCGTAGAAGCCTTCATAACGGACGTTATAACGAGAATAAACATAACGCAATTACTGACTCCGTTCTGACAATTTGTGTAACGTGGGAGCGAGTCGTTAATAATGATAAGTTAAGTATATAATTTACTATAATGAAGCTACTAGTTTCTGCCCTCGGCTATGCGTGCTTTCCAGTATGTCAATGTCGCCGCTGGATCGTAAAATCAGGCCATATGTAGAATGGCTAGGCGGATTACAAATCAGCACAATTCAGATATGCCTATGCCAATTTCATAATGATCAATTTTCAGCGATATGGCTAAGCGTCGACATTTCATCGAGTGAATGGTTTAAGGTTTAAAGAACTTTATTCTTATAAAGACAATTACGTCACTTACATGAGAACTAAATTAATAAGTAGGTACCTACTTAGTTATAATATAACAGTCGTTCATAGTAAATAATATGTAATAAACTACGAATATAACTAACAGCTAATTATAAAATATTCCCACTTCACGTATTTGTTTAAGCTTTGTTGTTTTAAATTGATTGAACTAAAGTAGATAGGTACCGAGAATATTTCATACGATTTAGTTTGACTGCTTGATATGCAGTGATAGTTTCTTCTTAAATACGTGAAGTGAGTTAACACTTTTAATATCTGCGGGTAATTTTTTAAGAAGTTGTGCGCCTTCATGAATTAGGTTTTCCCAACACATGAGTTTTCGTTTTGTAATCCGCCTAGCCATTTTACAAACCAGCTGTTTCTTTATGCCGGAGCGGCGCGGTGTTCACAGCAATATAATCGGTAAGTGACACGATCAAAAAATTTTCACCGCTTAGATAATTAATTGGTTTTCTGTGTAAGGATACACATAAGAAAAAATACATATTTTGGTAAAATAGGTGTACGGTAATGACGGCTGATAGAGGAGAGTGGAAGAAGAAAAACATGCTTGTGCCGACCCCACCTAGCGTGTGATAATAAATAGTAAATAATGCTGGACAATTCGCACAGCATTATCTAGCCCCAAGCTAAGCAGAGCTTGTGTTATGGGTATTAGATAACTGATATACATAATACAATACACTACATAGATAGATATTTTTTATTATAAATAGAAAAACATCCAGAACCCCTGAAAAAATATCTGCAGATCGCACAAACATTTGACCCGAGGCGGGAATCGAACCCGCAACCTCCTGCGTCGCAGGGGGACCTTCGCCCGCTGCGCCACAGAGGTCGTCGATGAGGACGGGAAGAACAGCACAGAAGACAAACACTCTTCGTATTGTCTTCTGTGCGTATTCATTTGATTATTGCTGTGATAGCTTAGTGCCTAGCCATTGCTCTGGGGCTAATTCGGAAATGAATTGTCGTGCAACACAAACTCATAAGTCGCTTGGAAAAGATAAGCGTTTGCACGAAAACTAATCAGAAACTTCGATTTCGTTTTTAAGCGTACGGGCTCTGATAACAGAACAGTGACTAGGCGAGTCACCATTATGGTCAACTAGCTTCTGCCCGCGGCTTCGCACGCGTTGTTTCTATGGAAGGTGATTTCTATCCCATGGGAACTGATTTATGGGATGAAAAGTAGCCTATGTTTTATTCCAGGCCTAGAATTATCTGTATACAAAATTTCAGCCCGATCCGTTCAGTAGTTTTTGCGTAAAGAGGTAACAAACATCCATCCATCCAAACTTTCGCATTTATAATATTAGTGTGACTATTGTTTTTATGGCAAAAAATATTTTTTTTATTGACATTAATATTAGAATGTGTTTTTGTTTTAATAAAATTGTGATTTATTATTTTAATTCCCATTAAGACCTGATGTATTACCTACCACAATCACAATGAATAAATGGTTTCAATAGTCACCGTAGGCACACGTTTTTTACTAGATATGTACCTAGGTACCTATATTCAAAATGTCGTTCATAAAACGCATACAATTTTTAAATCAAATTAATAAATCACTCGCTGATGGTAGTAAATTTTACTTGATAGCTCAGAACAACCAGTACCCACCTACGTCTATGAACAATTTTCTATGAAATGAACGATTTCAATTTTCCGGTCTGCTCAATAGTTTAGCTGTGAACAATTAACTAATAGTAGGTAATCTGGTCTGTACTTTCACATTTACGTTTAAATAGTCTCTCCTTGTAACTATTTAAACGGAAACGGACGGAAGGATATAGGTACAAATTAAATCAAAGCCCTTGTACTACGTATTAATTTCGAAAGTATGGACAGACAAACATACGGAAATATTGCATAAAAGCCGCGGTCAGAAATTAGTTTAAAATATAAACTTTGCGCAAAAATCAACAGCTTGAAGGGAGAAATGTAAATAAATTTTCGATATTTTCTGCGAGCAAGTGTGTTTTTGTTTAGCGACCGCGCACGATACAGATTTACAGGGCTGTCAACTTTACATACTTACTATTTTAATTTAATTCTACATTCCGTTGGGTTTTTTATTATTTATGTGTGTGCTAGAGCTATAGTTTCGAGTAGTAGTAGTAGTAGTATTAATAGTTGAAACGACAATTTCAAATAGGAAAGGTATTTCTTGGATCTTTTATTATGTGTGTGCCAGAAGCAGTTTAAAACTAACGTACTTATAGTTTTTTTTAAGGACAAAACCTTGTCACTTCTTATGAAAGCTTCGACTAAAGAGATAAATTATTATTTGACCCACCATGTTCAGTAATATTACCTACATAGTTAATGATTATATCGGGTATTTATCGCGTACCTTTTGTTTTATTCGGGGCGACTGATGAGTCGCCCCGTGACCACGATCGCTGTAACGCGGTAGAAACGTAGGGGAAATAAAACAAAAGGTACGCGATAAATACCCGATATAATCATTAACTATGTTAACAAATCGCGAAAGTTTAAAAGTTTTAATATTACCTACGTCATGTAGTAAAGTGGTTCGCTCAGATTATTTAGTTCAATAATGTCAACGGGTTTCATAATGATGGATGATGAATATTAACATAAGGGGTTACATCCCATTTCATCATCGATTATGTGTAGATTTACCTACTTGTAATTACGTAAGGGTGTGGGTCATCGTCATTTCAGTCGAGCCATAGGCCAAAGTTGGTCTTGCGTGCTGACGCACGTTTCATCATTTATGGCCTCTGTGCCATAAAGGATGAAATAGGAAAATGATGAGGTTAGCGATGAAACGAAGGAAAATAATCAAGTTTAAGTATGTGAATGATGAAATGGGAAATGCTGATTGGCGTTTTTGTTAGCGAAGTAGGTACTATACATTCGTGCTATGGTGGTAACGGTTAGTAGCTAATAATAACCACAGCAGTGGCAACCCTAACGCCCATGTGTTGACGGGACAAAACGTTTGACAGCGCGACAGGCGAGCTTTGTTAAAAAGCCCGAATATTCCTCCATTTGCTTCTGTTTTGCGCTTTCTGAATATACGTCGTCCACATTTACGCCAGTTGAATATACGCTGTCATTTTAGAATTGTTTTCTTTTAACGTCTTGGGGGCTTGAGTTGGAAACTTTATTTTATTTTTACGCTACTTTTACGGTTGCTAGTGGAAATAGGATTATAAAAATTTGGTGTTCGTAGCATATTTTTGTTAATAGTCTTATTTTAGTAGCTAGCACAGAGCTGAGTTTGACCCTTTTTGGCCAACAGGGGCAGCACAGTCGCCACTTGTACACTGTATCTTTTGCCTGTAACTACCTGTTTTTTTTTGGCCAAATAAATGTATCTTTATCTTTATCTTTACCACTGGAAAAGGGGGAATAGTTAACGTGATTTTAGGTGCTTTTTCGTGCGAAGCTTGGAAAAAGTACTTGTATTTTATATTTACAGGGTGGTTTTTTGAGAAGGGCGGTGATGGCCTAGTCCGAAACCTCCGGACATGCCCTCGATTTATAAGAAAACAAAAACTGCATATTTCGTTTATTTTAATCTTTTACTTATGAAGGAAATCGAAATAAGTATGGTAAGTAATTTCCAAAATTTGCTTTTGCCTTTTTATTTTTAGTAATACATTTCTTTGCAACGATCAGCAAAAAAAAATTCATTGGTTAAATAATACAGGCTGTCTTTTTTTAAATCATTCGTGTCGATTTCCGTCAAAAGTAAAAGGTATAAATAAAACTAAATATGCAGTTATTGTTTTCATATAAATCGAGGGCATGTCTCCTCTCACGACTTTTCTCTCACCCTCGTGGTTTCGGACTTGCCCATCCAAAAAACCACCCTGTGTAGTGACTGAAACGCTTGTCGTATACAAGGTGCCCTAAGCCGAATGGAGGTGATTCTGGACCCTAAGGGGATTAACTTTTGTTATAAGATTTTTAAAAGTTGAATATTATTTTACCGACTAATAAGTGACGACCTCTGTGGCGCGGTGGGCGAAGGTCCGCCTGCGACGCAGGAGGTTGCGGGTTCGATTCACGCCTCGGGACAAATATTTGTACGATCTGCAGATATTTGTTCAGGGTGTTCTGGTCGTTTTCTATGTATAATAAAAAATATCTATCTATGTACTCGAATATTATTATGTATATCAGTTATCTAGTACCCATAACATAAGCTCTGCTTACCTTGGGGCTAGATAATGCTGTGTGAATTGTACAGCATTTTTTTTTGTTTTTTTTTTTTACATGTTTTAAAAAACAGACTTTCTTTATGTTTTTTTCTTTCATTATATTCGTGTTAAAAATTTCAAAGGACTTCATCATCATATTTGTAATAATTTCGTGGCAGTTTTGTCATAAAATGGATTACAATATGCTCAAAACTTCTTATCTGCTATCTAAATTACTTGCAGAACCTAAAAAATGGTAAAAACCCGATTTTTTTCAATGGTCGTTAACCACCATAAGATAAGAGACGAAAACCCCTTGTTGTATCTAAGTATCTATATCTTTGTTTCCACCAAAAAATTATACAATGTTAACAAATTATTTATAAACCACAAATAAAGTTAACAATTTAATATTAAAACATAATTTGTGTTGAACAAATTGCCCGGTATAACAATAAAACTATGCAATTTAAATAAATATCGAAGCATTGTCACAATAGAGATAATAATTCATAGCACTTTTGTACTCGACGTTCTATCCAATTATTTTAGTTACGGTGCTTTACAGCTCCTAACGATATCGATGGGTAACTCAATAATTTAGTTTTTTTTTTTTTTTTTTTTTTTTTTTTTTGTGTGAACGCGAGACCCGAGAGCTGGTCAGTATCTGGCACAGCCCTTCAGCATTGTCATAATCCTTCGCATGCCGGATAACTTGTGGGCCAAAATCACCACTAGTTGGGTCCCAGACCCACGGAGTCCGCGCGGGAGACCACGACAGAGATGGCAAGACGAGTTGGATGTACAGTTACATCTACCAGACTATCCCATACCATCTAGGAACAAGGAAAGCTAGAAAAATGGGACGTATGCCTTCGCCCTGCATTGGGATACAGTCTGTGAAAAAAGAAAACCATCGTGGCGTTACGGTGAAGTAACATTAAGATTTTGATGTGACAACGTCTTATAATTCGATAGAGCCGGCTGCACGCACGAAAAAACATGACGTCATTGGGCGTTACCTCGCTCTGAGGCGTTACCTCGCTCTGAGGCGTTCCATGTAAGGCTTGAAGTGCAAGCGAGAGCGCTCGACATCCGTATCTCTCCTACTTGAGTGAGCGATGCGTCTGCGTGGACAGCTGCTATACTATAGTACATTTACATGTTTTGATCGAGTATCAAATGCTACCATTCCATCAGTATTTTCTTAAGACGTTGTCACGTTCAACTATCGTCCCCTTGAAGTCGGCAGTGCGAGCAAGCGCGCGCGATATGTTACCGCCACTCGAACACCTCTTTTTGCCTCACGGCGCCAGCCCGGCGAGACCACTTGATAAACTTATCATAAAATCTTAAGTACTGAACCGATTTGTATTCTGTAAATGTAGTTCTGATGAGAAATATATTACCTATCCGATAGGTGACAAATATACACTTTTTTATGAGTTATAAATATCGATTTTCAAACACTAAGTCAAAAATAGACGAGTTTTTTGTCAAGGTAATTTTGTCTTATTCTCGGCTCGATTTTGAGGCTAGAACTCGATTTGGGGCTAGAATATCTACCCCGGCACTAAGAAAGAACCATATTTTCCACCAAAACCTCCTTTTCATGCTAATTCAAAATAAAAATCAACCAAAAAATCTAAATGAAATCGACTATTTTTCGACTACGCGCGACAAGGTCAACTTCAAATCTGTTTTGTCACAGATAAATAGCACTTGACTAATGAATGGCGGGTTTATTTTACAGTTCTTTCTCTAACGGACCGATAGATATGTAATTCCCATGCTATAATCGACTCTATACCCTTGTGAAAAGGTTTTAAATGACCTGTAGTACGATGGTTCAAATCCGCACCATTAGCCGTAGACGGATGCAAACTTTCAGGTTTTTTGTTGGTTCGTATTGGAATCATTAGGCGTCAAGGCCGACTTTACAGACAACCAATTTTTATATGGCAACAAAATCCAGCTGTCATCTGTTTCGTCACTTAACTGTCAAGTGTCAACTTCGACTCGATAAATTATTGTTCATCTTGTTTTTGTGTTAAATATTTGGCACACGCGCGACCTCAATTACTAAGACGCTTTTTTTGCACAGACTCTAATACAGTCTAATAAAAATATGATTGAATGAAAATTGAAACTAAATTGCAAGTGATCTAGCTGTGCAATCCCCCCTGTACAAAATATCAAGTACTATCGAGCACATTTCAATCGGCATCGCAATCGATACCGCGTCGCATCACCAGCGCTATTCCGGTACAAAAGTTTTTATTCCAATTTTACGAGCTTTGGATTGTGTACGCGACTGTATATTGTTTTGTAATGCTTTGGCTTTTGTTTGTTTGATATTTTGTTGTTATTGCTTTTGGTTGCACCTTGTAGGTGCCGACTAACCGACTATAACCGACTCCGAAAAAAAGATGAGGTTCTGTGCTCGGCTGTATGTTGTTGTGTTTTTTTTATGTATGTTCGTCGGTTTCTCCGTCAATTATTGACCGATTTTGAATTTATTTCCGCTATTTTTAAATAAATAAATAAATTAAATAATGCTGGACAAATTCACACAGCATTATCTAGCCCCAAGCTAAGCAGACCTTGTGTTATGGGTACTAGATAACTGATATACTTAATACAATACACTACATAGATAGATATTTTTTATTATACATAGAAAACATCCAGAACGCCCTGGAATGTCTGCAGATCGTACAAACATTTGTCATTTTGTTTTGGACCTTCGCCCGCTGCGCCACAGAGGTCGTCGAATGTATAGATAGCTTTTGTATGTATAGAGAAATTTTCCAGGGGTGGTCCCATAATTTTTGTTTATCCTTGAGGGATTGGTGGGTAATTAATTATCCCGCTAAAGTTAAAAACAGTGTAAACTTAATGGATTCAAAGTCGGTTTTTAGCTTTTTCAAACAATCTAAATATGTTAACACGTGTTGGTCAAGTCACGGCGAAGCTTATCCTCGAATACTAAAACGCAACTCTGATTAGCACGTCTCAAGTCTCGATTTTTGATAGGTTTCATTACCCCCATGAGATGAAAGCCAATAAGGCGCTTATCAGGGGGAGGCCTGCGTCCAGCAGTGGACCAATACAGGCTGTTGAGGTGAGGTGAGGGGGGTTGTGGATGTCACATTTGTCGATTTGCGAATATAAAACTACTAGCGACCCGCCCCGGCTTCGCACGGGTGCAATAAATATTATGATTTCTCAATCAAAGAGCAAAGAGTTTTCATTCAAAGAAATTAGACCGAACCACAGATCACTATTATGTACCAAGCTACGATCAAGGAGTATTTATATACCCTGGGGAGCGATTTCTTCCGTCCACGGTACCAAGACCGAACCATAGACATGTTTATACTTATTTGACATGTTTACTTTGCAACGCCGTTACAATTTTTTAGCAATTTATTCATTTTCATATTGAAACTACTCGATAATCCGAATTTTCCGCCTATAAGTTGTCGACTCGGATCGACTAATTTTTTACGCCCTTCAATTTGATGTGCATTTCGTTCGAGTCTACCGTAGACCGGTCCGAAATTATTAATATAGATATGTTTGTTTATTATCTAAACAATTATTATTTTCGTTGCTCATTGGCGGTTTTTTGATTACGACGGATAACTGAAAAAAATTCACGAATGAAACAACGCGTGCAAACAAAAACGCGTACCAACGTTTAAAAAAAATGTTGATAATTAGGTCACATTTTAGCAGACTTTTACTTGAAATTAAATAAAACCTAAAAAAATGCAATCTTAGAAATTACCCTGACCACGGCTTTTGCACTATTATAACAAAATCCTTAGAAACAATGTCTGCTAACGTCTGCCCGCGGCTTCTCTCTCCAGTTGCTAGTAAAGTAGTAAATCATAAGAATCTCCTGCAAAAAACATGGCCACAAGAAGGCCGTTTCCCCAATCCTTCAACTAAGAAGCGTCTTAACCTCGAAGTCAATTTATTTCTGAGATCACCATTAAACTGAAACGCAAATAACTGAAGCGCAATGTAATATCCAACCAGTAGTCTCAGTGCCATGCTTAACGGTCATAAGAATCGACCCCTCTAACTCAGCCTGTGGAGGTGGTAAGAAGGCTAAGGGTCGATCGACGTTGATCCACGTCAATCGATTAGTGTGGTAGCTCTGGATCGATCGTCGATCGATAAATAAATAAATAGTGTTGGACAATTCACACAGCATCATCTAGCCCCAAGCTAAGCACACAGAGCTAGTGTTATGGATAAGTATCAATCAAGTCAAGTCATCAAGTGATGACTGATATACTTTATACAATACATTACCAAGATAGATATTTTTATTATACATAGAAAATGATGTTTACTTATAATAAGTTTTTAGTTATTTTCCCACATTTCTCACAACGCTGCAAGAGATAGCATTTCTTTGTGAATTAAGTTCTTCTTATAATTATTTCCATTTCCGTAAGCCTCGTTCATTACTTTCCGATAAAAAAAGCAGAAGTCATTTTTGTATTGTACTCCTAAGGGTAACCAAAGTGAGAGACCCAAAGTGGGTCGTGGCCTCCACAACTCAAGACTTCTCCAGGCATCTCGGTTGTTGTCTCCTGCCAGTACCATCGAATTTGCGGAGATTGGCTAACATAATACAAAATTTGAGTGTACCTTCTGTTGCCAAAGGTATTGGATCCGGAATGGCTGTGTTTTTGTATGTGACGTCATGATTGATGTTCTGGGGAGATAGGCGGGAAAATGAAAGTTTTTTCGCTTTTGACATTTCATTTTTCCTGTAGGAATGTGTCTTCTTTTTGCGGTTTTATGTTTTTGAAGATATCTTTATTCTATTAATGGTTTCCTTCGGTCAAACATGAAACATAATAATGTAAGTTTTACCAGATCCGCCAGGCACGGGAGATGATTATGTTCGACGAGTGTGTGGAGTGGTGGGCTGGCCGGCCATGTATTGGAAGGAAAAGGGGACGCCAGTCGGGCCGCGGTAGGTTTTAAATGGTCCCGTGGGAAAAATGTAAAACTATGGATCGTCGTCGACTAATCATTTCCACTTTCGGTCGATGCCATCGATCGACAGACGATCGATTAGTGTCGTAACACCCTTAGAGAACCTACTAGAGGAAGGGCAGAAGTGTTATTCTTAGTATTTTTAATACCTATTCTGCCGTGCTAAGCGCAAAAGCGGTATCTCAAAAAAGCTAGTTTCGAGAAAATTGAGGTTTTGTAAATAGTGTTTTGTTTTTACTTTGCAGGTCGATTTTTGTACTTATTTAATGGAATTTATACATAACATCGGTTATATTTTTTTTTCGTACGGTCAAAATATCAAAAATGCTATTGTATTACCTCTTTTCGTGAGATACCGCCATGTCGCTTAGTGTATATAGAATTAAGAATTGAGTTACCGCTTGTTTGTTATCTATTCTCGTACATGCTGCCATACAAAACAATATGATTTTTATAGGAAATAAAATACATATTATTTTATAGAAATTTTTTAATCAAATTATATTTTTTAAATCTATAATTATACTTATTTAATATCACATATGAAAATATTTAAAAAAGAAACGCTTTCTATGAGTTTTTATCAGTTAAAGGTAGGGAGTTCTTTCCAAAAGGTCATTCTATTTTGTGGGATAATATTTTGAAGAGATTTCAAAATATTTTCCTTTTTGTCTACGGAAATGCCGTGTGGTGAAGTTCTCTTCTTGGGTGGAGGTAAAACTTGGGTTTTCAAGATTTTATTTCCAACTATGCTCGCAGTAATAGGATCTTTATCGAATCCGGTTTTGTACGTCAGATCAAAACTGCCTCTATTGACTTCTACTTGGACCATTTCACTAATGTATGGACGTGGGTTAATTCGTGAAAGTTTATATTGTGTCGTGTAATCTTCCCAGTTATAAAAATCTTCTACAGTCATCTCTTTGGGCTTCACGTTTTTTCCTGCAGTACTGCTAACTGTAACTGCTTTAGAAAAGTCTGCAAAATCGTATATTTTATTTTTCATGCGTTTCATTGATAATTCGACCCTATGGTGGAAGCTGTCAGCCGACATGAAAGTGTGACCTGGTTCAAAGTATTTTACCACAATCTTGTCGGCGTTAATGTCATTTGAATTGACGACGTAGAGTAAGAATGAAAAAAATGTCCAATTCTTATTCTGTGATGAGCAATTGTCAACCCACAGGATGATATTTTTTTTATCTCGGTGAAAATAAAAAAATGATAATATGCGCTTATAATTTCATCTTTTGAGCGCCCAACTAATCCTTCATGCCATAGTACAGGAACCACATAGCAGTCATTTTGGCCTTTACCAGTTGGTACAAAACTTTCATTGTAAACCACTATCCTGTGGGTAAAAATAGCAGTTTTAAACATATCTATCCTCGGCAGCATGATAACCTTCTGTAAGTCAGCAGAATATATAGCAGTGTCAGTATTATTATTTACTGCACTGTCCAATTTATATTGCTCTCTTGATTTGTTTGCCCGTTCGTTATGACTTGCCCACTTAGTGCAACCTGAACAGTCTTCTTGAAGATTTTCTTTGGTATGTGTGTTATCGTGCAGACGAAATTCTTCACACTCCTCACACTCTTCATGGCCGAGTTTTACGAAAGAAATATTTAATTCCTGGACCACTTCGCGGTATTTGTCGTAAGAGATGTTTTGAAACTTTTCTAAAAAGTCTTTGTGCATGGCTGTGATTGACAAGTCACTGGGCAAGTATAAGCGGTTGGGGGCATGCTCACGTCTGTAATGGGAAATGCTAGGCTCGAAGCTCCTTATATGTTCCTTAATAGGACCGGTGTCTATTTTATTGTGAGGAGTTGCTCCGATTCTTTTGTCCGTTGGCGGTGCAACCGTGTCCTTCAAATTGGCCAAAGCTGTCTGTAAAGGTTTGTCATTCGATGGTTTGTAACCCAAAGTTGCCAGAAAGAAAGTTTTGCAAACAGCATGCGTTGTACCACTTCCGTCTTTAAGTGAATATTTATAGGTTGTTTGTTTTCTGTAGTCCTCTGTTTCAGGCATTGTTACTGTTCTTTGTTTCACGGGTTGTGTTGAAGTATGATGCAGCATATAAGCTTTCCTCTCTTTGTCACATAAAGTCCAAAAGGTTTCATTTATAGTTTTTCGCTGATCTTCGGCTATATTTTGGATACATAGCTTTTTGCAGGAAGCTGGACAAGGTGGTTTCACGCCATGTTTCTCTCTTATCGCGATTTTCTTTGCCTTTTCTCTAACCTTGAGTGGTTGGTCGTATTTTTTTCTTTTTCTAATTGTGCCTGCTTTAGTATAAGTTGTAGGATCACGTACGAACACAATACTCATCTCAGCTTGTGCGAAGTTTTCAGTGCCAGTGTCAACAAAATTAGTGCTGCTTATAAATTCATTTCCTCTGGACGAAGACTCAATTAATTCCCCCTGAACAACAAGTTGCACATTTGCGTTATTTGTCAGAGTTATGTTTTCGGAAACAGTTGTCATCAGTTGGTCTGCATCATTTTGAGAAATACACGATATTTGTTGATCATCAACTTTATCGGTGATCAGAGTTTCCGTAATAGGGCCATCTAAATTTAAAAATAAATTTTCTGGTATGTCAGTGAAATCATCATTATTTTCAGGAATGGGTACAGCTGTTAATGTAACCTCATTAACAACAAGTGGCATATTTGAGTAATTTGTCTGAGTGTCAGAAGTATGAATGGTGTTTTCGGAAAAAGTTGTCATTAGATGGTCTGTATCGTTTTGGGTAGCACACGATATTGGTTGAGCATTGACTTCATCTGTAATCGGTATTTTTGTACTAGGCCCATCTAAATTAAAAAATATTTTTTCTGGTATTTCTGGTAAGTCATCATTATTTTCAGGAATAGGCACAGCTGTTAATGCAATCAAAGATTCCGTGGATATGTTGTTTTCCCAGTTTTCAGAGTTCTGATCGTCTTTTTGCTGATGGACATATTCAACATTTGCTGAAGATAGCCCTGGAGAAAAGTTTAAATCCTCACAGTCAAAATAATTTGACAATTGATTCATCCGCGTCTGTGATTGACCTGCACTGTCATATCTTGAAAATGGATCATCGTCTTCCGAATCTTCGCTACTAGGGAAAAAGTCCGGATCGACACTTTGAATATTGTGTCTTATTTTCTTCGAATTCTTAAACCTTTCTCTCAAGGACTTATTTTTTTGAGCTAATAGCATCATCATTTTTGTATTTCTTTGTGACATTGTTCATCTGTAACAATGTACGTTTAGTTTAATAAGATTAAAAACTCATCAAAAATTGTCAGACAGTTACATAATTGCTAAGCAGAAAATATTTGAGAAACGAGATGTATATAATGGTTATGGAGTAAGAATTCACAAGGGGAAAAAGCTGTCAACTTCCTTGAGAAGGAGGGGTTGTTCTTATTGAACTCTTTCTTTAAGGAACAGCTTCAAAAGAAGTGGACATGGCTAAGCCCCGACACTGTGACTAAAAACTAGATCGACTTCATCATGACGAATAGCAAGCATATATTCAGAGATGTCTCAATGATCAATAGCTTCAATACCAGATCTGATGATCGATTTCTCCGAGGCTATCTGAATATCTACTTAAAGCTTGAAAGAAACCACCTGATGAAGTCCACGCTCCGACCTAACCCAATCCATATCATGACGGGCACCGAGAAGTTCCCGCAGTTTCTCGGGAATAGATTTGTTGCCTTGGAACCCACCGATGACGCTGACGAGAGCCTACACGTTCTGGTCGAAACTTTGAGGGACGAGGGCATCAAGTCTGCAAAACGCAGCGGACTGCGATTTGCAGATAACATAGTCTTAATGGCGGAGTCGTTAGAGGAGCTGAACCAGATGCTGGACGGCCTAGCTTCAGCCTCGCGACGCATCGGTCTTGATTTTGGATAAAACCAAAGTCATGATTTTGATCATGGACCAATATGACTATTGAGTCATATTGGTCCAATACCGGTCGTCGTACATGGTCACCTTCTCAAAATCGTTTCTGAATATACTTACCTAGGGCAGATTCTGCAGATAAGTAAAAACAATTCCGAGAAGGAGGCCAAGAGGAGGATCCAGCTGGGCTGGGAAACGTAGTGTTTGGGAAACTACGCCGAGTCTTCTCGTCATCCATACCGCAATGCTTGAAAACGAAAGTTTTCAATCAGTGAGTCCTACCCGTCATGACCTACGGAGCTGAGACATGGACACTCACGGTAGGGTTGGTCCACCAGTTTAAAGTCACTCAGCGAGCTATGGAGAGAGCTATGCTTGGAGTCTCTCTGAAAGATAGGATTTGTAACGAATATATCCGTCAGAGAACCAAAGTTATCGACATAGCTCAAAGAATTAGCAAGATGAAGTGGCAGTGGGCTGGCCATATCTCGCGAAGAACCGACAACCGCTGGGGTAAACGTGTTCTTGAGTGGACACCGTGACTCGGCAAACTTAGTGTAGGACGCCCTCCGACCAGGTGGGATGAAGATCTGCAAAAGACTGCAGGCAGATGCTGGATGCGGCAAGCTGAAGACAGGGCGCTGTGGCGCTCCTTAGGGGAGGGCTATGTCCAGCAGTGGACTGATATAGCCTGATGATGATGATGATGTTTATAAAGGGTGGCTCTAGGGGGGGCAATGGGGCATTTTGTTGCTACATTCTAATCATTTGTCCTCTTCTTTAAAATGTCATGCCCCATGAAAAATGTCATCAATATGGCTCCATTTGGGAGCTCCCTCATGGGGGCGGTGAAGGGGGCAAATGTCAAAAAGTCGGAATTTTCTCGATGTCCTCCTTACACAAAAATCAAGTCGATTGATTGCTTACTTAGGACCTGAAGGAAGGACAAACAAACGCACTTTCGCATTTGTAATATTAGTTAGGATTAGAATTATAATTTATCACATCCATTACGTTATAGTAGCGTTACTATCGAGGCCGTAATCGTAAGTGTTTGTAGGATGAGTAAAGTATGAATATACTAATTTATTTCGTCAATAATTAATAATACGTCAATCGGCAATACAAATCCAGCATTAGCCACACGGCTGAGACCTGATATTCATTGCAAATACAAACATCAACGACAAATCGTGTAGGTATTTATCAGAACGCACAAAAATTTCGACAGAAATTAACTTTTTTTAGCATTAGACAAAATTATACTTAAATAGTACTTACTTGTTTGTCAAAACACGAAGCTAAACCACTGGAACACTGACACAACACAATTCACTCGATTTTTATTAGCTTAGACAGAAATATTTAAAAGTCTTGGGAAATTATCACCTCTTTCTAGTGAAACCAAATGAGTTATGACATGAACTTTCAACTGCAAAGGATAACACACTATTAGATGTATTAGAAATTCAGCCATAACGAACAAAATTTAAGGATCAATTTAGTTTGCCGCTGCAACGGCACTATAAATTTGTATTAGAAATCCGGCCTTATCGTTCAAATCCTAAGGATCAGTTTAATCTACTATTGAGCGGTATCTCAATCGTTCTAAAACCGATATTGCACAAAAATACGTAGCGTTATGGCGGTAACTCAGTATTCGATTCAGTTCGTCATACTTGCCGCTAATTGCCTTCAAAAAATTGCAATGAATAACCGTCGTGTTTTTGGAGTTTTGGCGGTATTCAAATATTCGGCTATTTGCCTACGTATTATTGATATACCTCTTCATCTCTTAGTAATTTAAGGTAAAATTGAGATAGGGAAAACTTTCTGAAGGTTTTTTCTATATGTTTTAAATAAGATAGCGCTATTTGGCTTAGTTCATTGGATGCGTATTTCTTTAAGCTATCCGATGCCGTAAAAATCAAATTTTTGATTTTTTTTGAGATACCGCTTTTGCGCTTAGCACGGCAGTATTGAGATCATCAATCCGTTTGGCAAATGCGGTGGTTATAGCAAACCTTGTTTGGTGGTCCCATGTTCAGCAGAGACCTATCGTCGTTTTAGTGGGACACTGGAGAGGTTTTTAGTGGGATCTTTTCAGGGCGTCAAGTCCCACATAATTCTGGTCCCCGTAGACTAGTTTATTCGTATACGAATTTCCTCGTCGAATAAAAAGAAGGGGGTGGTGATTATGGCAAAACCACCCTTCTAGGGAGACACGTTCATCAGTGGACGCGTGACATGTGAGCTGACGAAGTTTTACCCGCAAAGTATTGATTTCGTAAAATCAAAATTTTGCAGGTTTAACCGATTTAAAAAAAATATAATTTATTTCAAACCCTACTAAGTACCTTAAATACAATTTTAAAATAAGTCATATATCTCCCCCGGACTAAGGGAGACATCAGAACCGAAAAATCCTTATGTCTCCCTGAGGGGGGCAATCTGAGACACAAGTCTGTCACCCAAAATCCATAGTTAATAGAATAGGTACACATTTAAATAGGTAAACAATTACAAATTTCTAATATAAATGCACAGTCAAATAAATGAATTGAAATTAATTAAATAAAGCCCAGCACTGTGGCCAGCCTAGACAAATCATTGAGCCAATTTATACTAAACATCGTTAGCAAAAGGATATATTTAAATTTGACGTAACTGTAAAGTTATCATAATTATCACATACTACAGTTCGTGGGAGTATGATCGGACGCGGGGTGAAGACCGTAGGAAATTAATTTTAGCCGATTTATGCCATATTTTCTAATGAAGAAAATGTTGGCAGCTTATGGAAATAGCGCTTAATTCAGCTAAAATTACCCCCAACTTACCATTTTCATTTTAAGCCAGTGCTTTATCAAAGACTTTAATTTTACCTGTTTTGCTAATCAAACCCCTCATGTAGAGTTAGAACCGTCTCGAATCTACCTCGGTCCGACGACCTCTGTGGCGCAGTGGGTAATGGTTCGTCTGAGAATTACAATGGTAGAGGGTTCGATGCCGCGGGATAAAAAAAAGTGATTCGGACGAGATGTCCCCTTCACTTTTGGTTGAGGGTACAACTGATCCGAATCTAAAACCAAGAGATTTTAGATTCGGACGAGATGTACCCCTACTCAAAAGTGAAGTGAAGTCTCGTCCGTGGATCAGTTTAAGATTCGGACCAGATGTACCCTAACCCAATATTTCGATCACAGAAATATATTGAAAAAGAAGCAAAAAGCTTAGGTACCTCGCGTGGTGAAAAGAGGTGCTAGAGAGCCTCGCTGTCGCTTCTATAACAAAATGTTACACGCTCGGTTTCAATACAAATCGGCGAAGTGTTTACTTTTATCTTGATATATTTCTGTGGTTTCGACAGTCTGCAAATATTTTGTTAAGGTCTGAGTGTTTTTATTAAGGTAGGAATCAGATCAATCAGTTTGTCAATCAGCAGCTGGACAAGTAATTATATTCGTGAGTTTATTTATGATCTTATGTTTTAACCGACTTCAAAAAAGGAGTTCTCAATTCGTCTGTATGTTTTTTTTATGTATGTATGTTACTTGATATCTCCGCCTGTGATTAACCGATTTTACTGATTCTTTTACTATTGTATGGAAAATGAACCCACATTGGTTCCATCAAAATGTTATTTCCGAGGGATTGGTATTTATCCCGTTAAGCTTAAATAACCACATAATATTTTTGAAAAATCACGACTAACTACAACAATTTTGGTGATATCTTCGTTGTATAAAGTAGATTTTTAGGTGGTCCCAGAAAGGTTTGTCTCTCGAGGAATTGATGATGTGCGCCGTAAAAACCTAATCATATGATAATTTTCATAATTACTGGTAATTAATGGTTGCCATGGCAACGAGCGTAAACACAAGATCTGCCAACAAAAACAAATTACAAAGTAGACGGATGGCGGATCGCATCAAACGAAGGATGACTGATCCGTTTGTTTGTGATCTTTGATTTTGAATGGTGTCATTTAGTCGGATCAAAGCCGAAGTCTTAAATATTAACTAGATGTTAGCTTATTTAAAATTAATGTTGAGATTTTAGATGCCTCGTATACATTTTTATATTTATTTACCATCATTTTCAAAAATTGAATTGAATTGAATTGAATAATGTATTTATTTTCTCTTACAAAAGATAATTGTTTACAATTTTTGGCTTATGCTTAATTTATATCTAGTTATCTTGTTTTGCAAGAGACTGGTGCCCGAGAGTGGTTTATAAAACCTGTGGTACGGGTCACCAGGGCCTTCCTCCGCAGGATAATTTTTTTTCAAAATTAGTTGCTGATTTACATTGATTATTATTGATCAGAGCGGAAACTCTTGACGCAACTTTCGTGAAATCAACTGTTAAATAATATTTATTTTTAGTTTATATTTTTAAAGTTGTTATTAAAATACCTACTTAAATTATTTCGTAGCTCAGACGACAACTGACATTCCATTCAAAAATTAGTCATTGAGAGCTTCGGTTATAATTATAACGGTCATTTTTTGGCTATCGAGTGCTTGGACAGTGGGGGCATTGGTTGTTGAGCTACGGAACAAGAAGGTTGTCTTGGATCCAAAATTGTAACTTTGTGAAATTATAAAAAGTGAATTTGTATCTCGGACGTTTTTATTTTCCTGGAGTTATCACTAGAAGAATTTGAAGTCAGTTTATAGTTTTTAAAACACGCAAAACTATTTATTCATGTGGAAGTGAAAATCTAATACGTATAGTCGTATAAAAATATCTATCTATGTAGTATAATGTATGAAGTATATCAGTTATCTAGAACCCATATAACACAAGCTCTGCTTAGCTTGGGGCTAGATGATTCTGTGTGAATTGTCCAGCAATATTTATTTATTTTTTATTATTTATTTGAGGGCTTTATCGCTTAGCTAGATAACATTATTGCTATAGGATTGAAGTAAAAATTTACGTTATATATGCAAGAGGCCACAAAAAGGTTCAATCCAATGCTGGTACCCCTTCAAAGCTGTGGTTTAATCTTATCAGAGAATCGAAAGTTGCCAAACTCGCCGGAAGCCACGTTGACTAACTTTTTTAATTTGCGGAAGTGGACATAATCGCGGAACCGACGTCATCAATCTAATCCACAGAATAATGTTAAACTTTTTCTTGAAATTTCACTTTTCTTATCAAAATTAAGAAAATTGCATGAGCTGAGTACGCCTGCTTATATTAGTTCAGACTAGATGACCCCGTCAACTTAGTATCACAAAAAATATATTACATGTTTTTTTGTTCATTTAAACCACTACCGCTGCATTATTTAGTGCAAACAAAACAAACAAAAAAATCGGTCAAGCCGTTTTTAAGTCTTAGCAAGACTAACGAACAGCTATTTATATTTATAAATATGTTTACAGATACAGATATTTATATATTTATAATTATTTATGTTGATTTTAATATATACAATAACGCACCAAGATCTTTAGTACCTAAATTAAGTGCAAAAGGATTTTGTTTGTTTCATCATTCTCTTGCCTTTTCCCTATTTGTTTACAATACAATACACATAATACATTAAAATACTTAAAGCTGTTTTATTTTATAGTTTTCGTAAGACATTAAAAAAAATGGTATTTGGTAATTGTTGTGTGGTAATTTTATAATAACAAAATATTGACTTTGGAATATTTTTCAGCCGATTAGAACCTGGTATCTTCAAGGAAGAGTGAATATGTGTCATATATGACCTTCGTGTTACATCCTCAACCACATTGCCGTCATGTGAGATTGTTGTCAAAATAAAAAAAGGTGTGAAGTGACAGAGATACAGCAGAGTAATCATGTATGGCCCTCTAGAAATCTTGGACTTTATCTAAGTTCGTGTAACTGCTTGGGTACCTATGTCTAGGAAAGTGATTATGGAATCTCACCAGGGAATTGTCAATAGTATCCTTCAGAAAATAAATAAAATAACATTATTATTCTGAGTCGGACACCATTTTATATTTCATTTCAGCTTTTTTCTTATAATTTAAAATTTTTACGTTTCAGCGAGATATAGAGAGAGCTATGCTCGGAGTCTCTCTACGCGATAGGATCTGGAATAAAGTAACCAGAGTAACCGACATAGCTTTCAGAGTTAGCAGGCTAAAGTGGCGATGGGCAGGCCATATAGCTCGCAGAACCGATAACCATTGGGGAGTAAAGGTGCTCGAGTGGCGACCACGATGCAATGCGACACGGAGTGTGGGAAGACCTCCAACTCGGTGGACCGACGACACTGTACCGGTCGCAGGGAGTCGGTGGTGGAGGCGGCTCAGGATCGCTATTCGTGGCGTCGGGGGAGGCCTATGTCCAGCTGTGGTCGTATACGGGCTGATGGTGATGACGATGACGTAGATTGTTTATAAGTTACTAGAGTTAAGTTGTGCACCTAATGCTACAAATAACGTTATCTTATCTTAAAATCTTATCATTAACTTTATCAACATCAACATGGTTAAGTTTTATCGATTTGGCTAATCATTTTTTAATCTAATAGAAGTTGGAATCAGTTAGTGCCTATTAGACGATTCTACATAATACCTAACTAAAAACAATATAGTTTTAGTTTAATGTGTCATTCATTACATTATTGACATTATTAAGTGCTTTTGCATGGTTGGACTATCCCCCCGAAAAACCTCCTCCTTTTATTTTAAAATTTAACTAAGTATAACCTGCGCAATTAACGAATGGAATTGAGAATGGCGTTATCTTTCATGCTGTCCCACTCGGTTTGAAATCGATCTGCTGTGCGATTACGCAAAAACCACGCATCCTGTAATGACATTTGAAAGCCATTTGAATGGCCACCGCAATTTGTAATTGTATGGTGAAGGCCATAGAAATGCTTTCATGGCTTTCAAATCTCAATTACAGGAATAATGGTTTTTGCGTAATCGCACAGCTGAGCCGACAGCATAACAAAAGACGTCATTCTCAATCCCATCTTTTAAGTGCGCATGTTATTGAATAAAATAAATATAAACGACTTTTGTTTTCTTTTGTGAAAGTGAGTTGTATTTTTTTGCTGAAAATTTTGAAGTGAAACAACGCTGTGACTTAAAACCAAAGTAAATGGAAATACTTTATGATAATCTTTCGGGTATTTATGTTTAGCGATGGTTTTTACCGGCCTAAATGGTTATGGATGGAAGGGATTAGGAGAGATTTGTACAAAAAAATAGATAAAAAGTTTGGTGAAATTTATTTTAGAGATTGAAGAGGTTTTGAACCCTTTTTGATTCTATAAAATTATCCAGAGAAGAGTATTTTATAATTCTTCCAGTTTATCTTGCGTAATATACATATTATGGGGTCGTTCGAACACGAAAGTTAATAATATGTATCTATTACCTATCCATTATCACAAAAAGTGTACTTATTATCGAAAAGGTTATTTGCAATAAGGTGTACATTTTAAAAATTGTTCAGAAGGTATGCATTAAGCGTATTTAATTTTAAATTAAGTTTGCATTAGCCTCTGATGATAATGATGTCTATTTTTTCCTTCGTCCATTTCATCAAATACAATAGGGATCTCTTGATGAGCAACAAGGATAGACAAAAAGTGAAATGGAGGTGGTATTTTAGATCATTTGCACATACTCGTACCCAAATATAAAGTACAAATTTTAATTTAATGTAAACATAATTATAGTACTAACATAGCTTATTAATATACCTGTCTACTTTACTCATAGTGACGGCTGAAATAATGTTATAAAACTTACCTGGAAGGGACGTGACTTACCAAATATTAATTTATTCAAAAATTCTTCAAGACACAATGTTTAGCATAAGAATAATAATTACTTAAATTTATTAGATTACGTGTGCCTGAACTAGGTAAAACCTGTATCTCAGGCAAAATTGCTTACAACAAATACTTCACATAAGTAAAGTATACAAAGCGACATTGCGGATTTTCTAAATAAAGCGATTCAAAGCAAAACCTCTTTATTTAAAAAATTAATAAAATAAATGTACAGTTAGAAAAGGTCAAATCATAAAACTAAACACTGACACGGAAATAAAGTGATAATTTTGATTTCTGTCACTGCGGTATGTAGACTAAAGTAAAGAAGCGACGAAGGAACCTTTAGCCTGTTAGTTGTTATTTTTCGAGCTGGAGCAAAACTCGTCCCAAGCATTTTTATCCTCTAGATAATCTGATATTTAGTAGAAAGCCTTTTTACAAAGGATATGTTTGACAATTTATTTGAATATATTTTTTGATAATTTTTGCAACTCACTTGGAGTTTTGTTGTAGAAGCGTATACATTGCTCTTTAAAAGGCACAGCGAGTTTATTCTTATTTCTAGTATTTATATTATGTATATCGCTATTTTGATTGGATAACAGAATCGGCCTCAATCTAATTACCGCGTCCATATTTCTTACATCTTCATCTCAAACGTTCATTAACTCGGGAACAGTTTAATGAGGCCTCTCTTTAACCGACTTGGAAAAAGGGGCTATCAACTCGAGATAATTGCGTAGAGTAGAAAGGTATTCATTGTTGCACAATTATGATATTTGTAAATAAGTAAATGGTTCGCAATATTGCGAAACTCAAGTGTTGTGTTCTACAGTGGGCGGGGATCGACGGTCGCTGGAGCCGCAAGGTCCTTGAGTGGTTGGTGACCACCTTCCGGAAGGCGTAGTGTTGGTAGGCCCCCACACGATGGACCGACGACTTGGTGAAGGTCACGGGAACTTGCTGGACGTGGTCAGCGCAGAGAAGGCCATTGTGGAAATCTTTTGGGTGGCTTAGTCCAGCAGTCGACGTCGATCGGGTGATATGATGATAATGAATTGAGTTTTGTTAAAAGGTAACCTCAACAGTCTGTATTGGTCCACTGCTGGACGCAGGCCTCCCCCTGATAAGCGCCTTCCTGGCTTTTATCTCATGGGGGTAATGCCCATAATCCCCACGCTGTGCATGCGGGTTGGGGATCGCAGTTCATTGGTAGAATTGTTCTGCAGGGGGCGCTGCTGCCCGCCCCCGGTGGATATCGCAGGCGGACCTTCGCCTGCTGCGCCACAGAGGTCGTCGACATCTGACATGTGAATTGATCGACTGAAAAGACATCATAATCTTTATTCATTCTTAGTCATAAAATCGTATTGAAAGTTTTTATAAATAAAATTACACTGGAACTTTTATAATAGAAACACATGTCATACACAATCAATTTCAAATTACACACAAAAAAAACAATCATAATTGCATAACAAAAATTTAGCAAAAATTGTACCGACTGAATTATTATTATTATTATTGGATTATAGACGAGCAGCTGAAAGCTGATATGTCTATATCACAGTGCTTTTAAAGTTTTTCACTACACTAGTTTGTCTCTTGTTGTGGTCAGATTGTGCGTTCGTAACCAGTGGTCGAGTCTGTTTTTGAAGCCGTTAACAGAGGGGGCTGTTACAACTTCTTCAGGAAGCCGGTTCCAATTGTGCACCACTCGGTTACTCAGGAAGTGATGAGCAATGTTAGAGTTTGATGGTGAGCGGGTTACTCTGAGACTATGGCCTCTAGCTGTTTTGAATGGCACCTTGGGGGTATATATTTTGTGTATGTCGGGCAGGTTGTAGGTGTGGGATAGAATTTTGAATGTTTCTATTAGATCACCACGGAGGCGTCTATCCTCTAGGGTAGTGAGGCGTAGGGCGGCTAGTCTCTCTGGGTAGGACATCCGGCGAAGGCTTTTGGGAATTTTTATGGCTTTCCTTTGTACACAATTAAATAGGTAATGTCAAAATGAAAAAAAGATAAAAACATCTGATTGAATACCTATGTCAAAACACAAAATTTCATAAAACTTTGTCATCCAGATTAATTTAGTGAATAGTACCTAGCTTAGCTTCATAATATCAGCGAAAAGGACTATACTTACTGCCCAAAAATAACTGTTATCACCGTTAACTTTATTTTTAGTATATGGAGTCTTTGACCTAAATACCTTAAACCTTATGGAATAAGAACCTTCGAAACAAGGCCAAAGTGATTGTTTCCCTAATTTAATTTACCCCATTATAGGGTAAATAGACGATGCTGTACTCATACAAACGCTTGTGATGTTCGGAGCAAACGAGGTTTGTCATTTTTTAATTGTTTATAAGGTTTAGTAGTTATCTTTATATTAATAACGATTTTTTTTCGAGTCGTAGACATAATAAGGACTTACTGGTACTCTGGTTTTGCCGGGAGAATTTTAATGTGTGGTGCCGGTTTAGAATTTGCACCACCCTAACTCTTCCCGATGTCGTAAGACGCGACTAAGGGGGTGGACAGCGGCGCCCCTTGCAAAACAATTCTACTGCCGAACTGCCAGCGTGGGGATTATGGGCATTACCCCCATGAGCAAAAATCTCTAAGGCGCTTATCAGGGGGAGGCCTGCGTCTAGCAGTGGACCAATATGGCTGTTGAGGTTGTGTTCTGGTTTTGCCAAGATAAAAATATACTATGTTAATGCAGATCTAAACCTGGGTACTGACTGGTGTTACGAGGCGTAATTTACCTTCCGCACGCAGCGAGCATGTAACGTGACGTCGTGTGCTAAAATCAGTCTCGTAGCTCGCTGCTCTCGCCTTCTTTCCCCGTACTGACTGCACGCACGCTCGCTGTGTAAAGGCTTGGCCAAACCAACGCGTTCAGCTCGCGTCCGCGGTGGCGTGCGCGGTGGCGGTCAGTTGTTGTGTACGAACTTGTAGCGACGTGTTCACATCGATGCGTCCTCTGATTGGTTGCGGCGTCCAGTGCAGCGTCTGCACGCGGCGGTGGCGATCAGATCAGGCTTGTTACGTTAGGACGCTGCACGCAGCTATTTATTTGTTGAGATTTGATTTGATTATTTATTTGTTTATGACTCCAGCCTGGTGAACGCAAGAACAAACGCGACGATGTATACAACTTTTGCACGCGCAGTATCGCCACCGTGCACTCCACCGCGGACGCGAATTGAACGCGTTGGTTTGGCCAAGCCTTAACACGTTACATTACGACCCGTAACGCTGGTCAAAACAAATGAACGGGTCGGGCTGAAATAGACCGATATGGCATATTCAGAACGTAACCTCATTTGATCATGGTCATGTGGTGCCGGCTTAAAATTTGCATCACCCCACTCTTTCCGCAGGTGTCGTTACCGGCAACTTATGGGTTTCCACTAGGGGGCAGTAGCGCCTCCTGCAGAACAATTCTATCACCGAACTGCGATTCCCTACCCGCGTGCCCAGCTTGGGGATTATGGGGATTACACACCCCATATGGTAAGATCCAATAAGGCGCTTATCAGCTCCGAGGCCTGCGTTCAGCAGTGGACCATTACATAATTATAATATATTACATAATATATGATTTATATGATTCTATTTGATCGAGTTTAAATTAAATTATAAATAAATAAATAATGCTGGACAATCCACACAGCATCATCTAGCCCCAAGCTAAGCAGAGCTTGTGTTATGGGTACTAGATGACTGATATACATAATGTAATACATTACATAGATAGATATTTTTTATTATGCATAGAAACGACCAGAACACCCGGAACAAATAGATCGTAGAAACATTTGTCACAAGGCGGGAATCGAACCCGCAACCTCCTGCGCCGCAGGCGGACATTCGCCCGTCGCGCCACATCGGTCGTCAATTAAATGTAATAGAACATTTAATATAAGAGATCTTTTGCTACTAACAAATTATGGATCACAGTTATCTGAATTAAATGCAATTTCATTTATTTTCATTAATTATACCATAAAAAGGTGGCATATGTGTACCTTTGAATCGCTGGGTGATATTCGTGTTTGTAGATTTATGTACCCTACGCATTTGAGACTTTTGTAACTTTTGTATGAAACAGCTCTGTCCATCCTTACGGAAGAGAAGATAATAACAGTATTATAAAATATAATGAGGGCACTGCACGTGTGATGGGAATTTAAAAAGTAGGTAGGTATTGCAAAAGCCTTTTATTTTGCCGTAACAGGGGAAAATAATGTTATGTTTTATGAAGAAAGTATGTATAAAAAAATTAGTAGATAGATAGGTTTTTATTATTATTAAAGTATCTACTAATAATAATCACAAGCAGATACCGATAAAATTAACATCTAAATCTGTATCTTTTTGATTATCAATTCATTTGTGATACACAAAGATGATAAATAAAATTAAATGCTCTGCGAAAAATCGTACAAAAAATACTAAATTTTCAGTAAGGTAAAGCAAAAAATGAAAGCTTTAAAATAAACACCCACCTAGATATTGTGTAAAGCGGGACTTTTTTTTACCATGATTTGTGTTTTCCAATATTTCGGCACAGTTGCATGCGCCATGATCACAGAATAACCATAAGTCTTTCTGGCATATCTCTCTGGGCCCGAAAAAAATACATTTAAGATTCTAGCTTCAACGCAAAAAAGTTCATTTCAGCTTGTACTTCTCCAAAGCTCACTTCGTCAAAGCGCTGTATGGCTAACAGCTTCATTTTTCTGCGTTGAAATAGAGGGCATCTCTTTCTACACTATGAAAACTGAGCGAGACTTTAGATCCAGTTAGTGCATTAACGCGCTAAAAGCTAAATTGTTAGGTTAATGCTATAGTTACCGGTGTTTATTATTCTAAAAATTTTGTAAAGTGGGAATCAATTTCGATACGAAACCCTTGATGTACAAAACTGACTTCCACTTGAATGCAGATATTTGCGTATAAAATCTGTATTGATTAATTCAGAATTTAATTGCATTTCAAACACCTAGTCAGGTGGTGCTAACACAGTAAGTAGAGCTTATATAGATTGTCTGTTTTTTAATTTAATTGACGACCTCAGTGGCTCAGTGGGCAAAGGTCCTCCTGCGACTCAGGAGATTATAGGCCTCGGAACAAATGTTTGTACGATTTGCAGATATTTGTTCCGGATGGAAGAATCATCAATTTATGTAAAGTAGTGTGAAGATGGCCGAATTCCGGTTTAGAATTTGCACCCCAACTCTTCCCGCGGGTGTCGTTATCTTTCTTTGATAAACCTCAAAACCAAAATATTTTGAAGTGGGACATGTCCTACTTCTATGTTTAAGAGCTAAGGAATATCCACCGGGTGGCGGGCAGCAGCACCTTCTGCAGAACAATTCTACCATTGAACTGCGAGCCTCAGCTCGCATGTCCAGCGTGGCGATTATAGGCACTAACGTGCTAATGAGGTCAATAAGGTTGAAAACGGCGCGCGGTGCGCCTGTAGCTTTTCGAATAATAATAATAATAATAATAATGCTGGGCAATTCACACAGCATTATCTAGCCCCAAGCTAAGCTTGTGTTATGGGTACTAGATAACTGATATACATAATACAATACACTACATAGATAGATATTTTTTATTATACATAGAAAAACTTCCAGAACCCCTGAACAATATCTGCAGATCTTACAAACATTTGTCCCGAGGCGGGAATCGAACTCGCAACCTCATGCGTCGCAGGCGGACCTTCGCCCGCTGCGCCACAGAGATCGTCATAAATTAATGATTTTAATTTAAGATGAATCTGCATAAAAAAAACCATCATTTAACAACACAAAATCACAAGTTGATGTTTAGAGTACCTAGTTATCAAAATATTTTGATTTTAAATTCTAAAATGTACCATTTTGAAACAATATCTTTATCGGGAAAAGTTTCTGCTATTATGTTTTTAGATTAGCTAGAGTCTATGTAGGAATCTGAACGAATACATTATCTTAAAATTGGAGACGTGACTTGTTCAGAAGCATAATTTTTTTCTACTTGAATCGTCGACATGCAGCGCCTTAGTTTGGGGCTAGATAACGCGTGTGGATTATCCAGTAAAACTTGATGTTGGTGATAATTGGTGACTAGTGCACAAATCAAATAAAATGAAAACTCAAAAACTCTTTATTTCCATGAATACAATAAATGTAATACACTTGTAAAACTTCAAATTACAAATTAAACAAATTAAACGCGTATATTTTGTAATTTGACGGAAATAAAGTGATATTTTGGATTTCTGTCGCTTCGATAAGGAGTGACGAAGAAACATTTAGCCTATTAGTTGTTATTTTTCGAGTTGGAGTAAAACCCGACCCGAGCTTTTTTATCCTCTAGAATTCTAGATAATATTTTATAGTAATCCTTTTTCCACAGGAAGGTTTTTGAAATTTGTTCGAATTTATTTCAAACAAATTGTGTGTGTTGTAGAAGCGAATACATTGCCCTTTAAAAGATACATTAATTTTGTGTAGTCTTGTTGTGGGCACAGCGAGTTTATGTTTTGACGTGACAACGTCTTATAATTCGATAGAGCGGCTGCACGCACGAAAAAACATGACTCATGCGGCGTTACCTCGCTCTGAGGCGTTACCTCGCTCTGAGGCCTTCCATGTAAGGCTTGAAGTGCAAGCGAGAGCGCTTCACATCCGTCTCTCTCCTACTTGAGTGAGCGATGCGTCTGCGTGGACAGCTGCTATACTATAGTACATTTACATGTTTTGATCGAGTATCAAATGCTACCATTCCATCAGTATTTTCTTAAGACGTTGTCACGTTCAACTATCGTCGGTAAACCGACTTTACAGACAACCAATTTTTTTTTATAGCATTAAATTGATTTACGAGTATATCGCTATTTTTAAAGCTAAAAGCTAGTAGGTATCATATTAAAATGAATGTTACAGCAATGGAGTATGCAGGATCGACCATCGAGGCCCTGGCGACGGTACACACGATCCTAGGTTCCTTGCAGAGTGCGTTGGCGCCCACGGCTTTCTCCTGTCCATCGTCGGCTCCTATCGATACTATAAGTAAGCATTTTGATCAAAAACGATGCAATGTTTAGAATCTAGAATCATCCGCTTTTGCCTTAGTACACAAACACATGTTACGTGGCACCCTGTCTAACTAGGTACAATTTCCTTAGCCCAACCAACTCAACCAATAAGCCCCTTTTTGGCATATTGTCGCTCCTCAGAAAGTACAGCAACGCTTTTGTTTTTCTGACAGGACAGAAACGTTCAACTAAAAAACCATCGTGGCTTACCTAAATGAAAGTAGCTTGTAGATAGAAAGATAAAGGTCTCATTGCAGAAATACCACATATTAAAAGATCAAATCAAACATTACAAGAATGTACGTAAAAAAACAAAACAAAAACATAAGCAGTGGTGTATTTTTGTCCCTTTACAGACATGGGTACCTTCGACTATGTGATCGTCGGCAGTGGTGAAGCAGGTTCGGTTCTCGCGTACCGACTTGCCGAGACCAGCGCTAGTGTGCTGGATATCGAGGAAGGAGGTTGTCCGTCATAGGGGTCTACTGTAAGTCTTTTTAGTTTAGCTGCCAAACAGTGCCAGCGGAGCTAAAGGCCTCATATCTAACCGAGCCGAAACTGCGCTACTATACCTATCAAAAAAATTGGTTGTCTGTAAAGTCGGTTTACTGACGATAGTTGAACGTGACAACGTCTTAAGAAAAGAGCGAGGTAACGCCGCATGACGTCATGTTTTTTCGTGCGTGCAGCCGGCTCTATCGAATTATAAGACGTTGTCACGTCAATACAAACGAACAGACAGAAATACACACCACGACAGCAAAATCACAGGCAGAGAGACATCATACATTTCATCACACCGTGCCAGAAAAAACAAAAAAATAACTTTGTGATTTGTAAATTAAAAACAAACATCCGTGAGATTGTCAAATAACCACTTAAATAGTTATTCCTTTGTCACGACGACGTCATGTTTATTAAATAGTTTCAGAACTTTAAATAAAACGCTTATTTAAATTGTTCTTCACCTTCCGGCTGGTGCTCGAGTGAAATAAATTTGGATGTATAAACCGGGTACTGACCGATGTTACGGCGCGTAACGTACCATTCTCAGCGAGCATGATACGTTACGCCGTGTGCTATAATCCGTCTCGTAGCTCGCTGCTCTCGCCTTCTTTCCCCGTACTGACTGCACGAACGCTCGCTGTGTTACACGGTACATTACGACCCGAAACGCCGGTCAGTACCAACCATGGTACCAACCCTCAAAGTAGTTCAACCCTACTTTAATCTATAAACGACCTCAGTTGAGGAGTAGACGGTTCCGCCTGGGACGCAAGAGACTGCGAAAATCAAATCTGATTTAAGGTTACTTCGACAAGTTGGGTATGCACTTTTTAGAAACCTCTCTGGTTGAGAGTGAAGGCAAGATATTTCTTAGTATTTCTACCTATGTCTTTAGCTGTGTGTGTTTTGCATATAGGTGCTTTGCTTTCGACTACTCGCCGCAGCAGAAGGCAACGTGTCGCCGCGTTACTGCTGGTATCTTTGTTTAAAAAAAAAAAAAAAAAAACTACAAACGATCAACCGTAAGTGTGCAGGTTTTGCTCCAACTCGAAAATAGCCACTAACAGGCTAAGGTTTCTTCGTCGCTTCTTTACTTTCGTCTAAATACCGAAGCGAATACTCGACTGTACTGACTCGTAAATTAGGTGATATCAAAAATATGACTTTATTTCCGAGTCAGTGTTTAATTTTATAATTTAACCTTTTCTAAGTATATATTTATTGTATTTATGGTAATGGAGAATTTTTGGTCCTGCGCATATGCCTAGTGTCCGTTGAGTCTGTGGCCAAAATTCGGCTAGATAGACATCATCTTTAGCTAGTGTGTTCACCCATCTTCAATAGCAGTGTAAATTCATTTACGAATAGATAGATATAAATAGAGATCAAGTTTCGGCTTGTGCTAAAGGGATCCTATTAAAGCCTGCCTCCACCGATGCCGAAATTGCATCTAAGCTGAATGCACTCCATGGGGCACAAGCCTAAAGCGATTAACATAAGCAAACCGAGTTTTAAGCAAATGCATTTCTAAAGCTCATCGGTACAAGGAGTTAGATTTCCAATTTCCTTGATTTAACTTGTATTTCGATTTTAAAACCAGAACAAAATTAAAATTTTAAAAAACCAGCTGGGTTTATTGGGTGAACAGATTTTTATGAAACATGGCTAAGAACACTCGGGATAAAAATATCTATGACACAAAAAAAACTAAACGAAAATCGGTTCTTCCGTTTGGGAGCTACGATACAACAGACAGATATACAGACAGATACACAGACAGACACGTCAAACTTATAACACCCCTCTTTTTGCGTCGGAGGTTCAAAAGATGAAGTGATCGGGCGAGTCTATTTGACGTAATTAACGAGACATGATCGCCACGTCTTCTTTTCGATACAATTTGGTACAGCGCCTCTATCGTGCGTACAGGGAACTACGCAAATCACATACTAATACGTCACAACGCCTCGTTACCGACGTCAAATAAACACACCCCCTGTACTACCTACTATTATACAGATAGCCTGATTGATTCAAAAAAATATATACTATTTACTCTGATAGTGTGAATATGTTATGATTATGAGTTTGTAAAACTGTTTGTATGATGGGACGTCCCGAACCATACCACTAGTGGACGGAAAATCTAAGTGAAGAGAATTAATTAACATACACTATAGAGCTTGCTTGATATTAATTTTGTTTAAATTTGACTTGTACTGTGTGTGAGCTTATTTTGTGAGCCTACTGAAACAAACGTTATTTTTTTTTGGTGATTATTTCACTCCGGAACCGTGATCCCACTACGATGTCCCACTGGTGGGACAATACTTTTTCGTGGTCCCACCAAACACACACTTGACCGTTCAACATATGGCTCTGGGTGCAATTATATATATACACACCCTTTCAGTCACAGAGTCGCCACGAACCCGCCCCCCCCCCCCGCTTCGCGGGGGTGGGGTCGGTCAAGTGTGTGTTTGGTGGGACTACGAAAAAGTTTTGTCGCAGTGGGACCACGGTTCCGTCACTGATTTTTTAATTAATATTTTTCGTTTTAAAAATCTGTCGAAATAAATAGGTACCCTTTTTTACAAGTTGCAAACAAACAAAGGGGTTTTCAAAATCGGTCATTTTGGTCGGTTCTTTTTGATTTGTATTTGTCTCTCAGAACTTAAAATTAATTAAATTAAACACTATAATTATTCGAAGTCGAGATACTGTACCGATAGATTTCTAACGTCTGCGCAGTCATTTGTATAAAAAAAACAAATGACGACAGCGCTAGCTCTGAATAATAACCATGCTATATGATCGCTTGCATCTCTTAACTTAAGTAACAAAAGCACTAAGTAATGTGGTAATTGGCTTAACCAAAATACAATATTAACAGAGAAGAGGCTTAAAATTGCTTATTAAGTACCCTATTAGTGCTTGTATTTGGGTTTACCTGTGTAGATACTTTTGGAATAAGCTTTTGTAAAGTAAGTAAATTTGAATGAATTTTGGCTCATATTATAGAGCACAAGTGTGTGCGCAAGCTCAGGTGAATTCTTCATTACCAAAATCCGATGGGACGGCAGACCGACACGACCGGGGAGAGATCAGCTGCAGGACCAACGGCTTAACGTGCTTTCCGAGGCACGGGGGTGTTAACACCGCCAACTTCCTGAATTCGGGCTACTTCTATGAACTTTGCTAGAAAAGTCCTAGCAAAGTCCAAACATGAATTTGAACCTAGTACCTCGATATCTGCAGTTGAAGATGCCACCTCTAAGCCAACGAGTAAAAAACAATACAAATCATACATCACTTTATATTAAACCGTATAAAGCGAGTTCGAGAATCAAACCTGCGTTAGCGTGACGTAACATAACGCCAGCACCGTGAGTGGGTAACGGGTAACGGCTTAATAACGGCGTAGACCCTCTACGAGGTTTGCTACGAGCTACGAGAAACGCTACGGGTTGGATATGGCTAAGTTTGTATGGATACGTTTCTTACTTACTATTTTTCTGTTTTAATATTCAAATTTTATTTGTGTTAATTTGAACTCGTGGTGTTGCTATCTAAGGTAAGTGATGCTTAATTTTATATATTGTACTGTATAGTATCAAGATTCTTCAAAGTCAACGGGATTTTATCATGATTTGAGTTCTGAGCTTTTAATATTACGTCACAGTTTCATGCGCCATGATCACGGAATAACGGAAATCACTGCGCCTTACTTATAATTGGCAGAAATATCGATCTAGCCTCATTTTTGACGTGACAACGTCTTATAATTCGATAGAGCCGGCTGCACGCACGAAAAAACATGACGTCATGCGGCGTTACCTCGTCATGCGGCGTTACCTCGTCATGCGGCGTTACCTCGCTCTGAGTTGTCACGTCTATCGTCAGTAAGCCGACTTTACAGACAACCATTTTTTTGTCTTTTGCTACGAACGTTACCACTATATACACCTATAGTTTTTTGTCTTTCGGTAAATATCCCGTTGTAAAATTACTTTGGTATATACTTTACTAGGTTCTGCCCGCGGCTTCGCACGCGTATTTTCGATACAACAAGTAGCCTGTTATCTAAGTTAGGCTTTTCTCTAAGCGTACGCCAAATTTCATCTTGATCTGTTCTGTAGTTTTGGAGATCCTAGGTAACAAAAATTCAGATTTCACAAACTTTCGGCTTTATAAATATAAATATAATATAAAAGGTTTTATAAATAGCTTGGGGCTAGATGATGTTGTGTGGATTGTCCAGCATTATTATTTATTATTTATTTATTAAATATAAATTTAAAAGGATTCCACATATTGGGGACTATGTTGAAATATAGGTAGGTACTTGTCGAGGAATACTCAATAATACACAAATCATAATATCCCTCGTTCTTACGTGCTACTACTAAATATTAACAATCGTGATAATATTGTTGCGTTTGTAAGTTCTATAACATAGTGAGCTACATTTATCTATCCTGTATAAAGCGTACCAAGAGAGAGTAGTGAGTCTCAAGAGGCGTAAATATGCAGGTCTTGACAGAGCCTACACATTTGCTCCCCTTGGAGTCGAGACCCTAGGTCCGTGGGGTAACGAGGCTCTCCGGGTTTTAAAAATTATCTGAGCGTCTGGTCGAAGCGACGCGTGACCCGAGAGCTGGTGAGTATCTGGCACAGCGTATCAGCATTGCCATACAGCGTGGCAATGCAGCCAGCAGCGTCTTGGGGACGCTTCCGACTGGTATTGATATGGATCAGTTGAGCTACCTGTAGATTGTTTGAAACAGTGTGCAGTTAGCTCAATTGTTTCAATTTTAAATACTATTATAATTTTCTTTGTGAATAAAGGGCTTTGCTTATTTAAAAAAAAGCGTACCTAATCATTATTATTCTGTTTAATAATGGCACGTCATGTTTGATCTATGGTATATCTATGATGTACCATAGTTAAAAATAATAAAATTTGTCATTAATAAAGCCTTCTCCACATAAACTAATCCCACATTAGAACTATCTACCTCAACGCAGTGGAAAAAATCTAATGTCCTTGTAAGAGTCCTTTTATCTAGTATGTTTTCGTTCAGTGCTTCTTTCAGCAAATGTTTTGAAATTGTAGTTGTTTGGCGCTAAATGCAAGTTGTGCAGAATACAGTGATTCCAAATGAGTGAGCTATCTCATTTCGATTGGCAACAAAACGGTCTCGGTACGGAAAGGGCCTGTCTAACGATTGAAATCTTTTAGATTAAGTATATCTGCTATTCTGTATGGCTTTGTATTTCGTTGAACAATACAAAAACGGACAAAGTTAAGTTTACTACCTACCGGTGACCTGTCAAAGTTGTATTGCCGAAATGCAACAATTCACTTAAAATCATTCGAAAAATACAATCGAGATCATAAAACTATAGGTTCGCTGGCAAATTATGAAAAGTAGTTTCTCTCAGTGTCCGGTTGGGACGGGTTTTGCTCCAACTCGAAAAATAACAACTAACAGGCTAAAGGTTTCTTCGTCGCTTCTTTACTTTAGTCTACATACCGAAGCGACAGAAATAAAAAAATATCACTTTATTTCCGTGTCAGTGTTTAGTTTTATATTTTGACCTTTTCTAAGTGTACTACTGTACATTTATTGTATTTATGGAAATAAAGAGTTTTTGATTTTGATTTTTGGTAGAGGCGCTGCATGGCGTTAAATGCATCAACAATGTAAAACTCATCAAAGTCTTGGTTCCATAATGGCTCTGCTTACGTTGACTCTAGATGTTTTATTACTACGAAATGTTTGATATTTATGAGGATTCGAAGAGAATGCTTTTACCATTCAAAAACTGTTTCATCCAGTCCTGTTCCAATTAGGGTTCCGCAAAAATAGTTCTTTTGATGGAATATACCAGCGGGACCACTACTGACGTTCAAAGGAAGGTTTTTGTTGCTTTTAGATTTTACAGTGAACATTTGAATAGCTGGTTTGAAACATTTTATACAATTATCTACACATTTGCTCCCATTGGAGTCGAGACCCTAGGTGCGTGGGGTACCGGGGCTCTTCGGGTTTTCAAAAAACTATCTGAGCGTCTGGTCGAAGCGACGCGTGACCCGAGAGCTGGTGAATATCTGGCACAGCGTATCAGCATTGCCATACAGCGTGGCAATGCAGCCAGCGTCTTGGGGACGCTTCCGACTGGTGTTGATATATGGTTGATATGGATCAGTTGAGCTATCTGTAGACTAAGAAATCAAATAATATCGCAAAAATTTTCGACTTCGACGGGACTTGAACCCGCGTCCTCCCCTCAGTACGGGGATGTGATAACCAACTACACCACGAAGTCAAGTGACGTGGGAGTCGAAAATCTCTGCGACTTCCTACGGTCTCTAGCGCCGTTAGCTTAGAAATTACCCTTAGTGTGGGGTTACGCACTATAATAACAAAAAATATCTGTAGACTGTTTGCAACAGACGACAGTTAGCTGAATTGTTTCAATTGTAAATACTAGTATAATTTTCTTTGTGAATAAATTACTTATTATTATCTACGGACAATGTATTTAATACTTTGTTTATTGTGGAAGATAATAAATCGGAGTGTCTAGTATAGGTTTGCTCAATACCAAAATGGAAAATGCTTACGAGAACACAATACTTTCTTAGCAATTACTTGTCAAATAATAGAGAAGCCTAGAGAGTAGGTTTGAAATCTGGAAACTTGCTGGCTAGTGAAGGTCATCACCTTACATTCATGACAAGTAAACCTGTAAAATGATAGAATAATTCTATTCTCAGTATCGTTTATTCACAGAAAACATGTCAAATATTACAATTCTGTTGTTGTATCAGTGATAGCAAAGCAATACTACCAGTAGTTTTGGACTGGTGTGTGAATATTAATAAACCTACCAACTTAAATAATAATAATGATTGAGAATTAAATTAAAGTGTCTTGTATGCTTCAAATTAATATTCCTCCAAGCTATAAAAAATGAGTTAGTATGCATATAGTGTAATGTACCATTTAGTGAGTCTATTGTTAAGCAATGTCATTGGAAAGTCCTTAAATTACAAGTCCTTGAAACTATGACGAAAAATTGGAAAGCTCTAAAGTCAAATGTGTCGGGATTCGAACCCGCTTCTGCTTTACAGACTGACCGTCACCCACTTTGATACAGATAATGGTAACCGTTGCTATAACATTGATTTGAAGAATATAATTAACTAGACGATCGCCTCGCGGTTTCACCCGCGTAGTTCCCGTTCCCAAGGGAATTCCGGGATAAAATATAGCCTTTGTCACTCCCTGAAAATTAAGCTTCCTAACGGTGAAAGAATTTTTCAAATCGGTCCAGTTGTTTCAAAGCCTATTCAATACAAACAAACAAACAAACAAATCTTTCCTCTTTATAATATTATATAGGTAATTAATAATAATAGCGTAGGTTAGTATTAAGCAAACTATAATAATATAATTTATACCACACCTGCTCGGAAAGTTGCCTATTCTTGTTCCATTTATAGAATAGAAAGTATGTCTTTGCAGGCCTATAGGAAACCGGGAGGAAAAACTCTATGGAATTTCATTTCTCACGTGTTTTAGCGGGAGGAAAAAGTGTATGGAAATCCATTTCTAACGTGTTATTTTTTTTTAATTTCCTAAAAGATCAGCCGGTAGCTATGGTTATTTTCGTTCGGTCAAACGACAAAAAGTTTTTACTCCAAGTCCATTAGGCCTCCTCCGATTTCCGAACAATATTTTGAAAAAAGAACCCAAAGGCTGGCGCGGTCAATGAGGTTTTACCAACATCATTGGGCGCGATTTCAATTAATAATTAATTCTGCTTTTTATTTTCCTCGAAGGTGTAGTATAAAGCACTATTTATCACTCGGTAGGAATTGATCACTTTCTCGCCTTGGTGCAAAATGCACTATTGTATATTTATTCTGTAAGTTGACCTCTGCTTTAAAATGTTTTAAAGCTGTTTTGACGTTACCAAGTGTTCCAATGTGCGAGTTTTTAATAAATGAACTCTATTTAAATGACCTCTGCTTTAAAATGTTTTAAAACTGTAAATTTGACGTTACCAAGTGTTCCAATGTGTGAGTTTTTAATAAATGAACTGAACTGAACTGAACATAGAGACATACTTAGCGGAGTCGATATTATCTAGATTCGAAAGATAATAGAACAAACAATAAGAAATAGGCTTTATTGTATAGTGCTCTCAGAAAGGCTTTTAGCTTAGCGTATTGAATAACCGACAATACAGTAAAATCTTACGCAATCTAAAGTATCTAGTAAAGGACTATAAAATCAACCAATAAAATATTCAACGAATGTGATTGTTTTATTGACATTAATTCAATTATTAAAGGACTCTTTTGTTCATTTCGCATTTTCTGTAAGAGAAATTGGTACCTACTGAGATTTTTTGACTGAGTAGATTAAAGTTGCAAAAAAAAATTGTAACCGGACTACTGAGAAGTTTTTAGTTTTAAATATCTAATTGAAGATGGCTGGATTTTCTATAGAACATAATTTGATAGTTAATAAAAAGAAAAAAAAATTGGTTGTTTGTAAAGTAGGTTTACGATCGAGATGTTTACGTGGAATTAATTAATGAAGATACCGCTAGAGTGAGAGAGACGGAAGATCGGTCCACTCACTCGAACGCTATGCCAGCCTCCGCTCGTGAGGATTCCGCGTGACAAGTTTCACGGAATGACTGGCAGCGCTCGAGATGAGACGGGAGATCGGTCCGTCTCTCTCTCGTTATACCTGCGATCGCGCTCGTGAGGTTTTGGTGTGACACAAGTTTCTGAACATGTCACCCGACTAAAACGATTTTAAAGACGTTATCACGTCAAAAACCGTCGAAAACTTCGAATCCCGTAGTTTCAACTGTATTTTAAGTTTTGCAGCATAAAAATCGTACTTTATTGACAAAGAAAATTACATTTGATTGTAATTTTCTTTGTCTAATAGAAATAAATTAGAACTAGTATTTGCAATTGAAACAATTGAGCTAACTGCAAACAATCTATAGATTGCTTAACTGATCCAGATCAATACCAGTCAGAAGCCTTTCCAAGGCGCTAGCTGCATTGCCTCGCTGTATGGCAATGCTGATAAATAAAAAAAATCCAAGATAAATTTTTCATCATCCTCTATACAACTGCAAAAAGATCCTCTAAACCAGTCCACAATTGACGGAGAAATCGACATAAAAAAATTACATACAACAGAACATAAAACCTCCTTTTACCGAAGGTGGTTAAAAGTAGATGCTAACGATACTTTTTACGATAGAAAGATTGAAGACATATTAATTAATACCTAGTAGAATTAATTTTATTTGATATCCTAAAAAAACGAAAAATCACTATTCACCAAACATTATTGCATATTTTCATCCAAATCCAACGCGAACGAAGTCACTAGCATGAATTAGTTTAGTAGACTCGAACCTCTATCAAAGCGTTAGAAATCTATGCATACAAACTCTATTTGCTTTATCCCACGTCAGCAAACACACTTTCCTTATAAAAACAGAATTTTTCTTTCAACCACACACATTCACTTCCTAGACGTGAAAAAAAAGACATTCAGTTGACTCGAGACTTGCAAAAAGTCGAAAAATATCTATTAAAAACGTTCAATCTAAAGGTGGCTACAAATTTAACGGTTTAAGATCATAAAAGGAATCAAAAGGTGTGGCTACGCCTTCGTTACAAATCATCATTTGTACCAGAATTCATAAGAACGAATTGACCAGAAAAGCTACACCATCCAGATAGACAGAGTAAAATCAAAGATGTCTAATCTTACAATCTTAATTTCTCTTTTGCTGGTAACTATTGTCTACGCAAACATATCCTGTGATTCTTGTGGAGAAGAATGCGTATCTTCCTGTGGATCCCGAAGGTTCAGGGCTTGTTGCTTCAACTACTTGAGGAGGAAGAGAGACAACACTAACACAGGCACCAGTAAACAGACTGGGATGAAAGATTTCAACGATGTGAATACAGAGATCCGAAATTTGAATAAAGAAATGGAAAATTTTAATAGTCAAAAGACAGGAGTGGATAATTCGAACAATGAAATGGAAAACTTTAATAGTATGAAGTCTGAATTCGAAAACTTCAATAATGTTAAGGCAGAAACGGATTTTTTCAATAATTTGAAGACGGATAAAACTATCTTGAAGACGCCTGGAGGTTTTTGGATGGAGAAGGGCTATCCAGTATTTTATTGGACTGGACTGAAAATGACCACAGATGAAAACCACTAGTGACTAAAATGGAAATTAATTGGTCAATCCTAGGATATTTAAGGGGATTTCCGTTTAGCTAACTTACCTGATACAGTTGTTCATTGGATGTGTCAGTATTTTATTGGACTGGACTGAAAATAACTACAAATGAAAACCACTAGTGACTAAAATGGAAATTAATTGGTCAATCCTAGGATTTTCAAGGGAATTTCCGTTTAGCTAACTTACCTGATATAGATGTTCATTGGATGTGTCCATCAGTTTAGGTTTAACATTTAGAACAGCCAATTTTCATGATCTTAGAGAATACTAATAGACGCGCGCCTTATTGATAAAAAATCTAATTACATGCTTAGATTATTTATATGTATAATAAAACTGTAAATAAAATATATCATTGGAAATTGTTGTTTTTTAATAAAAAAAAGTTAAACGCGTACATACCTATTAAATCCTGCAATCTAAACAATATGCTTCTAGCAATAAAATTGCTTAGAAAAATTTATAAGGTCCAATAATTGTTAACAAAAACGTCGTAAACAGAGATCATTGCCAGATTATAGCTGTAATATTGCCATTCGCAAAAAGTGTCTGCTATAAACATTTATGTACAAATGAATTTATTGCCAAACTATGGTTATGCTCCCGATTCTACGCGTACGTATTTATAAATTAAACACATTATTTTGACTAACCCTAAATAAAGCAGAGGTAAAAAAAAATCAGAAAAATTCAACTACTTTCGTGAACGATAAACGAGACTTGGCATAATAATTCTCTCCACAAGACTTCATAAGTTAGGTACTAGAAATATGTTTGTAACTTTTAACGAGAGAGAATATAAACAAACTTTAATAGAACATACAAACTTTACAACCTCTGCAATAGTTTAACTAGACCGAGGCTTGTTATCTGAAAATTGTCACGTATAAAATTGCTGAAATAAATAGAAGCCCATATGTGGCAATACTACGCACTGGTGAGTAAATTCGGTGTATCGCTATCTCGCACCAAATTGCTCGCAACACAAGCTAAATGTAATAATAATTTGTAAGCATATCTTAAATCAAGATCTAATTGAATCTAATTGAGCTTAATTAATTGATATTTTGACATTCCGATTTTATTATCTACTATACTAGTAGTTCTACGAACAGTAGACGTCGCGAACACTAACTTTTTTCAACAATTTATTTATTTATTAATGCACTAAAGTAATTTAAAACGGGATATTTTGGTAGGCAGGTTAAAAAAATATATAGGTTATAAACCCTTATAAGTAGGTAGGTACCTAAATATTGGTTTACGCTAGTGTGGTGTGCATTGAATTTTTGAACGAAAAATTCACAAACACATCAACCATTATACCAATTGTCCATACAAAGTACCTAAGTTACGTTCCTCAGCAAAGCTCGAAATTCTGTACCTAGGTATCAATAGATGGCGTTGATCCATCAGCGCAAAGTTGTTGTTATTATTTAACCGACGACGACGGTGTATGCGGCGTATTCGTTGGAAAGGTCTCGGGCTCCGTGAGGTTTATAGCAAAGAAAAAAATAAAAAAGTGGGAAAAATAAATTACCACGCGAGCGAAGCCGCGCGGCGCAGCTAGTATACTATAAAATTGTATTGTTCTTATGTTTTATTTAATCCAACTTTTAATTTATACTGTTATTTTACTATATTAATTTTAATTAGCACTACTTACAAATTAAGTAAGACTATGTACCACATGTACCACTTGTACAACTTGTACCACTTGTAAGACCTGTAACTATGTTGCCAATAAAGAATTTGAATGTGAATTGCAAAAGTTACAGTTATATCAAAAGCGCATCACTAGACAATACTTTTGATTCGCTGCCCTAATGGGAATAAAATAGGTGCCGAAAAAGTGGTGCCCTAAAAATCGGTGCCTAAATGGGAATACTTCATTGTTTCGTCTCTCACCGGCTTTTAAGATTTTCATTTCAACCCACAAATTAATAAAAAGCGAACTATCAGTGTGGAAAGATACAGTCAAAGATAAAAATATCCCTTCCTGTCGCGATTGTTTAACGCTATTGCTGTCATAGTAAACTCTTAAGGCGAATAGTAGGGGTGATAGTGGCGCCACTACATATTTAATTTAATCATTAAGTTATACAAAGGAATTATCAAAAAATCGGACCACTGGTAGACGATACCTATCACAAGCTTTTATTTATTGTATCTGTAATAGTTTTGTTTTGTGTTATTCAATCAAAAACCTTGTTTGGAGAGCTTGGTGGCCACCAATAGGAACTAAACTCTTGAAACATATATCTGCTTAAATAATACAGTACAAAACTATTAAAGATACATTTAAAAAAAGGTTATGATAGATATCGTCTACGCGCGGTCCGATTTTTTGATAATTCCTTTGTATAACGTAATTACAAAATTAAATATGTAGTGGCGCCACTATCACCCTACTATTCGCCTTAAGTAGAACCGTAATACCTTTAGCAGATGGTGTACAAACTCAGTAATGACTCCGATTTTTAATTAAATTCTGGCCACAAAATAGCATTAGCAGGCAATGTTAGTCAACCGGTGGACAAAGGCCTCCCGTAATAAGTGCCATAGCGCCCGAATCCAGCATCTGCCTGAAGTCTTTCGCAGGTCTTCATCCCACCTGGCCGGAGGGCGTCCTTTTTACTACGTTTGCCGAGTCTCGGTCTCCACCCGAGAACTCGATTATCCCATAAAATAGTAGTACGTACGAAAAATTCAAAACCACTAAACCACTATACTCTATTTGAAACTTGAATCCAGACCATGGTGTACAAGTATAACGGATGAACCGATTTTCATCAAATTTATCAAGATGAATGATTACAATAGCTATGTGGTGCCGGCTTAGAATTAACGCCACCCCAACTCTTCCCGCGGGTGTCGTAAGAGGCGACTAAAGGATATCCACCGGGGGCGGGCAGCAGCGCCCCCTGCAGAAGAGTTCCACCACCGCACTGCGATCCCCAATCCGCATGCCCAGCGTGGGTATTATGGGCATAACCCCCATGACATAAAAGAGAATAAGGCGCTTATCAGAGGGAGGCCTGCGTCCAGCAGTGTACAGTACGGCAAATAACTTTTTTTAATTTTTTATTTTCATTTATTTATGTTACATATTATTTAATTTTTTTATCTACAGCTAACATAAACCGTAATTCGGTTTGTCCGTCAGCCTCAGTCTCTAAGGTACAATATAGTTAATATTATACATAGTTGGTACTATTATCTTCCTACTTAACTTACGTAGGAAGATAATAGTACCAACTTACAACTAACTTTACTTAATTATACAGTAAAGTAAAGCAGATAAGTAATTAAGTTTAAGTACTGTCTCTGGTGCGTCAAATAACCATCAAATATGGTCCAGCCCTCGTGCCAGACGATCATTATCTAAGGGTCGATCACACTGACGACCCCAATATAAATGTCACTCGATAATTTTATTGGTTTTTGACTTTTAATATCAATCTCTTTGTAATTTTTTTTTCTCAAGTTATGAAATCCACAGATAGATATATTTTATTATACATAGAAAATACCCGGAACACCCAGAGCAAATATTTGTAGATCGTACAAACATTTGTCGCAAGGCGGGAATCGAACCTACAAACTTCTGCGTTGCAGGACGACTATCACCGCGCCACGGAAGTCGTAAAAATTAACATGTTTTATTATAATACTAATTAACCTAAACAAAGCGAAATATGTGCACTACCCACTCTTAATTTACTTATAATTCATTTTTGCTAGTAATAAGGTTGCCGTGAAGAAATTGCTTTAAGCAATAAGGCAGCCTTTTGTAGTTTTTATTTCATCATCATTATCATCAGCCCGTATACGTCCACTGCTGAACATAGGCCTGTTTTTATTTAGCTTAGATACTTTTTTTTATTTCGCACAAGAAAGAACATTCATTCATTCCTTTTTTCGCTACCGCTCTAGGTAGCGAATTCAGCGATGGTTTAAAAAAGCCTTTAGTATGGATAAGTATTACGTCAAAGCATTACTCAGAAGTCCTTTGGGAACTCAAGTTTTTCAATTGAAAACTATGAAACTGTAGTGTACTCAATCGTTAGGGTGTGTACATGGTGGTGTAAGAAATTTGAGTACCTACTCAAATAAATCGCGCAGCGGGCGAATGTCACACTAATATAATAAATGCGAAAGTTTGGATGGATGGATGGATGGACGTTTGTTACCTCTTCAAGCCAAAAATACTGAATACAGATTTGGCTGAAATTTAGCATATTTGGTAATTATAAAAAGTTATAAAAAAAAGGCAACTTTTTATCCCATAAATCAGTTTCCATGGGATATAAATCACCTTTAAACGCTTCCATAGAAAAAACGCGTTCGAAGCCACGGGAATAAACAAGTAATAATGAATCTTTGTTGTGTGGTGCCGGCTTAGAATTTGCACCACCCCAACTCTTCCCGCGGGTGTCGAAAGAAGCGACTAAGAGATATCCACCGGGGGCGGGCAGCAGCGCCCCCTGCAGAACAATTCTACGACCGAACTGCGATCCCCAACCCGCATGTCCAGCATGGGGATTATGGGCACTACCCCAAATGTTATAACAGCTAATAAGGCGCTTATCAGGGGGAGGCCTGCGTCCAGTAGTGGACCACTACAGGCTGTTGATGTTGATGACGTTGAATGAATCTTTTTATTAATAATAAATCTTTATTCAGAACAATTTTACATCAAGAATCCTAAATACGTATTGAAACGATGACACTACTGAAGCTTTAAAAACTGCAAACACGTACAGTAAACACAAACAGTAAATGGTAAATGAATTTATTGCAGTGTATAACTAGGTTGGTAATGTGTACATTGGTCTTATGTCAAGCTATATTATTATATAGTATATCTAGTCTATCCTGGTCAGGTTTACAGCGTTAACATACAAAATGAGAAATTATCAGGAAAATAAAAATAAATTAAAGTTATACAAATCCAAATCAATAAATTTTTCAATGTAGGTAGAGTCAATCAAAATTCGTAAACAACAGACATCCGTAAGGGCGGGTGCGGCGGCAGATTTGGCCGATGATCTCAAGAGGCGCAAATATGCAGGTCTCGTGTTTAAAAAAAATATCTCTCGCGTCTGGTCGAAGCGACGCGTGACCCGAGAGCTGGTGAGTATCTGGCGCAGCGCATCAGCATTGCCATACAGCGCGGCAATGCAGCCAGTGTAGCGGGGACGCCACGACTGGTATTGATATGGATCAGTTGAGCTACCCGTAGATTATTTTCAACATTCTTCAGTTAGCTCAACTGTGAAATTGTAAATACTTTTATCGATCTTTTATAAATAAAGAATTATTCTCTTTAGTCTCATAGTCGTTACTAAGAAATATGGTCTATAAAAGACATCAGCAAAGTCACAAGCAGATACTAGTATTGAACAATTAAGTGCATCAGTGTGCATACACCTTTACTTCTGATCTTGTTAACTTAAGCCTAATAGAAATGCCAGCCAGACCGTTAATAACAGGACTTTCACTGCATTTTACGTTAAGCGTTCACGGAAACTACGTTCAAAGATTTTAATATTAGTTTTAAACCGGAATTCATTTTTTGTTCATGTTAGAACTTGGAGACAGGTTTGTGTCTCAAATATTATGACGTAAGGTGATATTACACTAACACAACAAAACAATAACTAGTATTTACCTTGAGATTTGACAAAAATAAGAGCCTTATTTCTAAGTGTCAGTGTGTTGATATAGGTACTAGGTAAAAACACAGGTAAAGCGACGCTACGCCGCACAGTCGGTTTAAATTATGTAATAATGAAGTTCACTTAAATTCCCTTTCAATGGCGGGTCAATATCACCCGGCCAATGGAGGTGCCACATCCGCCCGCAGGGTGACTTCCGCGCAAGTTACAAGCTTTTCGATTCCCAAATTCCAAAAACCATTGTTCTAAAGCTGGGTTCTGACAGATGTAACGGAACGTAATGTACAATTCGCGTAAGCATTCTACGTTACGTCGTGTGCTAAAATTCGTCTCGTTGCTCGTTGCTCACGCCTTCTTTCCCTGTACTAACGTACGCTCGCTGTCGGAGGTTTTAGTCGTTAACTTGTTTCTACTTAAGTTGTACATCGTCATCATCATCAACCTATATTAGTCCACTGCTGGACATAGGCCTCCCCTAATGAGTGCCATAGCGCCCTGTCTTCAGCTTGCCGCATCCAGCATCTGCCTGCAGTCTTTCGCAGTAATTTTAGTTGTACGTTATTGTTAAATTTTCATGTTTCACATGTATTTTTTGCAAATCACTGCTTGTATTTTAGAACCAAGCCGCTAAGAACATTATGCTTATAGCATATACCTACACTTACCGTTAGACTGTCTCTGTAGTATCTAATTAATGAATTCAGCAAACTATAAAATATATTTTACGTTAGGTTTCGTTATTTTTTTCGTTCAGATTTGTTACTATATCGGCAAATAGAGATGTTTTACAATTTTTTTAACCATAATTCTAAGTGCGTAACTGGGTAGTAGTAACTAGTAACTGGAATATTAGTACACTGTAGTAAGTAACTGGAATATTAGTACACTGTAGTAAGTAACTGGGATATTAGTACACTGTAGTAAGTAACTGGGATATTAGTACACTGACAACTCGCAAGGGTGTAAAAAATGTCAAACTTTTTGTAGTAAAACTGTAAATATTCGTCTTGCATGCCAGTATTTTGTTCACTTCACTCACTTTGACCGTAGCACCAGTGCCATCTTCATAAGGGCACACGGGGCACTAGCCCAGGGCCCCCATCTTCAGGGGGCCCCCAAAAGATCAACAACCGACTTTCTGACAACCCTGAGCAGTGACAATCCAATACACACACACAATTGCTCTTTAAGCTTATACTATCCAACAGGGTCCTAAATTCTTGTATGCCCCAGGGCCCCGGCATGGCCTAAGACGGCCATGCATAGCACGAAGACTTTAGAATAAATCGCTACCTCTCCTAACTCGTCCTACAACACCCGTTAGTGATTGGATATGAAAATTTAATGGCACTAGTGCAATCACTTAGCTTTGCTACTTGAATTAACTACCCTACTACGGGCTAGTGGTGGGGCGGCTGACTTTTGATCGGAAGGTCGTAATGTCTTGAAAAATAAGGGTTCACTATTAGGTCGAATCAAAGAAAAAATCATGATATTATCGCTTTGTTGGAGACAAGCTCGCAGCAGTGGAGTGTGTGTGCTGATGGAGGCTTTTATGGTTTGTTTTCGTTATGAAGCTTAACCTATCGTCTGTTAAATGGACTTCTCGGACTTTTAGCTTATCTGTTGACGGACTTCTGAAGTCCTTTGAATCGAACTGCTGGCGTTTGGTCCACAGATAAATATCAAATATCAAAGTACTTCATTTCCTTTAGACCTCACAGGACTATTGGACACGTCAGAAAATGCATATTACATAAAGTTACATTCAGAGTGGACTATTTGTGTGTGATCAGTTAGATTTCTTTGAAAAAGAACAGTCAAAAAGCTATTCACGCTGCCTAATATTGAATTTTTTTCTCAATCGTGTTTTCACAATAAGGGAACCAAAGGAAACATGTTGAATTTTATGTAATTCGAGTTTTTTACCACGGGGACCCCTTGAGTTTGAGGCCTACTTTGACAACCAAACCCGTTAAGTTCTGTTGACCCGTTAAGTTAACTGCTGGATGGTAAAAATTGTGACTCCACCTAAGACACCTATTTAGCTTTATAGTAATACCCCGGCCAAGACACAAGACTGTGCATTCATCGCTAAAAAACCCCATTCACTGTTAGTCCACGGTTTAGTAACACACCTTTAACCATCTCCAAGAGCATCGGGATCCTGGGTATCGACATCTCCAGTGACGTTCACTTTTGCAGTCATCTGGAAGATAAGGCAAAGTGGATATCCAAACCGTGTGCAGTGTGTGTGTGTGTGTGTGTGTGTGTGTGTGTGTGTGTGTGTGTGTGTGTGTAGCTGTGTGGTGCCGGCTTAGAATTTGCACAACCCCAACTCTTCTCGCGGGTGTCGTAAGAGGCGACTAACAGGCCTCCCCCTGATAAGCGCCTTATTGGCTTTTATCTCATGGGGGGTAATACCCGCAATCCCCACCCTGGGTATGCGGGTTGGGTATCGCAGTGCGGTGGTAGAATCCCCTTTCCGTGCACCGGGGGCAGGCAGCAGCGCCCCCTGCAGAACAGCAGGGGGCGCTGCTGGCCGCCCCCGGTGGATATTCCTTAGTCGCCCCACCGCACAGGCACAGTGACAAAGAAACCTAATTATGCTGAAATAAATGCTTTTAATTAACAGTACTTTACGTTTTTAGTCAATGGTTCCGGAGATTTCCATAAGTACCTATATTTTAATTGATTATTATTAATGTAGATTATTTTATCTACGTTTATGCAAATGAGAGATATATAGTACGAAGGTAGCTGGTACAGCATTTGTATAAACAGACTGGATGAGATCCCAAGTTATGGTGGATGTACTAAGGCGTACCCCAGTGGGGGAGGGAAAGGGGCTAAGTTTTATTCTACAAAGAGACGGATGAAGTCAAGTTTTAGCTTTTTTTTTGTCTGTTTTGTGTCATAAATATTTTTCTATTCTCTTTTGACAGGACCAAAAAGTGACGACAAAAAAATTATTGCCTCACCCCCGCCCCGGTGTGGTATCCGAAGAATCATAAGTGGAGGAACATACATGGGGTACTTTCGGGTACCCCCGGGGATGAGGCATTCATTTTTTATCATGACGTTACTGTTTGGTCCATTATGTATTGGTGGGGTACATCATTAAATAGTAATAAATAAAACTTGTCGAAGTTAGTTGAAAGCGCTGTTCTGACACACGGCGACTTAACCGTAGATTTTTACTTCGAAATAAAACCTATATGAACAAAGGCCCGTGTGGCCCATGTGGCCCACACACACAATGCGTGTGTCCTAAGTGACGGCGCATCGCTTTAACTAGCTGAATAAAATACTCGACAAGTTATGTGGAAATCGTAAGCTCAACTCATAAAAAAGCTATTACTTACATAGTTTAAAAAAAAATTATGTTCCAACATTCCAAAGCCTCTATAAAGCATTCCATGGCCTCTATAAAGCTCATCCTGAGTCCATCCCACACAAATCCAATCCATTATTCATGTAATATAATAAATAAAAATAAATTATAAATAATGCTGGACAATTCACACAGCATTATCTAGCCCCAAGCTAAGCAGAGCTTGTGTTATGGGTACTAGATAACTGACATACTTAATACAATACACTACACAGATAGAATTTTTTTTTACATAGAAAAACATCCAGAACACCTGAACAAATACCTGCAGATCGTACAAACATTTGTCCCGGGGCGGGAATCGAACCCGCAACCTCCTGCGTCGCAGGCGGACCTTCGCCTGCTGCGCCACAGAGGTCGTCAAAATAATGGTACAATGATAGCCAAATAGTACATCCATACACCAACAATATGAATCCAAGGCAACTTTTACAATACAATAAAAATACTCTTTTTTTTGCACACCAAATATAACAGAAACACAGGACAGGAAAATACAAAAAAAGATACGTTGTAAAATTGGCAGCCTTATCGCTAGCGATCTCTTCCAGGATGGATGGACAGGAAGTAATAGAACAAATGTAGATGGTGGCGATTATAAAGAATAATATTTAGATAAAACATACGTGAACAAATCCAGCTATAAAGCTTTAAAAGCAAATGATAGCTATAAATAAAAAGATAATATTGAATATAAATATTAATTAATTTACAGTTTGATGTTGAGGTGTGTTTGAATATAGGGAGAGACTTCGCATGTATAATAGAGTGAGTAGAGCATTCCACACTTTCATGGCACATACGGTAAAGGATTAGTTATTGGAATTGAAGGGGCGAAGATTCTCAGTTGAAGAGTATGTGTTGAGCGGAGGAAGCGGCTATTGGTATTCAAATCAAGTTCCTTGCGGTAACAGAGAGTACCTATTCATTAGTAAATATATTTATATTATAGTAACAGAATAAAACAATAACAACTAGTATATACAAGTAAGTATATCTATTTCTTAAAAATCTAAGCCGTCACCAGAAGGCAGAGTGCCCAGAATGCTAGCAGCATTGCCACGTTGAATGGCAATGCTAATTCGTTGACCGAAATAAAAGCCAGCATTCCGATCACCTTTGGACTCTATAAGAAGTTTGGTAAGATCTTTATAAATTGCGTGTGCCCCAGGACCCCAAGGACCAAGGGTTTTAACCCCAAACGGCTCAAATAGGTAACCTCGGTCAACAGAGTGTATTTGGGACGAAAAGGATAGCAAAGCTGTTGACTTTCCCTTTTTACTAAAGAGTCTTGCCCCTGCTAGCGCTTGTTCTGAGTCCGGCCCACACAAATCCAATCCATTATTCATGTGATGTAATGCGGCCACCGGTATAATGATTAGTGCCTATTGATGGCCGTTTCCTAATCACGCGTTACCGGAATTAGTTAATGTATCATTAGATACTCATCATCATCAGCGTATATTAGTCCACTACTGGACATAGGCCTCCTCTAATGAGCGCCATAGCACCCTGTCTTGTTGCCGCATCCAGCATCTGCCTGCAGTCTTTCGCAGATCGTCATCCCACCTGGCCGGAGGGCGTCCTACACTACGTTTGCCGAGTCGCGGTCTCCATTCAACAACACGTTTACCCCAGCGGTTGTCAGTTCTTCGCGAGATGTGATCGGCACACTGCTACTTCAGCTTGCTAATTCTTTGGGCTATGTCGATAACTTTGGTTCTCTGTCGGACAAATTCTGAACAAAATTAAATCATGTAGGTCGATACATTTTTATTGCGACGTGAGAGGCAAATTTCTATAAAATATAGCTATTGAAGTACCTAGTTCATTTACTTCAAAATGTTATATGTGGAGTGAGAGAAAGTCAACTTGACTTTCTCTCACTCTTGTTCTCAATAAACAAGCTGAACAACTCAGTAGCAACTCCGATTATCCGAATTAGAGGATAGGTGCGCCACCGTCCTGGTAGAAGTTATCTAAACTCGGCGTTCTCGTCAGCGCGATTCAGCCTTCGTCCACTTTTACCAGCGACATCTAGTTATCAATTACCACACTAAACTTAGCCACGTACCTACATCTTAAAAATACATAACACAGGTGGCCTGAAAAACGTTTGCTCTACCAAAAACAATGATTCCCTCGTACAATAGACAGGCTAGTTACTAACAGGGCAATATCGGCTAGTGACGCGAGGTGTCAGTGGACCTGTGACGTCACTGGCGTAACGCAGTGGCGCGTGACGCCTGACGTGTGCCGAGGTATTCGTTTAATTGCCGACCCGACGTGACAATGGGGTAGGTTAGTGTGGAGTTAGAATATAATAAAATATCAATGTTTTAAACAGTTAGCTTCGCCTTGGCCGCGGCTTTGCACGTGTTTGTCCTGAATAAAAAGTAATACATAATGTCGTTCACAACAATTTATTAACAATTTATTGCCCGACCCGGTATTTGAACCCGGGACTCGCTGATAGCAGCGAGATCTAACATGTCCGCTAGACGAACCAACCAAAGTCACTCTTTTTTATTTCGTTCAAAGTTTATCCACAGTTTTCCACCACTTGAAACAAATCCAGACGTTTGTAGGTTATCAGTGTTGTGACAAGGTTCTATCCATACAGAGATGTGATCTTCTATCGTTCATTTGAAGCGAGCTATCGCAGAAACAGGAGCTTGGAGTTCCCCTGAAGGATATTTATCAAAAACTAAATTTAAAAAAACGTTCAAAATTCAGAATCACACACCAGATTTTTGGGTCCAGAATCACTCAAACCAGATTTTTGGTATGGGATTTGCGTAGTTCCCACCGCACAATAGATGCGCTGATAGACTAAAACTTCATCACGTATCAGAAGAGAAGATAACAGTTAAATAAAAATTTGCAAAGAAAACATCACCAGGAGAGGTAAATTTGCAAAGAAAACAGCGCCTGCGTTTCCACCAGAGATGTGCGAGGTAACTGAGCGGTACGAGGATGTGTAGTGGGCTCTTTGCAGATAAGCGAGCAGGCGAGGGTCGGGCCACCGTCTAGTAACTGCTATTCTGTCGCCCGCGTTCGTCCCTAGGACACATCCCTCGCAACACTTCTCTCGCAACACATCTTTCTCTCGTTTTGTATATACAAAAACCTCGCTTTGCGGAGCCGTTTCCACCAGAGCTGCGCTGAGCGAGGCTAGGTAAATGAAGTGACGCTATTGATTGTTAAAAACACACTCCTCGAGTATACGCATCTCTGGTGGAAACGCAGCCTTATGGTGTACATGTGCTCGTTAGTGAGGGGCCATGTTTCACCTCCATATGTGAGGATGGGCAGATGACACTGGCTAAACATCTTGATCTTGAGACATTGAGGTACCTGTGACTGTAAAACGTTTTCCAATTTCCCAAAAGCAGCCCACCCTAGTTGGATTCCTTCATTTGCGAACTTTGTAACCTTGCTGTGCAAAAAGGCTTACTATACAATATCAGATTATCTAGGATTAAAAAGCTGGGGACATGTTTTGCTCCAACTCGGAAAATAACAACTAACAGGCTAAGGGTTTCTTCGTCGCTTCTTTACTTTAGTCTACATACCGAAGCGACATAAATCATAAATATCACTTTCTTTCCGTGTTAGTGTTTAATTTTATAATTTGAACTTTTCTTAGTAATGTACATTTAGAAAAGGTCAAATTATATAACTAAACACTGACACGAAAAGAAAGTGATAGGTATTTATGATTTCTTTATTATATTTGTGTTTGATTTGATATGGTCCAAAAGTTAAACCGTGTCCAAGATAAACTGCATCAATTTTATTGTTATTAACAGTTATGTGGTTGAATGACCGGTCTTTTGTCTTAAGTCATCATATCCTTTGCCTTGGACACGGTCATCCTCAGTCCAACTCTTATGGAGGCCTCAAGCAGGGAAGACTACATGACATGCTCAACGATTTGCATGTTTTCGGCAGTCTCGGATATGAGTAGTAGATTAAATCTACTACTCATATAGGATTAAATTTTAATCCTGGTTCCGAAAATTCCTCAAACCAAAAAGTAGCTATCAAACTAATTTAAGTGGAAATTTAAGTTAACCCGGTTAGGTAATGTTTAGTTCTGGTGGAATGCAGAGCAGGCTGGAGGTTAGAGATGTATTAGTGAAATTCCGAGGGAGGCGCTTACTTTCAGAGGCTTTAATGGGCTAAATATCTTGAGCCGAGATAATTTGGGAGGGTGCGCAGAACAGGCGATTGAGGTGATTTTATGAGGCTTTCTTTTACCACGCTTCTCAAAACTTTAGGTATTATGAACATTTCGTAGTATGATAATGGAGAAAGCAGAGCAGCTAGAACGAGCTTGCACATAAACGGGAATGTTTTTGTTTACTCAGACTCAAACGGGAAGGTTTTTTGTTATTATAGTGCGTAATCCCACACTCAGGGTAATTTCTAAAAAACCGAGACCGTATTAAGTCGCAAAGATTTTCGACTCCCACGTCACTTGACCTCGTGGTGTAGTTGGTTAGCACATTCCTGTACTGAAAGAAGGATGCGGGTTCAAGTCCCGTCGAAGTCGAAAAATTTTTGCGCTATTATTTGATTTCTTAGACTTGTTATTGTTATCAAAAATGTACCTACTGCTAAAATGCACGAAATCACACAAAATTGCAAATGCCCCGATCGAATGAGTAAGAAGATTGTGAAAAGAGAAAGAAGAGTTTGCATGACACTGTCATGCTAATAAAAGTATACTCTCTCTATCCAGCAGGGGCGTTGCAAGACGCTTAAAAAACTTTTATAGTTTACGTTTTCAAGTAGTAGTTACCTATTGGGTGATTAAATGAATTATCATGAAGCAAACAAATATACCTAGGTTCCTAAAATTAAAAAAAAACAATAAACCAAGACCCAAAATATTTGCAGCAAAAAGTATCCACCACAAGGTAATCAACTTGTTTTGCAGCCAGTACCGAGTGTAAAGTATTAGTGAGGAAGATTGCGTAAGTCGAACCATTTGGCCGGTATCGGCACAATGGAGCAGAATCGGGGAGAATCGGGCAGATTTGCCCAGAATCGGGCATTACACGCGGATCGGGAATTAGAAATATTTAGCTTTTTTATTGGACATTATTGACTGGAAGGTAATTTGATAACGCTCCACAAGGTTTACAATCAAAAACTATCTACCAATAGTAACTTCTTCAAAAAGTACCTAGCACATAATTCTTTAATACGAACGGCCGAAAAAATCGCGACTTTTAATTTTTGAAAATTTATTTTGACTGTTTTCCATTATCATATGTATTTGTGACTTTATACTTGTATCGTAGAAGCCTTCTTGGATTCCAGAATCACCCCCCTGCGGCTTAGCTTAGTAGATACACCAATTACGTGGCAACTTCTAAGTCCACGTAATTGGTCTAGCGATACACGGGCAGTTTGATAAAGTCAGGATCGACTGCTTCTAACTGGGGACTGCAAAGTCAACAGCTTAAAATCCTTCACGCACACGAACACTACATCCTACACACTACATACTACACGAACTTCAATTTTCTAGACATACGCGGATCCGCTCGAGCAGTTGCATAGTTCGATATGCAGTCGCAGCTTCAAGCAGTCGATTCTGACTACTTGAACACTCATGAACACTACATGCTACACACTGCATACTACATGAACTACAGTTTTCTATTTACGGACATTATGCAGTCGCAGCTTAAAGCAGTCGATTCTGACTACTTCAAGCAGCCCGTCTATCCAGGCTCTTAGTGTTTAAGATAAATTGACAAATTTAGTTGCCCGTAGAGTTGTAAGTAGACACATTAAAAGCTGCAACCGAAAACCTTGTTAATCTCACATTTTAACCGAAGCGAACTTTTTCTTTTTCGTTATTATAATAAGTAAAAGGAATCTCCGTTACCATGGTTCTCACCATGATGTACAATGATTATTCATTTCCCTTCAAAAATAACCACAAGAAACCTAAATAAACCAACACCTTCAGTAAATTAAAACCTAAAAAATTCACACACCCGTTTTCAGTTAGGACGGTCTTGCCAGTATTATTTATTTATCAGCCAACCCGTGATGATAAAATACTGCTGGCTGTTTATCTTTTTCGCGCGAAAGTTGGGTATAATAATGTAACTGGCAACTTTTTGCTGCAAGATTCGTAAAAGTGGTAAAACCAAAAAATACGATGGTAAGCTTGTAAAGACGTTAGGTAGTGGTGCACTTGTTCTAGAGAGGGGAAAATTCTTAGGTAACTTTTTAAGTCAATGGGAAAAATATCATCATCAGCAACAGCCCACACAGGTCCACTGCTGGACATAGGCATTCCCCATACGACGCCTCAAATAGCGGTCCTGAGCGGCCTCCATCCACCGACTCCCTGCGACCGGTACAATTTCGTCGCTCCAACGAATGGCTGGTCTCCCAACACTCCGTTTCGCGTTGCATCACGGTCACCACTCGCTAACCTTTACTTCCCAGCAGTTAAAACCTTGGGATGGAAAAAAGAAGAAAAAAGTGCACAGACAGTAAATAACAGAAGTTATGTTACATAATACATACATACATATTTCATCATCATCATTATATGCATAAGTTAGTCCACAGCTGGAAATAAGTAGGCCTTCCCTAATGAGCGTCATAGCGCCCTGTCTCCAGCTTGCCGCATCCAGCATCTGCCTGCAGTTTTTCGCAGGTCGTCATCCCACCTTGCCGGAGGGCGTCCTACACTACGTAGGTACATATTTACATTACAAAATTACCTATAGGTACTATCTACTTACATAGAAAAAAGAAAAATAATAGTAAACTAATACAGTAGGTCCAAAAGAAGCAATTATATGACCTGCCCACTGCCATTTCAGCTCAATAATTTTCTGATAGCTATGTCGGTGACTTTGGTTCTTCTACTTCCGTGTTCCGGATTTTATCACGTAGGGAAACTCGAAGCATCAGCTCCATACCTTGCTGAGCTACTGTGAGCTTATATACCTACCTCTACGGAAAAATATGTCAATATGTATAACAATACAGACCAAAGAAACAAATATTAAAGTAACTCTTTCCGATTGAAAACCACGAACAGTCAAATCAAATTGCTACGGTGTACAAAATAAAAATTCATTCAAGCCTATAGTTAAAATTAAAAAACATGTATCGTACATCGATAGCAAAGTTGTTCGTTATTTTTTATCGATAACAAAGTTAGTTTTCCCGCATTTTTCGCACCACTATTTTTTCGTAGTGTTGCCACCGTGCAATTTAAAATCAATTATTGAAATGGCAGTGTAGTGGAAAAAGCCTTTATATGCATCGCTAATTTCAGGAGCATTTTTGAGTGTTGTTTTGGGAATTGTAAAGTTGGATGTTTGGTTTTCGTTTCGTTTTTGTTCAACAAGCGAAGGCCGATTTATTTGAATTGTTTTAAAAGACTGATAATTTTCTTCTGCTGTGCAAAATTCTCATTACATAGTCGTAAGAAAAAGAGAATTTTTGTTCGTCATTGGTCTTACCTTATAAGTTAAATTTGATATCATATAATCAGAAATTGTAAAATACCTACCTAATTTTGGAAATCCAAAATAAGACCACTTCCTCTAAAAAACTATACTTTTGTTGTAACGTCTTTTGCCACAATTTTTTTTTTTATTCTAAAAACTTTGCCCACCATTATTTATAGTGCCATCGTTTCATTTACTGTAAAAATATCCCTTCACTTGCCAATGAAACCAAAACACAGCTCAATAATTTCAAGCAACAACAAAACCAGCACTCTGGTTGTTTGCCCAAACAAATCAAAACATTACTGTGATAACAAAGGAATATTCTCTTAAAAAAATAACATAGGAAAATTGGGTTGCCATATAAATCAATCGCCTAATAAATTGGGAAGTCCAAGTCAATATAATCCGAAGTTATGAGGTAACTTAAGAATTAGGGATGTAGAGGCAGTAAATAATGGCGGATAAGGAGGGGATTTAAGTTTTCTGGGCTTTTTTACTTAAATTAAGGTCGATATCACTCCGTAATAAAGGTGATAGACGCTCGACCGATGATCTTTGGTACCTTGAGTGGCAAAGCCTTTAGAGCTGTTGAGTTGAGCACTTACAATAAGGCGCAGTGTAGTAAGTAACAGAAGTAATTATTCTATATCAAAAAATTACAAGCAAAGTTGGTACAAAAAAAAATAGATAATGATATCATTCAAAAAAAAGCGGGTAGGCGCTATGGTTAATCGGATCAGCTGATCAATATTTACAGTGTTTAAAAATAGTTTTCAGGCGTTAAATAGCAAAATTAACTTTGAACATTGCTCCTCAAGCTGTTTTATAACTGTGAAAGTGTTATCAGTGCTTCAGACTTTCAAAAACCACGTATTTCAAGTGATAACCAAGGCACGACAAACCCACTACAGTTTCTTATAGTAAAGCAGAACTAAGGAGCTTGGAACATTTGGAACAATCCAAGTAAGGAGTGCTTCGTTTTTTTTTCTGTTCCTGTTAACTTATAATTAAAAATATTACGTAGTTATTTTTTTGTGTCCGATAGCAGAGACATTATTGTGACTTTTAATTGGAACTGTGTGGCGCCATCTCTGTTCGGCCTCCCGAACTAAGACTGCAAGCATTGGACTGATCGTTTTAGCCTACCGATAATCGAACGGTGGCTCTTGGTGGTCAGTAGCGATGAATAAATGCGGCGGTTGCGGCAAATTTCTAACAGGTGGCGCTACCTGTACGAAATGCAAGATTATTTATCATAAGCAGTGCGTCAACCTGTCTTCGAATGCCGTACCCAAGAACTGGGTTTGTCCAGCTTGTGTGGCGCAGGCCCCGCGCAGAGATAATACAAATACCCCGGTTAAACAAGCAGAAGAAGAAAGCCCTGAAAAGTCTCCTCAGATCGTTGACGACTGCGGCAGCGAGCAAGCTTCGTCTCCCCTTCTTGAGGAAATAAGAGCGCTCAGAAACGATATGAGCATTTTCCGCAAAGATTTTATAAGCTTTAAAAGTGATGTCCGCGCGGAACTAAAGGAGTTGAGGAGCACATTCCAAAGCAGTTTGAGTGATGTGAGTGCTCTATCAGAGCGTCTCGACACTCAAGAGGCCAGACTGCGCGCGTTAGAAGCTTCCGCCAAGAACACGGAAGATTTCGAGCAGCAGATACGTGATCTTAAACGAGAGATCAACAACAGAGAGCAACTTAGTCTGCAGAACGACATCGAGATTAGTGGCGTCACGGAACACAAAGGCGAGAACATCATGCACGTCACTGGGCTGATCTTGAATAAGATTGGTTTGTCAGTAGATGAGCGTGATATCGTAGAGTCACGACGAGTCGGCCCGGTGCACCTGGACCACGAAGGCAAGCAGAGGCCGCGCCCGATCGTGCTGCGAGTGACTCGGCGCGCGGTGCACGAGCAAGTGATCCGCGGCGCGCGCGCTCGTCGCAATATATCGACGGGTGACATCGCAGTGGCTGGAACGCCGAGGCCTATTTACATCAATGAGAGGCTTACTAAGGACACGAGACTTCTCTTCGGCCGGACCCGCGCTCTGTGTAAACAACACAAATGGAAGTACGCCTGGACGAGAGAAGGCAAAATACTTGTCAGAGAAGGAGACGGCAAGCCAGCGTTTCGTGTTCGAAGCGAAGTCGACCTCGACCGGATTTTTAAATCACACTCAGCTCATAGCGCGACTAATTAGCTTCGAAAAAGTTGATAGATTGTCATTTCGCACTTCAAGTATGGGAGTCGCAAAAATGCCTGTTACCATAAAACTTTTTATTTTAATTTATCATGCATGCGCCTTGCCTTTAAAATTATTAGATTTGCGTTTTACTGTAATCTTTAACTTAACTTGTGCCCAGTCTTACTTATTGCATTGGCGTGGAATTTTAAATAAGGTAAATCTAACATATTCATGTTTCGCTAAGACTTTTATCTACTGTTTACATAGGGTACATAATATGTCATATTATACACATTTACACACACACATTAATTTGCTCACAGTACGTACACAAAACACATACACAACAACTTACACAGACACCTTTTTAGAACACTGCAGACAACACCGTATCTGTGTAAATACTAACTCAATCAAGTATGGATAACACAACTAAAAGAAAACGTTTAGTACTGGGTCTTCTGAACGTACAATCTCTAAACACAGGTAGACACGAGCTAGAGGCAAGCATGCTAACGCACAAGCCCGACATCCTGGCTTTAAATGAAACTTGGGTCAAAGACGAAAAGATAGCTCCAGCGCTACCAGATTATACGCTTAAACTAAGGTCGCGAAAGAAAACGGGTGGGGGCGTTGGCTTCTATGTGAGGAAAGGGATACGTGCTAGAGTTCGTGCACACCCTGCATCGGACCTGGAACAACTCTGGCTTGAAGTAACATTACCGGGCTCTCGAATGGCAATAGGCACGGCTTATAGGCCGGAAAAGGTTAAAGTTTCGCCAGCTCTTAGTTCACTTAGTGAGTCCCTGTCAACCTTTTTAAATTGTGACTATATCTGTATACTAACTGATTTTAACGTTGACCTGTTACATCCTAATACTACAAGCGCCCGCGAGCTATCGATGTTTTGCACCCAGCATAATCTTGTGCAGTTAGTTACAGAGCCTACTAGGATTACAAATTCCTCTGCAACTTTGATTGATTTAGTTTTAACAAATATTCCCGACAAATGCAGGAAGGTAACTGTGTTACCGAATAAGAACCTAAGCGACCATGCCATGATTTTATCATCATTTAATGTTAAAAAAGAAAAAGTTCAGCCACGTTATATTGAGGCTCGATCAATAAATAATATAAACATAATGCAATTCGAACACGATTTGAAATCAATAGACTGGCAAGATCTTTATAAAATTGATGCACACTCCATGGTACTCCGGTTTAACGAAAAAATTAATGGCTTATTCGACTCGCATGCCCCTCTTATACGTAAGAAAGTCGTCGACTCTCCAAAACCGTGGCTCACAGATACTGTTCGTCTTATGATGCGGTTACGTGATAAAGCTCTTGTTAAAGCAAATTCTAAGAAAACAGATTCGTCTAAAAATTACTACAAAAGTTTAAAAAATTTAGTAACGGGAGCTTTAGAAAGAGAAAAAGCAGCATTCTTTGCACATTACGTAAACAAAAACTTGAGATGTCCAAAGAAACTTTGGAATTACTTTAAGAAAATAAAAACCTTTAATAATAACTCTTCTTCGATTCCTGATCATTTAATGAACCCTAACTCGATTAATAATCACTTCCTCAACGTGCCAGGCTCTGGTATTGTTGATAGTGAAGTTTATTCGTATTTTAAATCAAATATCAGCACAAATAATATTTTCTATCTAAAAACAGTATCGGAGGAAGCGGTTGGTAAAATTATTTTAAATATAAATACTAATGCATCGGGTTACGACGGGTTGACTGTGGATATGATAAAACTTACCTTACCAGATACTTTGAAGATAATTACTAACATAGTGAATTCTTCTATCTTATCAAATGAATTTCCTAATGGCTGGAAACGCGCCCTAGTCATACCCATACCTAAATGTAGCCTTGTTGAAGAACTAAAACAACTGCGTCCCATCAGCATTCTTCCGGTCTTATCGAAAGTCTTAGAGCGGGTGGTTCTCTACCAAATAGAGAAACATCTTGAACAGGAGAATATTATTCCTCAATATCAATCAGGCTTTCGGAAAGATCATGGAACGGAAACGGCACTTCTACGAGTCACAGATGATATAATTACCGCGTCAGACTCTGGACTCTGCTCTGTTCTTGTCCTGCTTGATTTTTCTCGCGCCTTTGATTGTATTAATCATGATCTACTTGTCGCTAAGCTAGGTTATTACGGCTTCTCCAAAGATACTTGCAGGTGGGTCAAATCTTACTTATCGCATAGAGAACAATATGTAGAGCTAGAAAAACAAAGTGGCGAGAAAGTAGTTTCTGACATGACAAAGGTGCCGACGGGCACACCACAGGGCTCTATTTTAAGTCCGATCCTATTTTCAATTTTTACAGCAGACATGCCTGATCAAATTAAAATCTGCAAATATCATCTATATGCAGATGATACCCAGATATATCACAGCTTTGACCCAGCCAATACGAACGAGGCAATGGCTCTAGTAAATAAAGACCTCAAAAACATTTTCTCATGGGCCACAAAAAATGCGCTTATCCTAAATCCCGCCAAGTCAAAAATGATATTTCTCGGTACTAGGACACAAATCCAGAAAGCCCTAAGTTTCAATCCTGTTCTTAAGATTAACGATATAGTTATTCCTATAGAATATGATGCTAGAAACTTAGGCCTCGTTATAGATAGTGAAATGAGATATGTTAAACACGTGAATGAAAAAATTAAGAACGCTTTCTATAAACTCAAAGTACTCTACAATATCCGAAAATATATTTCAGAAGAGGTTAGGCTATTGCTATGCGACCTTCTTGTGCTCTCCCCGTTTAATTACTGCAGCTCAGTATATGGTCCTAGGCTGTGGATTAAGACGGAAGGCGCTATTCAACGAGTGCAGAATGCATGCATGAGGTTCTGCTATAGTATACCTAGGAGAGCACATATCAGACCATACCTAGCAAAACAGGGTATACTTAACATGAAGGACAGGCAGGAACTCCATATAGCATGCATAACTCAGAAAATTCTCTGGAATAAGAAACCAGAATACCTATTTGAGAGGTTTACTTGGGCCAAAGACTCTCATGATCGTAACACTCGCTCCAAATACAATAACTATCTTGCGATCCCCAATCACAAAACCAAAGGGTTTAAAGGTTGTTTAAAATACCAAGCATCAAAGATATGGAACAATTTACCACCGCCATTGAGGATAAAAATGAGTTCAAAAACATTTAAAAAAAAATTTAAATTACTACTACTCTTGCGACAGACCCATATGGTAGAAACAACCTTTAAACTCTGAAATTAATTACATACAAAAGTAACGTTAATAGACCATATTCAGACACACACACACACACATATACACACACAAAATACACATACCATGCAGCACACAAACACTCACATGGTCCCCCGTTGCCCAGACTCTTATGAGACTAGTGCCTCGGGGGGAAACCAACATTCAAACACGCATGCACAACATACCTACATTACACACCCATGAACATTCCCAAATACCTGAAAATTTGCCTTAGTAAAATGTTTATTATGATTGTGAAAACGCCATGCATTTAATTTAATTGTATCCATTAGATTGATCTATTTTTTATGTATAAAATCCCGCTATCACTTTAACCTCTCGGTGACCAGCTATCCGAGAGGAGTAAATTGAAAAACAGCGCTGCTTGCATAATAATGCATTACAGCAAATGCTGAATTTACTCCTATTGCCTTAATCTACTAGTTTTAATTAAGTAGTTTATGTATAGTTTTATGTTGTGTTTTCTGTATTAAGGCAATAAATGATTTTCTATTCTTCTATTCTATTCTATCATTTATTCATAAAAAAACATTAAATAGCTTGGTTAGTAATTAAAGCCTATGTTAGATTTGTCTAGAGGTGTCATGGAAAGGGAGTACTAGACGAAAGGGGGTGATTCTAGATATAGAGAAAGTCAACGCAATCAAATGCACGAATATTTTTAAATTTCCAAGGGAATCACATGCGCACAAAACCTATAGGGTACTTCCCGTAGACCTAGAATAATGAAATTGGCAAGCAGCAAGGTCTTATTAGCACAAGTGAAGAGAAAAATCCGAAAACAATAAATTTGTAGTTTATTCATATAAAAAAAATTTTGATTCCCGCCGTGAACCAAAACCTACAGCGTACCTACTTCCCGTTGACCTAGAGTCATGATATTTGGCATGACACAAGGTCTTATAATTAGTATACGGAACCCTGAGAGCGCGAGTCCGACTCGCACTTGACGTTTTATTTGTATTAATGAAGCTTGTGAAAAGAGTCTGATGAAAATAAAGACATTATTCTTTGAATGTTTTAATATAATTCCCGCTAAGCGACAAAGTCCCTATAAATATTTTCAAACTTACGCGATCTGAACACATAATTATTTGTATTATTTATCGGGTATTTATCGCGTTTATTTACCTATTTTTCCCGACGTTTCAACAGGTTTACACACTGTCGTGGTCACGGAATGACTGAAAAATCCCTTTATTTTGATATAAATTAAAAAAAAATGTTTTAATATCTAGCATTCATAGGAGAAGTATTTAAATCAAAAGTCTTGTCTAGTACAATGCCCTAGGTCACTAAATTTCTAAGTTTTTGGTCCAGACATCTCATTCATTCCATTACATTCAAAGTTGTCACATTTAAGAACCGAGACCTGAATTTACAACCCACTTTCTAGATCTTTCCAAACCGTTACTTGTCTGTTTCAAATTATTTTACAAAATGAAGACGACGACGGTTCTTACTTTAGAAAGACAAAAACGTTTCTTTTTATTGGCGACCTTTGTGGCACGGCGGGCGAAGGTCCGCCTGCGATGCAACAGGTTGCGGGTTCGATTCCCGCCTCGGGACAAATGTTTGTAAGATCTACAGATATTTGTTCAGGATGTTCTGCATGTTTTCTATGTATAATAAAAAATATCTATTTATGTTGCGTATTGTGTCAAGTATGTCAGTTATCTAGTACCCATAACGGAAGCTAAGCTTAGCTTGTCCAACATTTTTTATTAAGTATTATATTCATAAATTTATTATTATTTTACTAAAAAAAGTTCTGAGCTTAAAGTTTATAAGTTTTAAGAAGTCCAACTTGAATGCAAGCGCCATCTATGTTTTGTCCAGTGAACAACATACTCGCCGTATCGATCAATCTGTTCACGTCACCTATTGTAAAAAGCATCGCTAAAAACTTCAGAAACACGCTCGTAGAGGGCGCTACTTGACAAAAATGTCAAATTAGGAAACTGTAGTTTTTTCATGTGCAGATTTTCTAAGCTGCTTATCAAGTAACTATTTCGCTCAAATCTTTTAATTATTAAATTAATAATAGATAAATAATGCTGAACAATCCACACAGCATCATCTAGACCCAAGCTAAGCAGAGTTTGTGTTATGGGTACTAGATGACTGATATATGTACTTAATATGATACATTACATACGAGTAGATATACCCGGAGCACCCGGAACAAAATATATGTAGATCATACAAACATTTGTCCCAAGGCGGGAATCGAATCCGCAACCTTCTGCGTCGCAGGTCGCCCGCCGCGCCACATCGGTCGTCGGAAGTATTTAGCCAAGCTAGCGCGGGTTAAAACTAGCCAATCGTCTCATTTTTTTAAATTTAAATTTTATTTTGTGTGATAAATTGATAGGTAAGTATGCAATAAAAACAATTCTATAAGTCTATATAGTATATACTATCTATCTATATAGTATAGTAGTAAGTATAGTATAGTATAGTAGTAATAAAAGTATAGTATAGTATTGTATAAAAGTATAGTATAGTAGTAATAAAAGTATAGTACAGTATAGTATAAAAGTATAGTATAGTAGTAAGTATATAGTATATATTTCTATCAATCGAAAATTATTTATTTTAAAATTTTAAATCCTTCTCTTTTGGTCCCACCTGGAATGTCATTGAAAATTTCATTTTTAGACGAAGCTCGAACGGCTTGGCATAGTGCTTGCCCCGATGCTGCTCCCCCAAAATCACTTTTGTCCCAACGGCAATGGGACGGGCCTCTGTGTGAGTTGACACGGAACTGTTTGTTACAAACGTGCTCCAGTTCTGCAGATCGTGCCCGCCTCCTGGCCGTTTCTAAATGGGAGTCAGGACATTGGTTGCAAGCATTTCCTTCATATAACACTGGTACTTTATTGGATCCCGTAACTTTCCGTATCGCAACATGTCTCCGGTTGGGTGCAAGGTGTTGCGCGCCTCATCAATGCCAGTGCGGTACTGCTGTCGAACAGCTTGGTCATCACGGATTATCGTGCACTAGGGCCGCCGGTCGGATATCTCGCCACGCTAGCCTTAACGACATCATCCGGCGGGCCTTTGTCACCGCTAACGTACCAGCTATTCTCGAACCGAATGGTCTGTTGCGTGACGATGGTAAGAGGCCCGACGGTATGACACTAGTCCCATGGGAGTTGGGGAGGCCCATTGTGTGGGACGCTACATGCGTCGACACACTTGCGCCTTCCCATCTTCCGAGGACATCCGTGAGGGCGGGTGCGGCGGCAGATTTGGCCGAAGATCTCAAGAGGCGCAAATATGCAGGTCTCGACAGAGCCTACACATTTGCTCCCCTTGGAGTCGAGACCCTAGGTCCGTGGGGTACCGAGGCTCTTCGGGTTTTCAAAAAACTATCTGAGCGTCTGGTCGAAGCGACGCGTGACCCGAGAGCTGGTGATTATCTGGCACAGCGTATCAGCATTGCCATACAGCGTGGCAATGCAGCCAGCGTCTTAGGGACGCTTCCGACTGGTGTTGATATGGATCAGTTGAGCTATCTGTAGACTGTTTAGCGTGGCAACAGTCGGCAGTTAGCTCAATTGTTTCAATTGTAAATACTAGTATAATTTTCTTTATTTTAATTATTACATAGATATCTATGTAATTTCAAAATTCAATAGGTTAGAAGATGAAGACATACTCGTAGTAGGTACAGTAATTTCCTTTAAAACATTTCATCTCCCGAATCCATAAGTGAATATTGCACCCCGTCATTTAATTAGACTGTGGGGGCGACAATGGTTTATTACGATCTTTTTTCAACCCCCGAGAAGATGGTAGGAATTTATCATCCCTAGAAAGCTACCCTCATTCTGCTGAGGTACCTACTAGCTATTTATCAAAGTAGTAGGTGTTGTTGGTTTATAAGAGTTACTTGGTTTTTGAGTTAGAGACACAACTTGACAAGACCGGGTCACATTTTCACTCCTCTCGTAAATACAGCCTGAAGACTTCAAAACTTGTTTTCCTCCGAGACATCAAACTTTTAATGACGGATAGTTTTTACAAAACTTTGTCGTGGCTCTAATTCTGTGCTTACTGAGTTTAATTACGGGTAGGAAGGTATAGCCCGCGCGCAAACAAAACGGGGCTGAACCTTGTCAAAGTAATTGTCCAACCATTATGTCTCAGTTCGAAATAGTTCCATAGGTACCATTCTGTAGGCCAAGCACGAAGATTGTTCTTTTTACGCAATTATAATTTAATTTTAATCAACCTCATTAATTATGATATACAACATCAGAATATTTCCATGCTGTTTAGTAGGAAATTTTATGGAAAATCCGAACATATATAGATGTTACGAGGTGTTACTAGATAATAATCAAGAAATCATGCTGGCGGAAACCCTGCCACGCAATGGCCTTTGCGGCGCGCTATGGACTGCCATCTGAGAGGCTAGGGTAGAATCATAGATCTAAGTAAAATTCTGTAGATATGGTACGTTCTCCCAGCGCAAACTCAACAAATGGCCTGTGTTGTGTTACAACTAAACGCAAAGACACGCTATAAACCTACCTACTGAACAACGAAGATGGACAGACGCGGACGTACCCAGACCAAAGTGCGAGACAACAATATGCACGCGAAACTTGTACCTCGGCAACTCCGCCGCTCTGACAATGACTGAGCTGGGCGGACCTAATTGAACCTAATTAGAGCGTTCCTCTTTCAAGAAGCTAGTTCCCAATCGCCCGAATTCCACTTACATCGATGGGTAGAATCACACGTCACACTAATATCACACTAATATTATAAATGCGAAAGTTTCGATGGATGGATAGATGGATGCTTGTTACCTCTTCACGCCAAAACTACTGAACGGATCAGGTTGGAATCAAACATAGACGAATTTTATCCCATAAATCAGTTCCCATGGGACAGAAATAACCTCAAAACGTTTCCATAGAAACAACGCGTGCGAAGCCGTGGGCAGAAGCTAGTAGAAAATAATGACATAGTATCGTCATACATTGCGTACATTATTGAAGAGGAAGGAATGGATTTCAAATAATTTACGCATTCGATGACAAAGTGACGTAAATCTCTATTCTACCCTAGACAACAATCCTCGTGCACAGGCCAAGCACGGGGATTGTTGTCTAGGGTAGAATAGAACAAAATTACGTCACATCGTCATCGAATGCGTAATATGTTTGAAACTTATTCCTTCACCTTCAATAGTTTACGCAATGTATGACAATGAGATGTCATTCTTCTTTATTCTACCCTAGACAACTTACTATCGCCGTGCTAGGCCTAGGACCTTCTAGCCCTAATCGTGCGCGAATTATTACAAAAAATAGCTTAATGGCTTTTAGTGTTAACACTAAAAGAGCCGTGTGGTGTCGGCTTAGAATTTGCACCACCCCAACTCTTCCCGCGGGTGCCGTAAGAGGCGACTAAGGGATATCCACCGGGGGCGGGCAGCAGCGCCTCCTGCAACAATTCTACCAATAAACTGCGATCCCCAACCCGCATTTCCAGCGTGGGGATTATGGGCATTACTCCCTATGAGATAAAAGCCCATAATAACAAAGCGATTATAAGCAATACAGCATCAATCCATAACCAATCAAGTAGGTACCTATCTTTTAAACGTTCTGCATTTAATACAGATCAATATGGCCTTTTACAGCCTGTAATTTAAATGAATATTTTCGAAGATATTACAGATTTAAAATGCAGGGACATAGCGGTTGCGGCGGCACCGGCCGGGGGGCCGATTCTGTAGTATATTAAGTACCAGCATTGCACCCGTGCGAAGCCGGGGCAGGTCGTTAGTTAATAATGCTATTTCAGCTGCACGACAAAGAGGATAATATTGTCGTCTTATTCTAATTACCGACCTATGGCGGGTCCAATTAATCCGTCGAGCCAAGCTTCTTTTGTAAACGCCGGGTTTCCTACGATGATTACATTACAGGGTAACCCAGTGTTCGTTTTGTATCACTAAACCAAATCCCTTCAACAGTACATATTCATCAACACTATCTGTCGACTCTTGTTAAGTCGTCCTGATGTTTGTCTGTTATTTATTCCTGCTTTTTGTGTCTTATTATTGCTGTCCTTCTATATATTGCAGATTCTGAAGTGTTTTTGGAACGAAGTTCATTATCGCGCGTTGTGAAAGGGGGCTACACGGAAAAAATTGTCACGAAAAGTTGTAACGTCACATTTTGACTGCTTGACATTTTGAGTGCTGTGACCCCCACGCCACCAGCTATCGGAACCCCCTCCCCCCACCAAAAGATCTGATATGGGTATCGTTTTCGACTAACAAGAGGGTGAGGATTACTTATGTGATGACTGGGGGCATGTGCCTAGTATAAGGGAACAGCACGGCGAGCGAAGCAAGCCGTGCTGTGACTCCCACGCCCACTATTAATCGAAAGGAACTTCGTTCCATCCGGGTGTCCCTTGACACCTCTCAAGTTGTTTTATATTATAGAATTTTTATATTTATTTTTAAGTCGTCATCAGTTACGCCACCGTCAGTTTTGATATATACCGATCCTGTGCATCCAAACGTGGCCTGGAAGAAATCGCTGTTAGCGATAAGGCCGCTGATTGTGCCACACTAGGTGTAGTAGGTAATAAGCTCTTGTTTAATTGTTTTATGTATTGATGGTGCAATAAAGTTTTAATCTATAAATCAATAATTCTGTGTTGTACTAGGTCCTTTATTAACAAAGAAAATTACAATCAAGAATAAAAACAAATTAGAACTAGGACTTACAATTTAATCAGTTGAGCTCACTGCAGACTGTTGCAATCAATCTACAGGTGGCTCAACTGATTCGTATCACACAATACCAGTCTAATTGTTCTAGGGTAAGTCTGAGCAAAGCGTTATATTCCATTCTTATGCACAAATGTGTCTCTAATTTTTTTCTTAATAAAATGAAATACAACTAATTTGTTATTATCAAATAAATGAAAAAACCTCATGTACCTACATTAAAATAAATACAAACAGAAATGATCCTCATTAGTGCTAAAACCAATTCAATTAGTTTCACCAATCATTAAAATGCAAATTAGTTGAGGTTATCATTATAACACCTCGATACATTTAATTATTGCATATTCGACAGGATTTGATTGATATCTCTGTGTAAGGAGATGGCAAAAAAATAACTTCTAGAATGGACCTTCCAGGCTAGCCCTTTACATCAAGGGACCAACGAAACTGAAGGAACGGACCTTTTTGCCCTAAAATGGGTATAATAAAGAAAGCAATTGGTATATTTTCTGTATTATTTTTATATGAATAGTATTCTCGTGTGTAATTTTAATTGTGATTTTAATGTGTTGTACCATTTTTTTACATTACATAAATCTTTATTCACAAAGAAAATTACAATTAAATAATAGAAATAAATAACGCTAGTCCCATGGGAGTTGAGGAGGCCTATTGTGTGGGACGCTACATGCGTCGACACACTTGCGCCTTCCCATCTTCCCAGGACATCCGTGCGGGCAGATTCGGCGGCAGATTTAGCCGAGGATCTCAAGAGGCGCAAATATGCAGGTCTCGACAGAACGTACACATTTGCTCCCCTTGAAGTCGAGACCCTAGGTGGCAATTTGAGTTTTTTAAAAAATATGTGAGCGTCTTGTCGAAGTGACGCGTGACCCGAGAGCTGGTGAGTATCTGGCGCAGCGCATCAGCATTGCCATACAGCGTGGCAGTGCAGCCA